>JAXDDX010000118.1:932500-1242500 GCA_034670405.1 Hoplostethus atlanticus
TCTCTGAGAAATGATTAAACAAACTTTGCAGTTTCACCACCAATCTGCTACCAACCATCTGATCCAGGATCAGTCTGTTAGTTAGTAATGTGTCAGTAGAACCAGTTGACTGTCTGAACCAGGTTGTTGTGGTGTGTCTGTAGATCATCCAGTAACGTTCTCAGTAAAAGTGATCAGTGTGATCAGGTAGATTTGTCTCCAAATGTAGGTTACTGTGACTCAGTAAACTGTCTTGTCTTTAGCCCTAGTCTCTACTCCAAAACACTCTGAGTTGGAGCTGGAGAAGAGTCAGCTCAGTTAACCTGAACAAACTGGTAGCTAGCTAACTAGCCAGCAGGCTAACTTAGTTACTGTTCACATGGGACTACTAGCCACTGCTAACGCTAGCTTCTACTAGATACGTTAGCTTGCGTGCTAATCAGATGTGTTAACAACAAGACAGTGATGGTTAGCTGACCAGATACTATGGTTAGCTAGCTAACAAGCTACATGATCTAAACACTAAATCAATCAGATGGATCAGTGATGAAATGATCAGTTCAGTAGAAACAGACAGAAATTAACCATGAAGATTCAATTCTGTTGAGACAGAAACTCAATCAGCTGATCAGAGCTGAGGACCTGATTCACACATTTCCTGGTCACAGTTTGCTTCCCTGTGCCCTTCCCTGAGTCGGCGCACTGTTGACCGCTAGCAGCTGTAACCAGGGTAACAACTAGTGAAGAAAAGTTCAATTTAAAGTTAACAAAAAAACTAAAATAAAACTAATTTATGTGTTTGGATTAAACGGAACACAGCAGTTAAATAATGAGTTCTAGTTGGACACTACAAAACATTTGCTTTGGCGCCATCGTGTGGCGGTAATGTTCAACAACAGCACAAACACAAAAGTTTTTATTCTCTCCACATGATTATCGTGGGATTTGAAAATCACTGGTCTGGAGGTCTGTGACAAAGACATTTTAGGAAGTCAGTATGGTACATGACTGTACCTCATACAGCCTGGGGAGAGCCGCCGGGCTGCAGTACCGCGACTGGCCACTTGGTTTCCACTTTTGAAGGTGTGTGTGTGTGTGTGTTTCCAGGCCAGCAGCAGTGCTGGAAGCTGGACGGTCCGGACGGCCTGCTCCTCTCCCCCGGGCCTCGGCAGGAGGAGGTGATGGACGGGAGGATGAGGGAGGTGTGGGCGGAGCTGGGAGTCGGAGGAGGAGGCTTCCTGGTCCGGGAGGAGCTGACGGTGGTGTGTGATCACCTGGGACTCCAGCACCTCAACACCGAGGTACAACCTGACCTTTCACCAACAACAAACGACCTCATGAAGATAAAGAATAAAGATAAAGAATGATTGAAGTGTAGAATCCATGTACCCACGTATCCATGTAGTGAAGAAAGTCTTTAAATTCCAGTCCTGAAAATGTTCAGGGCATCAAACTGTACATGTAGACCAGTTTACTGTAGTAACTGTACATGTAGACCAGTTTACTGTAGTACCCTGATGCTTGGTTCAGTTCCACCTGGGAGGATCAGGGAGGATCAAACCCTCGGACGTTTTACCACAAGATGCGATGAAGATGCATCCAGGTGTATTTTTGACCTCTGCACTCTGACCTTCTTAGGAGCTGGACATCCTGTTCAGGAAGTTGGACGCTGACCTGGATGGCAGAGTCAGCCTCAGGGAGTTCCAGAAGGTTCTCTGTGGCTCCGCCCCCCTCTCCTCCTCCACCCCCATACGACCCCACGACCCCCAGAGAGCTCTGAAGGTCAGTAACACACACACACTCCATAAATAAAGTTGTTATTGTTATTACTTATTATAACTTGTAAATTACAATGTGGACAGTCGCCATTAAAGATCACTGTCTGATTGGACGTGGAAGTCCAGGTCGACTTCATACAGGCTTATTGATCACAGTGTATTGATCATGGCTGCTGTATGTGTGTGAATGAGGACATGATGACGCTTGATGGTGGCGTAGTATCACTTCTGTCTGGCTTCATAGAGGAAATTAATTCATCAATAATTCTGAGTCAAATATGTTTTATTTCCTGACATCCAGCATGTATAATGTTCTCTACTGGGTGACGTGTTGAGTGTTGAGTCACGTTACTCTGCTGTGAAAGTCCAGATGGTTTTAATGAACAAACCGAAACCGCCGGTCCAAACCGACAGCCAGAAAAACAAGACGACTGCTGCCAGCGGCGTCCCTCTAGCAATAAACGGAAAATGAAAATGATGCTGCCTTCAAGTGCTGACAGAAGTGTCAGAATTACGACTTGAGCGACTGGGAATCATAATAATGGGATGTAATGGGAATTATCTCTGCTACCCGAGTTGCTGAGACGTTTCGTTTGAATGAGAGTTTGGAAACCGTCCAAGACTGATGGGAAAAATCAAGTATTTTATTATTATGCTTTAGTTTGGTATTCAATATAAAGAATTAGTATTGTTGTATGTTTATAATAAATATACAACTATATTTGGCTTCTAGGTGAATGGGAACGTCCATGACATGCCTGATGTGATTTTCCTCTTGATTCTGTTGCTGCATCACAAAGCGTCTCTTTGACACAATAAAAACAAAAAACACAAAAAACTACTTTTGCTCCAGGGTTCGTTTTGTTTTTATTTCCGACCAAAAGCTCTTGAATGTGTCAGATTTACTTAGGAGTTCACGAGGAGACACTGAAGGCAGCGTTACCTTTCCACCAACAAACAGAGTTCCCACTTTCTCCCTGGCCAATCAGGAGGCTCAGGTGCAGCTGCTGCTCAAATAATTAGTCAAATCAGGTGGGCGGGGCCTAGCCAGGTTTTTCCCAGCATGTTCTTGGAGAACAACCTGTTGGCCAGGCAGAACAGACAGGTAGAAACAATCATGTACTGCACTTCAGGTCTGATTTCTGGCTGTGGTTTGTTAACCTGGGCCAGGACAGATGGCCCCGCCTCCGACCCCGGAAGACATTTTTACTCCCAGGTGACGTTTTGGAACCTTTTTCTGTAGAAATGAATTTGTTTGACTCCCATAAATTCCATTTCTGTTCAGATATTTCAGAAATGTTTGAATCTATGGTGCAAATCTGTAAATCCTGGAGGAAACGATGTGGCTGTGTGAGCGTTGAGTTTGGTTGGAAGTATGTTGAGGTTGTACAGAACTACAGAGTGATGCATGGATGAAGAGTGTGTTGTGAACCCATGAGGGCTGGACACATGACTGAAAATACCAAGAGCTTCCAAAATGAGTAAAAAACAACAACAAACCAAATCAACACAAATTGAGTTTGAATTGTTTGAGGCGTGAAGCGATTCAGCCGAGGACTGCCAGCGCTGCGTCTCTGAAACCTTTCCACCAGAATATACTGAATGGTAAACTGGTATGCATGGATGTGTGTCTGGAGGCCGGGCTGGCGGAAAGTAGGCTAATCCAGATTAAGGGTTACGACACTGCATTGCAAAAACAGTTTATTAGTAGCATGTGAAATCCGTTCATGTGTGACTGGAGGAGACGATGCTGATTCAAGGTTCAGTGGCGTTTGGAAGCCAGCAGCAGACACACCGAGTCCACCTGCTCTGGATCAATATCTGAATCTGGTTTTGCCTCCATGCTGTCCCAGGCGTTGCGCTCCACCTCCCCCTCCCTCCTCTCGGCCACGGTGGGCCAGCGCCTCCTCAGCCGGCTGGATGATGGCTCGGGATGTACGAGCCCCGAGAGGATCATCACCCTCTGGACCGAGGAGGGCATCCGGAACAGCCGGGACATCCTCCAGGTCAGTACCGGGCCAGGACTGGGTCAGAGCCGGGTCAGGACCAGGCTTTCTGAGAGTTTAGGGAACAAAGTGACTTGTTTTAGCTGTTTGAAGATGAAAGTTAAATAATGGGGAGGGGAAGAAAGAGGATAGAGATGAGAATACAGCAGATGGAAGCAACAGCGTCTTCATGATGCTGATTCACTCCTCTTGTTTTTACCAGATTAAAGTTTACACATTTTCTTATTGTCATTATTTGACAGTCAGTAGAGAGACAGGAAGGACATGCGACATAGGTCCCGGGCCGGATTCGAACCCAGGACGTCATGGTTACGTGGCCTTAGACCACTGATCCACCAGGACGCCTGCAAGTTTACAGGTTGTTAGCGAAATTCCAAACTTGACAGAAGGAGGAAAAAAGGAGGATGGGAGGTTTCTTATGGAAGCTGTTTCATTTCAATGTGCAGAAAATGGTTCAGTCAAGAGGTTATAGTACAACAGGAAGTGAGTCTGTCATATCTCCAACACAGAAAATGCATCTTATGAGTTTTGCTAACAAGGGCATCTGTACTTCTGACCTACCTGGGGAACTTCCTGTCCTCCCAAACCCCTTGATACCCCCTCATACCCTCTGATACCCTCTCTGATTATCCCCTGATCTCTGACCAGTCCTGGGCGTGATGTGATTTGGTGTTTCTATTAAAACCAAACCTCATCTGTCCTCCTGCTGTGCCGTGTGGTCCGGCTCTGGTTGGCTGCTCAGGCCGGGGATTCCCAAAGCCAGGCTGCTTGGCAGGGAGCCGGTTCCTCATTCCAGACGGTTTTTGGGAAACCGAGCGCAGCCTCGGATTACATCCTCCGTCACATTCCTGTTGGAGAACCAACAGAGAACCAACACAGAGCAGAATATTGTGTTTAACTGTCGGTGTCACCTGGTACCCTGTGGTCTGGACCATGTGGTGTTCAGTGTTCTGGTGTACAGGCTGTTCTTACTGGTTGGACCCGCCTGGTGGGTCACAAGTGACTGGATGAAAGGAAGTTTTGTTAGAAACATCAGTGTTTTCCACCGTTGAGACTCCGTAGGTTTGTTTTAATATCCTCAAGTCATGGACGAAGAACGGACTCGGTTGTCTCGTTCCTTCTTTCTACTGTTTTCTGGTTGATGCACCTTGGTTGTCATGGATACTCGTCCACTCCGCCTCCTGTTTGTACCGTTATTATCTGACTCGCCCTTGAGATGCTGATTGCTGTGGCTTTGAGGGGACTCGGGTTCATCCGAGGCCGAGGGGTTGAGACCAAAGGTATTTAGAGGCCGAAGGAGGTGGTGAGGTTTCCCAGGCGAGGGGTTTTACTCCGGCATGTCGTTACGTGGAGGGAAGTTTTACATTAGATAGATAGAAAAGATCTTATGTATGAAACCAGAGTGGAGGAGGTGGACTGATACAGACAGTAACTATACATGTCATCTATATAGTCAGTAACTATACATGTCATCTATATAGTCAGTAACTATACATCTCATCTATATAGTCAGTAACTATACATCATCTATATAGTCAGTAACTATACATGTCATCTATATAGTCAGTAACTATACATCTCATCTATATAGTCAGTAACTATACATCATCTATATAGTCAGTAACTATACATGTCATCTATATAGTCAGTAACTATACATCATCTATATAGTCAGTAACTATACATGTCATCTATATAGTCAGTAACTATACATCATCTATATAGTCAGTAACTATACATCTCATCTATATAGTCAGTAACTATACATCATCTATATAGTCAGTAACTATACATCATCTATATAGTCAGTAACTATACATCTCATCTATATAGTCTAACTATACATCATCTATATAGTCAGTAACTATACATGTCATCTATATAGTCAGTAACTATACATCATCTATATAGTCAGTAACTATACAGTCATCTATATAGTCAGTAACTATACATCATCTATATAGTCAGTAACTATACATCATCTATATAGTCAGTAACTATACATGTCATCTATATAGTCAGTAACTATACATCATCTATATAGTCAGTAACTATACATCATCTATATAGTCAGTAACTATACATCTCATCTATATAGTCAGTAACTATACATCATCTATATAGTCAGTAACTATACATGTCATCTATATAGTCAGTAACTATACATCATCTATATAGTCAGTAACTATACATCATCTATATAGTCAGTAACTATACATCATCTATATAGTCAGTAACTATACATCTCATCTATATAGTCAGTAACTATACATCATCTATATAGTCAGTAACTATACATCATCTATATAGTCAGTAACTATACATCTCATCTATATAGTCTAACTATACATCATCTATATAGTCAGTAACTATACATCTCATCTATATAGTCAGTAACTATACATCATCTATATAGTCAGTAACTATACATCTCATCTATATAGTCAGTAACTATACATCTCATCTATATAGTCTAACTATACATCATCTATATAGTCAGTAACTATACATGTCATCTATATAGTCAGTAACTATACATCATCTATATAGTCAGTAACTATACATGTCATCTATATAGTCAGTAACTATACATCATCTATATAGTCAGTAACTATACATCTCATCTATATAGTCAGTAACTATACATCTCATCTATATAGTCTAACTATACATCATCTATATAGTCAGTAACTATACATGTCATCTATATAGTCAGTAACTATACATCATCTATATAGTCAGTAACTATACATCTCATCTATATAGTCAGTAACTATACATCATCTATATAGTCTAACTATACATCATCTATATAGTCAGTAACTATACATCATCTATATAGTCAGTAACTATACATGTCATCTATATAGTCAGTAACTATACATCATCTATATAGTCAGTAACTATACATCATCTATATAGTCAGTAACTATACATCATCTATATAGTCAGTAACTATACATCTCATCTATATAGTCAGTAACTATACATCATCTATATAGTCAGTAACTATACATCATCTATATAGTCAGTAACTATACATCATCTATATAGTCAGTAACTATACATCATCTATATAGTCAGTAACTATACATGTCATCTATATAGTCAGTAACTATACATCATCTATATAGTCAGTAACTATACATCTCATCTATATAGTCAGTAACTATACATCATCTATATAGTCAGTAACTATACATCTCATCTATATAGTCAGTAACTATACATGTCATCTATATAGTCATAACTATACATCATCTATATAGTCAGTAACTATACATCATCTATATAGTCAGTAACTATACATGTCATCTATATAGTCAGTAACTATACATCATCTATATAGTCAGTAACTATACATCATCTATATAGTCAGTAACTATACATCATCTATATAGTCAGTAACTATACATCTCATCTATATAGTCAGTAACTATACATCATCTATATAGTCAGTAACTATACATGTCATCTATATAGTCAGTAACTATACATCATCTATATAGTCAGTAACTATACATCATCTATATAGTCAGTAACTATACATCATCTATATAGTCAGTAACTATACATCATCTATATAGTCAGTAACTATACATCATCTATATAGTCAGTAACTATACATGTCATCTATATAGTCAGTAACTATACATCATCTATATAGTCAGTAACTATACATGTCATCTATATAGTCAGTAACTATACATCATCTATATAGTCAGTAACTATACATCATCTATATAGTCAGTAACTATACATCATCTATATAGTCAGTAACTATACATCATCTATATAGTCAGTAACTATACATTCATCTATATAGTCAGTAACTATACATTCATCTATATAGTCAGTAACTATACATCATCTATATAGTCAGTAACTATACATGTCATCTATATAGTCAGTAACTATACATCATCTATATAGTCAGTAACTATACATTCATCTATATAGACAGTAACTATACATGCATCTATATAGACAGTAACTATACATGTCATCTATATAGTCTAACTATACATCATCTATATAGTCAGTAACTATACATGTCATCTATATAGTCAGTAACTATACATCATCTATATAGTCAGTAACTATACATCATCTATATAGTCAGTAACTATACATCATCTATATAGTCAGTAACTATACATCATCTATATAGTCAGTAACTATACATCTCATCTATATAGTCAGTAACTACATCATCTATATAGTCAGTAACTATACATGTCATCTATATAGTCAGTAACTATACATCATCTATATAGTCAGTAACTATACATCATCTATATAGTCAGTAACTATACATCTCATCTATATAGTCAGTAATTATACATCATCTATTTAGTCAGTAACTATACATGTCATCTATATAGTCAGTAACTATACATCATCTATATAGTCAGTAACTATACATGTCATCTATATAGTCAGTAACTATACATCATCTATATAGTCAGTAACTATACATCATCTATATAGTCAGTAACTATACATCATCTATATAGTCAGTAACTATACATGTCATCTATATAGTCAGTAACTATACATCATCTATATAGTCAGTAACTATACATGTCATCTATATAGTCAGTAACTATACATCATCTATATAGTCAGTAACTATACATCATCTATATAGACAGTAACTATACATCATCTATATAGACAGTAACTATACATCATCTATATAGTCAGTAACTATACATCATCTATATAGTCAGTAACTATACATCATCTATATAGTCAGTAACTATACATCATCTATATAGACAGTAACTATACATCATCTATATAGTCAGTAACTATACATCATCTATATAGTCAGTAACTATACATCATCTATATAGTCAGTAACTATACATCATCTATATAGACAGTAACTATACATGTCATCTATATAGTCTAACTATACATCATCTATATAGTCAGTAACTATACAGTCATCTATATAGTCAGTAACTATACATCATCTATATAGTCAGTAACTATACATCATCTATATAGTCAGTAACTATACATCATCTATATAGTCAGTAACTATACATCATCTATATAGACAGTAACTATACATCATCTATATAGTCAGTAACTATACATCATCTATATAGTCAGTAACTATACATCATCTATATAGACAGTAACTATACATCATCTATATAGTCAGTAACTATACATCATCTATATAGACAGTAACTATACATGTCATCTATATAGTCTAACTATACATCATCTATATAGTCAGTAACTATACATTCATCTATATAGACAGTAACTATACATCATCTATATAGACAGTAACTATACATCATCTATATAGTCAGTAACTATACATTCATCTATATAGTCAGTAACTATACATCATCTATATAGTCAGTAACTATACATGTCATCTATATAGTCAGTAACTATACATCATCTATATAGTCAGTAACTATACATGTCATCTATATAGTCAGTAACTATACATCATCTATATAGTCAGTAACTATACATCTCATCTATATAGTCAGTAACTATACATCTCATCTATATAGTCTAACTATACATCATCTATATAGTCAGTAACTATACATCATCTATATAGTCAGTAACTATACATGTCATCTATATAGTCAGTAACTATACATCATCTATATAGTCAGTAACTATACATCATCTATATAGTCAGTAACTATACATCATCTATATAGTCAGTAACTATACATTCATCTATATAGTCAGTAACTATACATCATCTATATAGTCAGTAACTATACATGTCATCTATATAGTCAGTAACTATACATCATCTATATAGTCAGTAACTATACATCTCATCTATATAGTCAGTAACTATACATCATCTATATAGTCAGTAACTATACATCTCATCTATATAGTCAGTAACTATACATGTCATCTATATAGTCATAACTATACATCATCTATATAGTCAGTAACTATACATCATCTATATAGTCAGTAACTATACATGTCATCTATATAGTCAGTAACTATACATCATCTATATAGTCAGTAACTATACATCATCTATATAGTCAGTAACTATACATCATCTATATAGTCAGTAACTATACATCATCTATATAGTCAGTAACTATACATCATCTATATAGTCAGTAACTATACATGTCATCTATATAGTCAGTAACTATACATCATCTATATAGTCAGTAACTATACATCATCTATATAGTCAGTAACTATACATCATCTATATAGTCAGTAACTATACATCATCTATATAGTCAGTAACTATACATCATCTATATAGTCAGTAACTATACATGTCATCTATATAGTCAGTAACTATACATCATCTATATAGTCAGTAACTATACAGTCATCTATATAGTCAGTAACTATACATCATCTATATAGTCAGTAACTATACATCATCTATATAGTCAGTAACTATACATCATCTATATAGTCAGTAACTATACATCATCTATATAGTCAGTAACTATACATCATCTATATAGTCAGTAACTATACATTCATCTATATAGTCAGTAACTATACATCATCTATATAGTCAGTAACTATACATTCATCTATATAGTCAGTAACTATACATCATCTATATAGTCAGTAACTATACATGTCATCTATATAGTCAGTAACTATACATCATCTATATAGTCAGTAACTATACATGTCATCTATATAGTCAGTAACTATACATCATCTATATAGTCAGTAACTATACATGTCATCTATATAGTCAGTAACTATACATCATCTATATAGTCAGTAACTATACATCATCTATATAGTCAGTAACTATACATCATCTATATAGTCAGTAACTATACATCATCTATATAGTCAGTAACTATACATCATCTATATAGTCAGTAACTATACATCATCTATATAGTCAGTAACTATACATGTCATCTATATAGTCAGTAACTATACATCATCTATATAGTCAGTAACTATACATCATCTATATAGTCAGTAACTATACATCATCTATATAGTCAGTAACTATACATGTCATCTATATAGTCAGTAACTATACATCATCTATATAGTCAGTAACTATACATGTC
Organism: Hoplostethus atlanticus; assembly: GCA_034670405.1. Classification (NCBI taxonomy): domain Eukaryota; kingdom Metazoa; phylum Chordata; class Actinopteri; order Trachichthyiformes; family Trachichthyidae; genus Hoplostethus; species Hoplostethus atlanticus. The sequence goes on from JAXDDX010000118.1 coordinate 943,337, forward strand.
ATCTATATAGTCAGTAACTATACATCATCTATATAGTCAGTAACTATACATCATCTATATAGTCAGTAACTATACATCATCTATATAGTCAGTAACTATACATGTCATCTATATAGTCAGTAACTATACATCATCTATATAGTCAGTAACTATACATTCATCTATATAGTCAGTAACTATACATCATCTATATAGTCAGTAACTATACATCATCTATATAGACAGTAACTATACATCATCTATATAGACAGTAACTATACATCATCTATATAGTCAGTAACTATACATCATCTATATAGTCAGTAACTATACAGTCATCTATATAGTCAGTAACTATACATCATCTATATAGTCAGTAACTATACATTCATCTATATAGTCAGTAACTACATCATCTATATAGTCAGTAACTATACATCATCTATATAGTCAGTAACTATACATCATCTATATAGTCAGTAACTATACATCATCTATATAGTCAGTAACTATACATCATCTATATAGTCAGTAACTATACATCATCTATATAGTCAGTAACTATACATCATCTATATAGTCAGTAACTATACATCATCTATATAGTCAGTAACTATACAGTCATCTATATAGTCAGTAACTATACATCATCTATATAGTCAGTAACTATACATCATCTATATAGTCAGTAACTATACATCATCTATATAGTCAGTAACTATACATCATCTATATAGTCAGTAACTATACATCATCTATATAGTCAGTAACTATACATCATCTATATAGACAGTAACTATACATCATCTATATAGTCAGTAACTATACATCATCTATATAGTCAGTAACTATACATCATCTATATAGTCAGTAACTATACATCATCTATATAGTCAGTAACTATACATCATCTATATAGTCAGTAACTATACATCATCTATATAGACAGTAACTATACATTCATCTATATAGACAGTAACTATACATCATCTATATAGACAGTAACTATACATCATCTATATAGTCAGTAACTATACATCATCTATATAGTCAGTAACTATACATCATCTATATAGTCAGTAACTATACATCATCTATATAGTCAGTAACTATACATGTCATCTATATAGTCAGTAACTATACATCATCTATATAGTCAGTAACTATACATGTCATCTATATAGTCAGTAACTATACATCATCTATATAGTCAGTAACTATACATCATCTATATAGTCAGTAACTATACATCATCTATATAGTCAGTAACTATACATCATCTATATAGTCAGTAACTATACATGTCATCTATATAGTCAGTAACTATACATCTCATCTATATAGTCAGTAACTATACATCATCTATATAGTCAGTAACTATACATGTCATCTATATAGTCAGTAACTATACATCATCTATATAGTCAGTAACTATACATCATCTATATAGTCAGTAACTATACATCATCTATATAGTCAGTAACTATACATCTCATCTATATAGTCAGTAACTATACATCATCTATATAGTCAGTAACTATACATGTCATCTATATAGTCAGTAACTATACATCATCTATATAGTCAGTAACTATACATCATCTATATAGTCAGTAACTATACATCATCTATATAGTCAGTAACTATACATCATCTATATAGTCAGTAACTATACATCATCTATATAGTCAGTAACTATACATCATCTATATAGTCAGTAACTATACATCATCTATATAGTCAGTAACTATACATCATCTATATAGTCAGTAACTATACATCATCTATATAGTCAGTAACTATACATCATCTATATAGTCAGTAACTATACATTCATCTATATAGTCAGTAACTATACATCATCTATATAGTCAGTAACTATACAGTCATCTATATAGTCAGTAACTATACATCATCTATATAGTCAGTAACTATACATCATCTATATAGTCAGTAACTATACATCATCTATATAGTCAGTAACTATACATTCATCTATATAGTCAGTAACTATACATCATCTATATAGTCAGTAACTATACATTCATCTATATAGTCAGTAACTATACATCATCTATATAGTCAGTAACTATACATCATCTATATAGTCAGTAACTATACATCATCTATATAGTCAGTAACTATACATCATCTATATAGTCAGTAACTATACATCATCTATATAGTCAGTAACTATACATCATCTATATAGTCAGTAACTATACATTCATCTATATAGTCAGTAACTATACATCATCTATATAGTCAGTAACTATACATGTCATCTATATAGTCAGTAACTATACATCATCTATATAGTCAGTAACTATACATGTCATCTATATAGTCAGTAACTATACATCATCTATATAGTCAGTAACTATACATCATCTATATAGTCAGTAACTATACATCATCTATATAGACAGTAACTATACATGTCATCTATATAGACAGTAACTATACATCATCTATATAGTCAGTAACTATACATCATCTATATAGTCAGTAACTATACATCATCTATATAGTCAGTAACTATACATCATCTATATAGTCAGTAACTATACATGTCATCTATATAGTCAGTAACTATACATCATCTATATAGTCAGTAACTATACATCATCTATATAGTCAGTAACTATACATCATCTATATAGACAGTAACTATACATCATCTATATAGTCAGTAACTATACATCATCTATATAGTCAGTAACTATACATCATCTATATAGTCAGTAACTATACATCATCTATATAGTCAGTAACTATACATCATCTATATAGTCAGTAACTATACATCATCTATATAGTCAGTAACTATACATCATCTATATAGACAGTAACTATACATCATCTATATAGACAGTAACTATACATCATCTATATAGTCAGTAACTATACATCATCTATATAGGGCTGGGCTTACATCATCGTATAGAACGTCTGTATCAATAAAGGTTTGACTGTTTGGTTGCCGTGTCCCTGCAGACTCTGGACTTCCCTCTGGAGGAGAGGCTGAGTCTGGCCGACCTGACTCTGGCTCTGGACAACGAGCTGCTGGTCAGTGGGAACGGGATCCACCAGGCCGCCGTGATCTCCTACAAGAACGAGATCCAGTACCTACAGTAGGTTCCCACACCTCTGATCCTGTATTCTAGGGGTAGTGGAGTAGTGGATCCAGCTGTAGGGGAGGAGCTTAGATTGAGCTGAAGACAGAAGACCTCCACCAGATCTCTGGACCACCAGTCTCACCACCCTGCTGGTTTTCACTCTAACCATCCATCAGGGGCTGGTTTACTCCTGGCCCAGTTAACTAGCTGGTAGGACAGAAAACCAGCAGGGCTGTGGGACTGGACCAGGACTGAGAACCACTGCTGTAGACCCACTGAGACTGAAGGCTGGATTAAGGTGGTCTCAGTCTCCATGGTGCCACTAAACAGACGAACTAGACTTTACATCCTAACTCAACATCGCTCAGCTGGTGCAACCCCATCGGGAGGATCCAAAGTCCAGATACTGAGTCTGATGTGGGTTAGGATGTGATCCAAAGTCCAGATACTGAGTCTGATGTGGGTTAGGATGTGATCCAAAGTCCAGATACTGAGTCTGATGTGGGTTAGGATGTGAGCAGACCAACCAGACTCCAGTCTCAGTAACAGTAATGAGCTACAGTTAATTTCAGTAGCAACGGCTCCACCTGCAGGAGAAAACGTGTCGGCTCAGTCTGATGATGCCGTTAGGACCAAAACGAAATGAGTGAGTTAAATACACTCTTAACAAAAGGGGTTCTATACAGCACCAATGGTTCTTTAGGTGTGAACCACAGCAGAACCCTCCATGGTGCCTTAAAGACCCTTTAAGAACGTATGAAATGCTCCAAACCAGCAGTTTTATCCAGTCAGATGGTCTTTGAGTCGTTATGGTCCCGTAGAGATCCACTGTTCTGACCATTTGACCCTTGAAGAACCCTTTTTTTTGTGTAGGGTGCTGGCGGAGCAGGCCTGCAGCGAGCGGGACAAGGTGAAGGCCGACCTGGAGCTGGCCGACCGCCGAAACCTGCAGCTGGTCCGGGAGGTGGACGACCGCCACGCCACGATGGAAACGCTCAACCAGACCAGGATCAAGTAAACACCCTTCACCTGCTCTTAGCGTGGTCTGGGCTGTTTCAGAACGTTTCAGAACGGTTTCTGCTGTGAATGCAGCTCTGTTTGTTTCATTGTTAACTCCTCCATTGAGTGCTGATGGGAGAACTGGTCTGACAGAAAGTGTGAACTCATTGGAGAACTATGGAGAAAATGTCCATGCTGATGTTGGTGTGGTCAAGGTCGTAGGGAGAAACACTCTGGATCAAACTGACTATTATGGGATGGTGGGAGGCTAAACACAACCAAAGATACAAATGTACATGAGGAAGTCAAAATATGAAACATGGAACATTTATTTTGAAAATTAAAAGAGATTCAGACAACTAAAGGGCTCCATTTGTTAAAAGTACAGTTTGTGTGTTTGAAGCAGAAACAATATGAGGGTGAATCCACCAGTCGGGTACTGAAGGGGACACATGTTGTATGTCTGATAATACAAATCCAGTCCAGTTAAAACAGCTAGGACCGCTAGTCAGAACCATTAAACATGATCAATCAATCAATCAAACGAGCCCATCGGCCAGACGACGACCACTCACAACATCATCTGCCTCACTGCTCCGCCCACCTGCAGTTACATCACAGTTGTCCATGTGTCATGATCTATGTGGCCAAATAAGAGCCATTGTTAAACTGCAACACCTGAAGTGATCCTGGAATCAGTCAGTCAATAAATGAATTGATCGATTGATTACTGATTGACCCTGGGTCTCAAAACCAACATTACCCAAGATGCCCCACATCACCAAAACACGACAGGAAACTCTTTACTACAGTATCCTAGATCTGCATTCACTCTGATAATCAACCAATGAGTTTAGGGGGAGGGTCCTGTGTTAACGAGCAGCTCTCTGATTGGCAGGGATCTGGAGCAGGAGTTCCGTGATAGGCTGATGGCCCTGAGGAGCCAATCAGAGCAGGAGAGCGAGGTGCTGCTGCAGCAGGTGGAGCGGGAGAGGAGTAAGCTGCAGGAGGAGGTGCAGCTCCTGCGGGGTCAGGAGGTCGACCTGCAGGAGGAGCTCGGCAGTGCCACCCAGGTAACTGCAACCGCCAGAATGAACCCTGTGTTCCCAGCATGCACTGGGAGATGTTTCCACAACAAACCTCACATCCATATCCAGACTGATTGTGTGTGTGTGTGTGTGTGTGTGTGTGTGTGTGTGTGTGTGTGCATGTGTGTGTGTGTGTGTGTGTGTGTGTGTGTGTGTGTGAGCACCAGGAGAACAGGTGTCTGGAGGAGGAGCTGAACCTTCTGAAGAAGAAGCTGACTGAAGCAGAGAGCTCAGTGACCCGACTGCAGAGAGACCTGGACCAGCTGCTGCAGGACAAGGTCACACATACTCAGATACACACTCACACACACACACACCAACACATACTCAGATACACACACTTTTGATAGATTTTCCTGTTGGTTAACGTAGCCATTAAGTGATGAGAACAAAGTGATGACGCCAAAATCATCCATATGTCCCCAGTAGATTGATGGCCATGCTAACTCTTTAACATACACTATGTTGAGTGATAGTAGGCTCCATGCTAGCTCTTTAACATACACTATGTTGAGTGATAGTAGGCTCCATGCTAGCTCTTTAGCATAGCATAGTTCCCCACCTGGATATGAACCAGTATCTGGAACACTGCGTGCAGGTAAACGGAGCCACAGTTTTACATCTAATTACATGCTGATGGAATTTTCATTGGGGGTGTGTCAAAACACACACACACACACACACACACACACACACACACACACTCTCAGTGTTACAGCTAGTGGCGTGAGGTATCTCATCTCCTGAGCAATGAACTTTGTAGCCGCATGGTTAAATGATTGATGAAGTGTGTGTGTGTGTGTGTGTGTGTGTGTGTGTCTCACAGTCAAACCACACTTAGCCTTCTTTCTACCCGTCATCCTCATCTCTCGTCGCCGGATGCTGTTTTTTGTTTAAACCAATAAGCTGTGTTGTTTTGGTTGATTGACAGTTGGGCAGCTTGGACCCGGCCAGCGCTGGTCTGAACCACGAGGACCGATTCTCTGAGATCATCAAAGACTATGAACTGCAGTGCCGGGTAAGTGTGTGTGTGTGTGTGTGTGTGTGTGTGTGTGTGTGTTTCCAGCAGCTTGTGTTATTTTATCTTTGAGCTTTTATTCATTAAAACCTGATTGTGTGTAAAGAACATAGTTTAATGTAATGTGTTTTAAGGTGTTTTAATAACTGCTCACCTCCACTCACCCTAACGCCTCCCTGTTGGGTTCAATAGAAAATCAAGGTGAGTGATCAGTTCTGATCTGGTCCACTCTGATGATGCAGTTTGATTGATTCCATATTGAGTGTAAAATTGATCAATACACTGGTTGTCTATGAAGAACTGAACCTGAACTGACTGTGATGAGACGTTTTGATCAGCTTCCACACTAGTATGGATCAATATGATTGATTTATTGTTGTTGTTGTTGTTGTTGTTGTGAAGTAGTCCGTCAGCCATCATTTGGAGTCTAAACCTCTGGCTGCTAGAATGTGACTGTGGCTGTTGACTTATTATGGGATGTACCAGCCACTATGGCCCATTGATAAACTTGCCCAGGTTGCCAGGGAAACGGCATGGGGTTGGTGTGTAGTGGTGGTGGTGTTGCATGCAGGTTGAATCAGGATGCTGTGTGGAGCTTGGACAGTGTGCTTCACCACACTGCTAAACGTACGTGTGTGTGTGTGTGTGTGTGTGTGTGTGTGTGTGTGTGTGTGTGTGTGTGTGTGTGTGTGTGTGTGTGTGTGTGTGTGTGTGTGTGTGTGTGTGTGTGTGTGTGTGTTCAGGATTTACGGGACAGGAACGATGAGTTGAGTTCAGAGTTGGACCTGCTGAAGAGTCAGAGAAGCGACAGGAAGTCTCGGCGGTGTCGAGGTGACGCGGCGGCGCTGAACTGGACCAGTCGGCGCTCCATCAGCACCGAGTCCGACTCCGGTAAAACCTCAATAAGTAATGGTGATGTACAGAAACGATCCAAACGTTATCCAAACCTGAACGTTATCCTGTTTACCACACAGCTACTTTTTATTTGAAGTAGTTTAACCAGCCGAGTCGCCGGGATGGAAAGAGACAAGACGGCATAAAAATGATTCAATACAATAAATATAACAAACATGAAATGCAACAGTTTAAAATAGTGAACAGAAAGGATGAAGAGGCGACTTAACAAACACATCAATCATTTGACACCAAATATTGATCATTTTATTACAAGCTAAAATAATTTATAAGTTTCCACCAAAAAACTGGTCCAGCAGAGCTGTAACCATAGCAACATCTGTAGCTAGCATCCATGCTACACTGTAGCAGAGCTGTAACCATAGCGACGTCTGTAGCTAGCATCCATGCTACACTGTAGCAGAGCTGTAACCATAGCAACATCTGTAGCTAGCATCCATGCTCCACTGTAGCAGAGCTGTAACCATAGCGACGTCTGTAGCTAGCATCCATGCTACACTGTAGCAGAGCTGTAACCATAGTGACGTCTGTAGCTAGCATCCATGCTACACTCTAGCAGAGCTGTAACCATAGCGATGTCTGTAGCTAGCATCCATGTTATATTCTATATAATTGATTGACTGATTGATAGGTGCAGAACAGAACATGAACCACTTCAGAACGTCTGAAAGCTCCAAACCAGCAGGATTCATTTGTTCTGATTTACTAGGTTTTTATTTGAACCAATCAGATTCTTTGACTCATGATGGTTCCATATAGGATCACTACCCAGAGAACCCTGGGTGTCATAGAGAGAGAAACCAGGTGACAACGTGCTTCACATCGCAGTTAAAGACTCATAAAACAAGAAAAGCAGCATGAAGATAAAAATCAGCGTCAAAAAGAGAAAAGAGTAAAAACAGAAACCAGTTAAAGAACTGAAGGTCACGACAACATTTAAAATGTGATTTTAAAGAAACTACTGGCTGAGCTGGTCTGACCAGGCAGGTCTAAAGATATGGACACGCCCTCCACACACACACACACACACACACACACACACACACACACACACACACACAGTCTCTGTGCTGGTTCAGAGTCAGTTTCACTTCACTTTCGATCTCTACAGTCGTCTGTCTTGCTGTGTTTCAGAGTTTATAGTTTTTCTGTCTTACTGGGTTTCAGACGACCTGGACATGAAGCGAGGCTCGTCTCCTCTGGGCAGGAAGAAACTCCAGGTCGACAAGAACGGTGAGAAGAAGAAACCTGACTGACTTTTAGTCATCATAGTATTATGAACAGGAGGAGTAGTAGTGGTGGTGGTAAATTATTAGCTATTCCTGTAGTACAAACTGTGTGTGTGTGTGTGTGTGTGTGTGTGTGTGTGTGTGTGTGTGTGTGTAGCTCTGGGCTCTCTGGACAGCCTATCAGGTCCTGCCGTCAGCATCGAGACGGAGCTCGCCATGGAGCAGCTCAGACAGAAACACAGCCAGGAGGTCCAGGAGCTCAAGGTCCAGCTGGAGACCCAGGTACTCAGTCTGACCCACAGGAATCTGCAGATCATTTAGAGATGATTTTCCCAGAAACACCCCGGTGTATGATCTGAGGCCTTTTCTTCTTCCTCCTCCTCCTCCTCTTCATCCAGGTGAACTTCTATGAGCGCAGTATGGATTTGATGAGACAAAACATGGAGGTGGAACGCAAAGACATTTCTCAAGCCTTTAAGGTATTATTGTTGTTGTTGTTGTTATTGTTATTATTATTATTATTATTATTATTATTATTATTATTTCACGCCGTCTTGCTGACCAGGGTGTCATGGACGCTGGCTGAATTTACCTGTAACAGACTTTAGAAGCGTTCAAGATTTTTCAAAAAAATGAAAATCTCTGTAATTGAATTAAAGTTTTCTGCTACATCAGAAACATAAAACGATGAAGAAAGAATGTTTCTTAACTATTAGTACTACTACTAGTTAATGATCCACTTAGTCAACCGAGTTAGTTAAAGTCCTTCAACATGAACAATATTTGGTTTTAATGTTGCTGTCAGTCTATCAGTCCTTTCGTCAGATAAGGAGTGGCTTGTTTCACTCCATCTCCTCTTCGTCTCCAGCTGGAGATCAGTGAGCTGGAGGAGCAGAAGGGCCAGGCTGAGGAGGAGGCCAGGGGGCTGAAGGAGGCACTGGACAAGATGAGGAGCAGCTCTGGAGGAGGAGGAGGCTGGAGCTCTGAGCAGGAGCGCAGGTGAGGAGGAGGAGGATGATGATGAAGGCTTTGATGAGTATGGCAGTATGGTTCCTACGGTCTTGGAAAGTCTGAATTCTGCTTTAGCTTTGTGGCGGAGCTAAAACAACAGAGAGACGTGAAACATGAGGAAGCAACTGTAAGCACCGTTAACAAACTGTGTGTGTGTGTGTGCGTGTGCGTGTGCGTGTGCGTGCAGGGCCCAGTGGGAGCAGGCGGAGCTGGAGCAGAACTACGCCAGGGAGATCGGAAACCTGGTCCGACGACTGAGCTCTGAGAAGGACCAGCTGGAGGCGGAGCTGAAGCTGAAGATGGACCAGGAAGTGATGTTGGTCAGGTGGGTTCGGCCGTGCAGGACGGGATGGACCGTACCACTCCGTACCATGTTAATATAAATGTGACAGCCTCTTCTATCTATTTAAATTCTATGATTTTGTTTTATTACACATATGATTCATTGTTTGAGGGAAAGTTCAGCTCACCAGGCAGCACAGAAAACCAGTTAACACCAACATCAACAACATCACAGTCATCAGGTCAGTCAGCTCGTTAAACCTGAGAACTGCTCTTGTCTGAATCAGGGGAACTAGTTTCACTTTCCCGTGGTTTTAGTTCAAATCCCTCATAAGACTCCTGTGTATTTGTTCTGGTCCTCTCCCCTCAGCCTGGGTTCTCCCCTCAGGAAACCCTCATCCACCCTGGTTATTAAATGTTCTAGTTCTTTCTTTAAGTGTCCAATCCATGAAGTCTCAGTTCAGGGCCGATGCAGTTTCCCCATACAGCAGTTAACTCCTAGTGACTAGTTTACTTCCACTAGCGTACCACTTTTAATTTAACTGTTTAAGCAGCTAGTTTAAAGGAACACACTGAGTTTGGGGGAGATGTTGTTGGTCAACCTAGCTGCTACGTTATGAGAACATAGACACCAAACTCATCTAACACTTAACATACGCTATGTTGAGTGATAGTAGGCCACAAGCATTATCTGAAAAGGGTGAAAATGAGAACTGTAAAGTTAAATGGTAAGTAATCTTAAATGATATGTGTTTAAGTCTTATGTGTTTTTTTACACAAAATATGATAGAAAAATATTCTGTTTTGTCCTACCAGGGAAGGTGGAGGGCGATGGGAGTATACAGTTACAGAATACAGTTAAAAATCACTACGCAGCAGATGAATGTCAACCTGGCTAGATCAGCTGTGTTGAGTCAATGATATTTAATGGATGGTGTTGGTGTGTCTGTTCTCATGACTTAACAGGGAAGTTGACCAATGGGACAATCTACCAAATAACCAACTTGGTGTATTCCTCAACACTGTATAACCAGCTAGTTGAACACTGTATAACCAGCTAGTTCAACACTGTATAAGCAGCTAGTTCAACACTGTAACCAGCTAGTTTAACACTGTGTAAGCAGCTAGTTCAACACTGTAACCAGCTAGTTCAACACTGTATAAGCAGCTAGTTCAACACTGTAACCAGCTAGTTGAACACTAACCAGCTAGTTCAACACTGTGTAACCAGGGAGGAAGCAGAGCAGCATTTCTCTCAGATGAAGCTCCAGCATGCCGAGGCCCAGCGCCACCTCCTCCACCAGCTCCACCGGGAGCGCCAGCGGCTGCAGGAGCAGAGAGGATCCTGGGAGAAGCAGCTCCTCCAACTGGAGCAGGAGAACCACAGGGAGAAACTCCACTGTGAGGAGAGAGCTGGGGAGGAACAGGCCAGGATCTGCAGTCAGTTCTCCTCAGAGAAGTGGAGGCTGGAGGAGCAGCACAAGGAGGAGATCGGTAAACTGAAGGAACAAGTTGCCAGTTTACAGGAAGAGGTGAAGTCAGCCCAGGATGTGGGAGATGACTCCCGCCTGCGAGCTAGCCAATTAGAAGCCAGTTTAGAGGAGTTCAGAGAGCAATGTGGTCACTTAGAAGGTGAACTCACATCTTCTCGTGCACAGTGTTGTGAACTAGGGGCCAGACTAGAGGAGGCCTGTACTCAGCTGGGGGAGAGCATTCACTTCCTGGAGTCCCATGAGGTTTTGAATAAACGTATCACCTCAGAAAAGTGTTCGGTGGAGGAGGAGCTGGAGCTGGTGAAGGGGAGGGGGGAGGAGCTTCTGCTTCAGGTGTCGCAGCTGAGACGAGAGCTGGACAATCTCCAGGCTGAATCTGATAGTATTCTTCAGGACAAGGATGTGGTGGCTAATAACTGCAGACAGCTATCCGACGCCTTCGTCCAGCAACAAGCCCAGCTCAGAGCCAAAGACCAGACTGTGAATGCCTTGAGGTCAGAGTTGGAGAAGCTACAGGAAGCGATGAGGATCAAAGTTGAAAGTCTGTCCAAACTGACCACTGAGCTGGACACCCTGAAGGCCGACCGAGCCAGACTGATCCAGGACTTGAAGGATCAGGCCATGGCTGTGGACAACCTACAGCTGGAGCTGGACAGCATCACTGAGGAATTGGGCAGGAGGAGGAGCGCTGAGGAGAGTCTGCAGGAGGATTTGAGGCAGGAGCAGTCCAGAACCACACAACTCCAGTCCAACCTGGATGAGGAGATGGAGGAGGTCGGCCGTCTGAGCCAAGAGAACAGCCATTACATCCAGGTGGCCAACCAGCTCTCCACACAGATCGTAGAGATGGAAGAGGAAATCTTCACGCTCAGAGACCACATCCGAGATCTCAGCTCCCAACTCAACAAAACCGCCGACCTTGTCGTGGACCTCAGAGGACAGCTTAAATCCAAAACCACAGAGATGGATCGGCTTCGGACTGAGGTGACAGACAGCACTGATCTTTTAGAGCAAGCCAAGGCCTCGTCTGAGAAGCACTGCGGTGAAGTTCAGCAACTGACCATCTGGTTGGAAGCCAAGAACGGAGAGCTATGCTCCACCAGAGCCCAGGCGGAGAACCACTGCATCCAGCTGCAGCAAGCCCTGCTGGACACTCAGGCTGAGATGAGGAGGGCGGAGGAGGCCTTCAAATGGGAGAAGAGCAAGATGACCGAGCAGCTGTTGGACATGGAGAAGCTGGTCATCGCCCTGGAGATGGTGATGGACCCGGCCAGTCCACACAGGTTTGTGGCGCATGAGACCGGCTGCCGAGATTCAAAACCCCATCCAATGATGACTAACCTCCATCCGCCACCTTTCTTGAAATATATTTTAGTGCCAGGCGTTGGGTATTTGACTGACTAATTGCAAGCGATCACCTGAACGAGACTCTTTTCCACAGGTAGACGTTCGACTTACTAATGGAATGAAATGCCAGTCAGATTGTCACGCTGCAACACCAGTCTCTCTGATTCATCCTGTCTGGAATGCCTTAACAGTTCACTCCATCTCTAACTGAATGACAGCCACCTAACGCATGACAGACTGTTTATCACTGTTAGTAACTTCATGTTTCTTTGTCATTGAATGTCTCATCCTGTCTGTCGTCACCGTTCTTTGTGTGTTTTTGTTTTCTCTCAATGTTGAATTAGAAATGTTTAAATTCTGAATGGATTCATCAAACTCACATTACAGAGATTAGTCAGTTTTTGACAAGATGAGTGTAATTTTCAACCTGATCTTCAGATATCCAAATTCAACAAATCTCTCAATGTTGATTAACAAACTACACAGTGATGTGAACATTATTATTTTGGCGACCAATCATTGAGATTTCCTTTTTGATTAACGATAATTGCTTTATCAGAAGATCAATTGTAATAAAAATGTTCTGTTCTAGACGGGCGCCCTGCCCTGGTATACATTTCAATCAATCAAGTCAAAAGAACAAGCTGTTTTCCTGATTCTTCAGAATAGTTATTCATGTTCTTGAGGTTCTTCTGGTTCCATGTCTGTAGGATCCAGCTGGAGGAGGCTCAGTCAGAGAACGGCGCTCTGAAGGACCGAATCACCGTGTTACAGCAGGAGGTTCAGAGTCTGGAGGAGAACATCGTCAAGAAGAAGTGAGCAGAATCTGACATTTTCTTCAATTATACATTTATTTGATGAGTCTCTATTGTCTGGGTGCTGTGACCTCTGACCCTTGACCTCCTTACTGTTGGTTCCTTGTAATGTTGGTGATCTAGGAATTGAAGCTTCTTCTATTGTTGAGCTCCTTGCTCACGTAAATTTTGAAAGTTTCAGGATTTATTACGAAGCTTTTCACAGCACAGCTGGATGAAGGGCAGATGTTTTACTGAACCTTTTTAAGAACATTTCACTTTCACATTTTTCATATTTAAGTGCCACATTTCTCAAGACAGCATTTTTCACATTTCACTGGGATGCTGCAAGACAAACCGGTTCTTAGTTGAATGAAAGTTCATTTAATTTTGCAACTGAGTAAATGATTTTGCTTTTCTAAATGCAATTTATGTTCTCAGTAAAAATCCCCATAACGTAGAAGAGGAGTTTCCATATAGTAGAAGCTTTACTCCAATAATGCTAATAACAGGCATGCTAGTTCTGTTCACCCATCAGATGAAAACCTTGTCTGCTTCTTCTATCAGAAAAAAACTGGATGAGGTGGAGCGAGAGCACCAGAAGAGTAGAGAGGAAGAGGAGAGGCTGCACAAAGAGGTAGGAGATCCAGATGTCCTGTAATTGCAAGGTCCCCAGTTCGATCCCCATGTAGGTCCGCCCTACTGAAGTGTCCTTGAGCAAGACACTGAATCTTTAGCAGCTCCAGGGTGCTGCTCCTAGCTACATGTCATATTCCATTGTTGCCAGCTGCCTCCATCACTGTGCAGTTGACAAGTAACTTTCTGAGTACAGACGGTTTAGTTCCTTCAACAAGCTTCCTCTCAATGTGCAGAACTCTAAATATCGTGAGGAGGTTCTGGATCTGAGCAGCAGGAACCTGCAGCTGAGCAACGATAACGCCGAGCTGAGCGCCTGTCTCCGCGGCGACCAGGAGTCGGTCCGGATGCTGAGGGAACGCCTGTCATTGGTCTCCAGGGAGCAGGAGGAGGGAGGAGCTACGGTGAGAAGAGTGACAGTTCTGGAATTACAGCACCCAGAACCAGATCATTGTGAAGCACCAGGATGCCCAACACTGTTAACTTTCATCCACCTCACAGTTCTAACTTCAGCTCAGGCCAGAGCAGAGTAGAATGAATCCAATCTGCAGTCAGGTTGTCTACTTATTCCAGGTCTGGATCTGGATGTCTAAATGGACGTCTGATCAAAGACACACTGTTTCAAAATGCTCTATATCAGTTTTGGAAAAAAGAATTACCTAAAGTTCATCGTTGAGTATCTCTAAAATCTAGAGGATCCAGTGTGCTGGTTTTCTATCCTACCAGCTAGTTACCTGTATTCACCTGGTAGACCGCTAGAATGAAAGCTACCTGGCAGAATAGAAAACCAGTAGGACTCTGGACCCCGAGGTCAGATGTGAGGACCACTGCTCTAAACTGTCCATAGGTATGAATAGTACCAGTAACCTGGCTACTGGCTAATCTGGCTAACCCCCCCTCCCTCTTTGAGAGAGGGAGTTAGCATGTAGAGAGACTGACTGACTGAAAGGTCTGCTGGTCGTACAGGTGAGGCAGCTGCAGGAGGCGGTGGACCAGCAGGAGAGGAAGAAGCTGCAGCAGCAGGAAGGATGGCAGCAGGAGAGGCAGCGGCTGGAGAGAGAACTGACCTCCTGCAGGGAGAAGGTAGGAGGTCCAAGATCTTACTGTAGTAGAAGGTAGGAGGTCCAGGATCTTACTTTAGTAGAAGGTAGAAGGTCCAAGATCTTACTGTAGTAGAAGGTAGGAGGTCCAAGATCTTACTGTAGTAGAAGGTAGGAGGTCCAATATCTTACTGTCCTAGAAGGTAGGAGGTCCAGGATCTTAGTGTCCTAGAAGGTAGGAGGTCCAGGATCTTACTGTAGTAGAAGGTAGGAGGTCCAAGATCTTACTGTAGTAGAAGGTCCAGGATCTCACTGTCCTAGAAGGTAGGAGGTCCAAGATCTTACTGTCCTAGAAGGTAGGAGGTCCAGGATCTTACTGTCCTAGAAGGTAGAAGGTCCAGAATCTTACTGTCCTAGAAGGTAGGAGGTCCAGGATCTTACTGTCCTAGAAGGTAGGAGGTCCAAGACCTGCTCAGAGAAGATCTTACTGTACAGATGAGTCAGCAGGGTGGTGTAGTGATACTTTTTATCTGTTTTTTATTTTTAAGCCTGCCTTTAACTCATGTCTAGGTAGAAATTGCCTCAGCTAGTGGAGCAGGTAGGTAGGGGTTCAGTCTCTTGCTCAAGGGCACTTGGGCAGGTCTCTTGGTTGGGGGATGACCTCACTGACCACTACACCATCCTGCTGCCCTTTTTTGTAGCTTCTGTTCATTATTGTTTAGTGGTCTGTAATAAAAGTCCTTGTTCCCGGCGTTTTGCGTCTCAGCTGGGCCGGCTGTCGGAGGTGGAGGCAGAGCTAAGTAGCATGACTCTGAAGCAGCAGTGGCTGGAGGAAGACAAGGCCCGGCGGCTGAGGGACGCCGACGAGAGGAACCACAAGGTCTGGATGCTGATGTCTGGCTGGGGAATTGGGATTAGAGAAATATAACATGAATTCAGATTCTACTGGCACAGATCACAGACAGACCATAATCTATCTGTGGGGGTTGATTGGGTTGGTGATCAATACCAATGACTCATCGATTACTTGACCAGCTGCTGAGATTTCTGGGTTTTTTTCACTTTCCAACCCAAAAGGTTTGGAACAAAAACTCCCCACTGGAGTTTATCAGACTCTTCAGGTATTTTGCAATAGCTTCCAACATGACTCAGCCAATCAGAAGTGAGGACTGTGACTGTTATTGTTACATTGTGTTATTAATAAATCAATTATTAATAACATAATTTTTTGCATACATTCATGTCCAAGGAGATTTCTGTTTTTGTAATAGTCATGTTGTTGTGTGTGTGTGGTCCCTGACCTCTGACCTTTTAGGTCGAGAAGCTGCAGGAGTCTCTGTTCTCTGTGGAGTCTGAGACGGAGCTGCTTCGCTCTCAACTCCATGCTGTCAATCAGGAGAAGACTGGCCACACCCAGGAAGTGGCCGGCCTGCAGCGGAGGTTACAGGAAGCCCTGGACAAGGTCGGGTCAAGAGGTCGATCACTAATGTCTGGTTTCCACTTCAGGGCTAACTAGGACCTACCAGTTAACTACCAATAAACTAGTTGCTACTGCTGATGAGGTTTATCCTTCTTGTAAAGATCAATCAATAAAGTTGATGGAACCTCATCCAGATGTTCCGTGGTGTGTGGAAGTCATCAGCAGCGTAAATGAAATGGACAACGTGTCTTATGTGTTGTGCTGTGATGGTTGCCAGATTGAGGAGCTGGAGGCCAGTGTTAGGAGGCTGAACATGGAGAAGGAGGAGCTCCGGCAGATGCAGGAGGAGCAGGAGGAGCAGGCCTCCACGGCTCTGCAGGACGAGTGTCAGAAACTTAGACTCCAGAACCAGGACCTCTTCGACAAGGTGAGGAGCAGCCAGCCTCGGTTCATTCTGACACACTCACATCAATCGGTGTTAAAGGTGACTGTTGGTGTTCTTCTCAGCTGTCGGAGATGCAGGTCCAGGGTTTGGAGGTCCAGCGTTTGACCCAGGAGTGTCAGAACCTGAAAGCCAAACAGAACCAGCTGGAGACGGCCAGGACGCAGGCCCAGGACCAGGTCAGGACCTTCAGCTCCCAGGATGACCTGCTGGAGTCTAGAAAGAACGTTTCTGTAGAAACTGGAGGGAACATTTTCTATCATCATGATCATTCTTCATCATGATAGGCTGCTGTGACCTCTGACCCTTGACCTCCTCAATGTTGGTTGTTTGTAATGGTGGTGGTCTGGGAATGGAAGCTGATTCTCCTGTTCATTTTGTACAGCTGATGTGCATCATTGAGCATGTTTGTAGATCTTTGGGAGAATGTAAAATAACTCTTTACATTTAATTTAATTCTTTGACCTCAAGAATGTGGATTAAAGTTTGTTGTTCTCACTAGCAGTAGATACTTCATGTTAACACTAGTAGGTGTTTGCAGCGCTGCAGTCCCAACTCAACACCAGTAGATGGGACCGACTCCCCAGGTGGAGGTCAGGCTTGTTTCTGTGTCTTCCTCCCTGAAGCTCCTCCTCGTCTCAGCTTGGCGTCTTGGTTTTCTCCATGCAGGCGTTGAGGGCGGACACAGCGCGGAGCCTGGCCCAGGCCCAGCACACCCGCCAGGTGCAGGAGCTGAAGGAGGAGGCCAGCGTCGGCGGCAGGGAGCAGGTGGAGCTCCTCCAGGCCCGGCTGGCCGAGGAGCAGAGGAGGAGCCAGCAGCTGGAGGAGACGCTGAGGGTCCAGGCCCAGCAGGCCGGCACCCAGCTCAGCCTACAGCAGGTAGCGACCAGGACCAGGAGGGGAGGGGGGTAGTCTTACATTAAGGGGCAGTAAGTAACAGAATGTATCTGGGGTTGGTGATCAATATCAGTGACTCATTGATTAGCTGGTCAGCTGCTGAGACTTCTGGCTTCAAAACTGTTGAGTTGATCTGATATTAAATTCCAGGTAGCATTAAAAACCTCAGATACCCGGTCTTCATAACGCCCTTTGATTGGTGCAGAGCTGTCCCCAGTATTTCATTCACTCTGGGAGTTCCCTCTAACCCAGTCAGTCCAACTGACTGGTTCTGATCTGATGTCCAGTGAGAGCAGCTCACTGTTGTTCTGTGTTCAGGAGCAGTATGAGAAGGTGATGGCCGCCATGCAGGAGAGGATGGAGGAGCTGGAGACCAAACTGAAGGGTGTCCGCTTGGTGCTGCAGGAGAAAGTCCATCAGCTTAAAGAGCAGGTCAGTTGGTCGGTTGGTCAGTTGGTTGGTCAGTCGGTCTACTGAGGACTTACTGTCTCTATACAGTTTGTGAATGGAAGTAGTTCTTGATATTTGATTTAGATATTATATTAATAGTATTAATCAGTGGTGATCATTTCATCAACCAATCAACTTAAAGGGGCAATAGTTCTGTTTTTACTGCCAATATCACCATAATATATAGGGTTGTTGATCAATACCAATGACTGATTGATTAGTTGACCAAATGCTGAACTCCCCACAGATTGGAGTTTTAAGATTCTTACAATATGAAGCTGAAACGTCTCGTTCTCAAGACAAATCTGTTTTATTGTTCCAGTATGTAGCTTGATGATGTCTCACTATCTGTTAGCTCTCTGCTCCGGGCTGGGAGGACGTCCATCCATGTTGTTGTAGTTTCACTGGTCGCCAGTAGAGGTCGATAGATCACTTTACCTTTGAACGTTCTCATTTCTTAAGAGGACTCAGAGAGGAAAAGCTGACAGATTAAGACTGATTGCTCTCATTCACCAAACCTTCCTCCATGTTCGTCCTCTAGCTGGCGAAGAACTCCAAGTCCAACGTCCTGCTGAAGGATCTGTACGTGGAAAACTCCCAGCTGATGAAAGCCCTGCAGGTCACCGAGCAGCGGCAGAAGAGCGCTGAGAAGAAGAACTTCCTGTTGGAGGAGAAGATCACCGCCCTCAACAAACTCCTGAGGGAAATCGTCCCCGCCTCCCTCGCCACGTAGGATTCCTCCGCCGCTGCTGAACGCAACGCTGTTCCCCCAAAAAACACCTCAGCAAACTGAACGACCTCCCGTCTTTCCTCAGCGTTCAATGGCAGCACTAACCAGGACGCCACTGGTGTTGCTGGCAGCATCTGATCTGAGCTCAGTTTCCCAAAAGCATCTTGAAGCCAAGTTCATCTTAGTGTAGTTGGAAGATGAACTTACATTGAGGGTGGCTGGTCAGTCTGGTCCTGTTCTCTTCCAACATCTAGTTGTCTGGTAAGTGTTTGGCACTGCAGCCAGCAGACAAAAAGCTTCCCAGCATGCATCTGATGGACGGCGACGGGCAACAAAACATAATTACAAAATGTTCACAATGTGATCTTATGGTACGGTAAAAACCAACATTTAAACAGCTCTGGGAACTGTTTGAACTGATCTCAGAACGATAGTCAGGTTCTGGTTCAGTCGCAGCTTCCATGTTGGCGTTGGATTTACGGGTTTTCAGCGTCTTGATGCTTTCGGGAAACCAGCTACACACACACACACACACACACACACACGGCTCTGTAGGTAAACATGACGGCACTAGTCTGAAGTATTTCAGCCAAGAGGGTATTATGCATGTACTGTTTTTGTTTTTATACAAATAAAAATTTTATTTTTCTTATTTTAAAGGTCAAGGTGAGACTTGTGAGCCAGGTCGTCATGTGAAGTGTTTTTGTCTCTGCAGAGACAGGAAGTGTTAAATGTACTGAGCAGAGCGGCCACTGCCTCCTTAAAGGGGAACGACGGCAACATGGGTTTTCAAGGTTTTTCACATCCCAACATTCCCCAACATGTTTCTGTTTTCTAGATCAACAGACAGGAAGTGACTGAAGTGTCAGTTAGATATTTAATAGACCTGCAGCAACATGACTTCAGTAATTTGATGTCATAGAATCACAAGTCATAAAACTGAGAGATAAATATTGTGAAGTCTCTAGTTTTGCAGACTAACAACCTAAATGAAATGTGTCTGTGACTCCCCTTTAAACCCGGTGGCTCCTCCCACTGGGGCCAGTTCAATCCAGTTGAATCAAACCTGAACCAAGAAGCTCCCCGGCTGCGTTTACACAGGGACAGAAGAGATCAGTTTTCTGTCTGAACACAGAGAACCCAGTGTTAAGAATCTTGTGTATAAGGTTGTGTAGTACTCGGTGTTGATGTCCACCTCCAACACTGGAGCCTGAAGGGGATCAGCTCACGGTTGACGGTTCACTTTCTTTAAATTTGACCATTTTCATGCCAAAGTGTTCAGAGTTTCTCCAGTTTTCTTCTCCTCAGGGTGAAAAGAAACATTGAGACCATCATGGACACTGAAACCTAGACTGGTGAAACCATGATGAGACTTTACTGCCTTGAAATGAAGAATCAACTCAACATATTGGACAATTACATTAAACCATTAGACATTTTGTTCACGTCACATCGGGTCTTTCAGATCGTCTCCATGTACATTAATGTAAAGAAAACTATTCACGTTGTTGTACTTTAAGTATCAGGGAGATTCATTAAGAGTATTAATCCAGAATAAGACGACTGGTTGAAGGTCGTCTGCTGCACACTGACTGGTGAAGCTCCCAGTATCCATACTGGTACCGTTCAGTTCAGGTACGAAGACGCCCGGTGTTATTTGGTACTGGAGGACATACTGGTTAAACAAACCTGCTCAGTATTCAGCAGAAAACCAAAAAGACTGGTACCGGACCAGTAGGACCAGTATGGATCCAGCACAGTACTGGGACCAGACTGGTGCAGTGAGGAAACTGATTGAAGCTCCGCCTCTTGGTTCTGCTGTCGTCCTGCAGCCTGACTGGAGGATTTCATCGTCTTGTAATCGTGTCTGTGTCCTGTAGTTTGTTGTCCTGCACAATCACACATCTGATCTGAGACCAGTTCTTAATAAAAGTCCTGTGAGCAGTAAAACCGACGTCTGGCTTCTTTCAAGCACCAAGTCAGAACCAGAACCAGAGCCTGAGACCCGACCGACCGGCTCCACAATATTTTAGTGTTTGTGGTATTTTAATGTTTGGCAACCTGACCTGCAAAAACTAAACGTCCTGTTAAGAGAGTGGAGACTGGATCCTGGATCACTGGATCCTACTGGTTTTAGGATTTGAAGAAATGAAATGAAGTTGCAGTAGAAATGTTTTGTTCTGAAACTATCAACTCGTTTTTACTGAAAACCTTTTTTAATATTGTCCCTGCTGTGTTGAGTTCAAGGACCAACTGAAGAGCTCCGCCTTACTTCAACATCCTAACTCCAAGTGGAAACCAGTGAAATTAAAATGACTCGCCAAATGTTTCACTTGTTTTATAAAACATTTCCAGAAAAAGACTCAATATCAAACCAAACGAGTTCTGAGGGACGAGTCGTCCTACAGCTCAACATCTACAACATCCTACAGCTCAACATCTCCCACACATTTCTGTGCAATTCACAAATTTTCCAAGACCTGGGAATGATCACATTCATTTCCAGAACTGTGTAGTTGAGTCTGGGGGGTCCTAGGGTCCTTGTGGAGGTTCCCAGGGTCTTGAGAGGATTCCAGGGGGTCCCCCGCAAAATAAGGACTAGTTTAATTTTCCAATAGTTTATTTCACTAGTGACTAACCCGTCAGAGATCTACTGGGTTTCATCGTTTCTACAGTTTAATACCAAACTAAAACCTTATGGAACTGAATCTGATCACATGGGGGTCCAGGGTCTAATGTGGGTCTATCTGGGGGTCTGATGACATCAATGTCCAGTAGCTATGGAGACGCTGTCGTCGTCGCCTCATGACATCACATGCTCCAGGACTCCCTGGCGAATCAGCTGCTCGCATTTCCACCGTGGCAGGAAGTGCTGCGGAGAGAGGAAGACCATCAGAATCAGAGCGCTTTCAGGACCTCCTGGTGTTTTTCCATCCTACTGATTGGTTCGGTCTGTACAGCTACTCAGGTCTACAGACTGAAGGAGCTCTACAGACCGGATCAATCAGTCTGTAGCACTCCTCAGGTCTTGGTGGGTTAATGGACGCTCCACAAATCAGCCTCAAAATCACCCAAGCCTCTTTTCTACACACCGACCCTCCTGCTGGTGAAACGATGTGAATTCGTCTAATTTGATGCAACCTTGGCTGTTGCTTCACAAGGTTCCTGTTCCTTTCTGCTGATCAGACTCCAGGTCTGCTCCAACGATCAGGACCGATACTATCAGGTCATTTCTGATCTGGGTTTTATTCCTCAAAGGGAAGTGGATCAACAAGCAGCCAAGCTGGAACATTCAACATTTATGAGGGTCAATGTGTTGAAAAAGTTTGAGGCTGAGGTTTGGAGAGCCGGACCGAGGCAAGGAAGACCTGAGAAGCTCTACAGTGAAGATATTGATGAGATTTTGGTCACTGATCGATCGGTATGATGAGATGAGAGTCCAGGTTGAAACTGGAATGGAAACATACCTGGCTGTTCTTCTTCAGGAGGATGACGGTCCCGTCGTCGATTTCAAACTCGCCGTGGTCTTTTAAACATCTGACCTGGAATCAGAACGGTGGAGTCCATGAATGATGGCTGATCAGCTGGTTGTGTCTCAACAGAATTGAATCTGTTTCTACTGAACTGATCATTTCATCACTGATACATCTGATTGATTTAGTGTTTAGATCATGTAGCTTGTTAGCTAGCTAACCATAGCATCTGGTCAGCTAACCATCACTGTCTTGTTGTTAACACATCTGGTTAGCACACTAGCTAACGTATCTAGTAGAAGCTAGCGTTAGCAGTGGCTAGTATTCCCATGTTAACAGTAACTAAACTAGCCTGCTGGCTAGTTAGCTAGCTACCAGTTAGTTCAGGTTAACTAGCTGACTCTTCTCCAGCTCCAACTCAGAGTGTTTTGGAGTAGAGACTAGGGCTAAAGACAAGACAGTTTACTGAGTCACAGTAACCTACATTTGGAGACAAATCTACCTGATCACACTGATCACTTTTACTGAGAACGTTTTTACCGGCATACCTCCATCTCTCTACTGTCTCTACTGTCTCTACTGTCTCTGGGTCCATTGAATTCTGTCATTAACAGACTGACAGGGAAACTCTGTTCAGCTTTAGATGTGGAAGTCCTTATTTGGGCATGGCCGACGCCCTGCATGACGTCAGACGAGGTCGATGGCGTCTCTAAAGCATCAAGGGTTTCTTACCTCTATGTAGAGGCTCTTGGGTGGCTTCGTGTCCTGGGTGATGTCCAGCCCCTCCTCGCCGCCCAGAGACTTCATGAAGGTCGCCAGGGATTTCTTATACTGGTTGAACCACTCCATCTACGAGGCCAGACCAGACACAACCTCAACACCAACCTCTAAACCAGACAGCACATCCTCAACACCAACCTCTAAACCAGACAGCACATCCTCAACACCAACCTCTACACCAGACAGCACATCCTCAACACCAACCTCTAAACCAGACAGCACATCCTCAACACCAACCTCTACACCAGACAGCACATCCTCAACACCAACCTCTACACCAGACAGCACATCCTCAACACCAACCTCTACACCAGACAGCACATCCTCAACACCAACCTCTAAACCAGACACCACATCCTCAACACCAACCTCTACACCAGACAGCACATCCTCAACACCAACCTCTACACCAGACAGCACATCCTCAACACCAACCTCTACACCAGACAGCACATCCTCAACACCAACCTCTACACCAGACAGCACATCCTCAACACCAACCTCTAAACCAGACAGCACATCCTCAACACCAACCTCTACACCAGACAGCACATCCTCAACACCAACCTCTAAACCAGACAGCACATCCTCAACACCAACCTCTACACCAGACACCACATCCTCAACACCAACCTCTAAACCAGACAGCACATCCTCAACACCAACCTCTACACCAGACACCACATCCTCAACACCAACCTCTAAACCAGACAGCACATCCTCAACACCAACCTCTACACCAGACAGCACATCCTCAACACCAACCTCTACACCAGAGGTCACTCACCTCTTCTGCACACATGTGGAAGCGGATGTTCGGCGGCAGCACGCTCCCGTATTCCCACCTCAGCGCCCGGATACGAAGCAGCCTGTCGTAGCTGAGACAGATTCAAATATTAAAGTCCTTTAGATAAACAGTTTCATATTTTGACCAGGTTGTATTTGACCCCCACCCTCGTCCTCCTCCTCCTCCTCCTCCTCCTCCTCCTGCCCCCCCTTACAGGTAGGCGGAGATGCAGCGCTGGTTCCTCAGCAGGCAGCAGTGACGGAACTTGATGGACGGGATCAGGTCGGTCCGGCCTTCAGATTTAGCCTCGTTACTTTAGAAAGAAAAACCTAAAGATTAGTCAGAAGAGAGACAGGCAGGCAGGCAGGCAGACAGACAGACAGGCAAGCAGACAGACAGACAGACAGACAGACAGACAGGTACATGTCTGACTCACACGTCGCCCTGGTTCTGTTCGTACAACGCCTTCATCTCCTGCAGCACCTGGCGGATCCCGTCCTCCTGAGG
Source organism: Hoplostethus atlanticus (assembly GCA_034670405.1). Classification (NCBI taxonomy): domain Eukaryota; kingdom Metazoa; phylum Chordata; class Actinopteri; order Trachichthyiformes; family Trachichthyidae; genus Hoplostethus; species Hoplostethus atlanticus. Next base: position 967,773 of record JAXDDX010000118.1, read on the forward strand.
AGACAAGCGGGTGAATCGGTCATTTCTACCGGTGAAGCTTCTCCGGTTAGCAAGACAACATTCAGGTTGCCTCAGTACGGGAGGACGGATCGATATCGTTATCGGGGTCACTCACGTTGAAGGCGGGCAGCTGTCCGTCGCCCATCCGGTGCAGCTCCCGGATCAGCTCGACTGCTTTCTCACAAAACATCCCGAGCGGCGACACGAGCACGAGCAGCGGGAGAAACCCGGTAGTTCAGAGGAGGAAGACTTCTGACAGAGAGCGAGCTGCTACATCACAGCACAAGTTCCTATTCGCGGCAAAATCGCCGGACGTATGGGACGCTTTGTTGTGATCACGTGACAGGAAACTCTGGATGCCGGCGAAGGACAAACGACTGCAAACCTGTTGAACGCGCTTTCGCTGCCACCTTGTTCTGGGAGTGAAACGTCCCATAGTCATGTAGCGAGCATCACACCACAGACCGACCGGGTGAGCTCGCGCTTTCTACTCGTTTATAATGTTGTGATGGTGATACATTGATTTTCGATGTAGTAGTTTTATTTACGGTGTTGTTGTCCGCGCGGCGTCTTTAACTACACAAGTTGCCCCACCCTTCTGACAAGTTGTACTGATACGAGGTTTCCGATCATATCACTAGTGATGGTTCACCATGTTTCAGGAGGCGGGTCTTCTCTGTTATTTGGTAGGGATGTCAGAACGAGGCTTTCCGAAGACATTGAAACATTTAGTCGACAGTGACATCTGGTGGTGGTCGCAGTCATAGCAACTGAGAGAGTTGAGTCTTGTGCATCTATCCCGCTGTTGTGATCTAGTTTCTATGGTCGAGCGGTAAGACGCCGGTATGTTATCAATAACTGGATGTGTTTATGATCGATCCTGGCTTTTTGCACCTCAGTATTTTGCCAAAACCGTTTAATTGATTGATTTGTGTGAGACAATAAACAGAATGTAAAAATTGACACAACAACAAATGTCTCACAAAGTTCTCTCGCAATAAACTCACACCGTCCATTCAACGTTTTTATTTCCCCAACTCGTTTCATAGTGACGTGTGTCTCGAAACCAGGCGTCACATGACCGGTGTTTTGAAACATCTCGGGACGTCGTTCCGACACTGAGTGTCAAAAGATCGGTACAGTATGGAGCGTGCCCATCCCTAGGAAATACCGTTACTAGCAGCAGGGCAGTCTTACCATTAGACAACAGCAGGCAACCAGAGGGAGACGAGAGACAAGAATATCAGGTTCTGTTAGTCCTGAGTCATGGCACCACCCTGTACTAGGCTGCCCTCACTATTACACTTGACTCTAAGCTCAGAAGAGTCATACTATATACAGTGAGAAGCAACACATGAAGCAAAGCGACCTAAGTGATGCAGACAAACAAAAAAAGCTGAAAATAAAAGATGAGTCACCTATAAAAACACCTTCCACAACTTTGTTCATCAATGAATCAACTGCTGCTGAAGTTTGTTGCCAGCAACTAGCACTGCCTCCAAACTCAACCAGCTCAACCAGCTCAACCAGCTCAACCAGCTCCAGCTTGAATGGACTGAATAGAAAGGATGGATTGAAACGGGCCCCATGCTTGCCTTTGCCTAGGGCCCCAAAATCACTAGGTCCTCCCCTGAACAGGAGCTCTGCACCGGCGGTACCGTTCACCTCAGTTTCAGCCAGTAAATAACTAACTCTAACTTATTGAACTCTGATGTCACCAACCAGATTGATTTGAAACAAAACCACCAAAATTAATGTTTTAATCAGTCAAACTTAACGTGGCTTGACAAACTACTCTGTGATTTATTGCTTTTGGTTGATGTTACAGAGTTTGGTGAAGCCAGATGTTTCACCACTCGGATTAGCAGGAAACGGAAATCTCTGCGACGTGACGTTTAACTCTTTAACTTCACCACGTCCATGTTCTGTCTGTAGTCTTTATATCTCCGTTGTCGCAAACGGCCAATAAAACTCTGTAACCTCTCAGTCGGTCTGACGGCCCACGGCACGAGAACGCAGCATGAAGTGACCTTACCAACATGGCGGCCAGGGCTGTCCTCTGATTGGCTGAAACGTGAGCCGGGGTAAGGTCGCAGTGATCAGCTGGTCTCTGCAGATACCGGACTTCTAAAAACAATGTAGGTAAAGTGCTGATCCGCCGCGCCGCTTCCACACCGGCGTTCCGACACCGAGCCCCGCGAGCCGCCCGCGAGCCGCCCCCTCTCCGCCCGCAGGCCGGATAACGGACGGCGCGATAAACGGCAGATTTTGTCGCTTCACCGTTTCACGTTGAGTCTTTTTTTTTTACATTTCCAGTGATGCGAAAGCGGAATAACTCGCCGACCGCGGACCATGACAGCGCCACCACACTGCTGGACAGCGACCCGGATCTGAAGTACTGTCCCAAGAGGGGAGCGGGGGTCCCCGAGCCCGCCGCCCGGTCGGTACCGGACCAGAGGATGGGCAGACCGTTCAGAAGGTAAGGCTCTTCAGCTGGAGGTGAATACAGCCTGTTAAGATGTGGCAGTGGGGCTGGTTCTGGTTCTGGGTCCACATCCGTCCCAGTACTGGTCCCAGTTCTGGTTCTGGTTCTAATGGAGGTTGCAGTGCAAAAAAACCCAGTTAATTGGATCCTGTATCATGGAAGACCTGCATTAATTATTTACAGCAGGATTGTGTTTCTAGTTTAACACCACCAGGCTCCACTCACCTCCCTACCCACCTCACTAGTCTTTACCAAATAATGATTTACTGATAATACAGCTGATTTGTTGTTGTTTGTCTTGTGATGATCAGACTGGAGGTCATAGTTCAGTTAGTTTAGAGTACAACAGGAACCCAGATGTTGGTTACCTGCAGACTAACTTACCACAGTGGTTCTCACTCCAGTCCTCAGGTCCCCGTGTCCTGGAGGTTTTAGACTCACCTGAACCAGTCAGAGGCTTCAGGTTCTCATGATACTTTAACTGGTTCAGGTTCAGAGCTGAAACCTGTTGTAGTGTAAATGTGCACATTGTTTTCATGCTATGTAACAGCAGTCAATCAGTCAAAACAGGAGAGTCACTGTTGAGTTACCAAACTGTAAGTGGTGATAGAAAAGAGCAGCGGTTGAGGATCTGGGACCAGGTGTTGGTTTTGAGTACGTTTTGACATCCAGCCCCCAAATCATCAGTTCTAATTTAAAAAAATGCTTTTCGTCATACGTGTTGCTCCTCTTCAATCAGGTCATTTCAGGTAGGTTAAGGGTCAGGTAGGTCAAGGGTCAGGTAGGTCTAGGGTCAGGTAGGTCAAGGGTCAGGTAGGTCAAGAGTCAGGTAGGTCTAGGGTCAGGTAGGTCAAGGGTCAGGTAGGTCTAGGGTCAGGTAGGTCAAGGGTCAGGTAGGTCTAGGGTCAGGTAGGTCTTGGGTCAGGTAGGTCAAGGGTCAGGTAGGTCTAGGGTCAGGTAGGTCAAGGGTCAGGTAGGTCTAGGGTCAGGTAGGTCAAGAGTCAGGTAGGTCTAGGGTCAGGTAGGTTAAGGGTCAGGTAGGTCTAGGGTCAGGTAGGTCAAGGGTCAGGTAGGTCTAGGGTCAGGTAGGTAGGGTCAGGTAGGTCTAGGGTCAGGTAGGTCAAGGGTCAGGTAGGTCTAGGGTCAGGTAGGTCAAGAGTCAGGTAGGTCTAGGGTCAGGTAGGTCTAGGGTCAGGTAGGTCTAGGGTCAGGTAGGTCAAGAGTCAGGTAGGTCTAGGGTCAGGTAGGTTAAGGGTCAGGTAGGTCTAGGGTCAGGTAGGTTAAGGGTCAGGTAGGTCTTGGGTCAGGTAGGTCTAGGGTCAGGTAGAGGTAGGTCTAGGGTCTGGACCAATCATGAGCCATGGAGGGCTGAGAGTCTGCAGGTTTTCACTCCAACCAAAGATGACACCAGGTGATGTCACTGATTAGCCCCTCCTCCCTGGTTGAAGGTGTGAAGGTTGAGCTGCTCCTGGTTGCCCACCCCTGGTTGCCCACCCCTGGTCTAGTGGTTCTCAACAGTACTGCTGGTTTTCCAGGTAGTTTTCATTCCACCGGTCTCATCGGGGGTTTAGGACGTCGTTCAGTCATGATAACCCTAACCCTGACCTCCTTTGGGGAGTTTTATTAAACGAGGTCTCCGCCATGTGAAGAAGTGACGACTCTTACAAAAAGTTTCCTTGCACAAAATTAAAAGAAATGGTGGAACGTTCTAGAGGACAGCAGAACCTCAGAGAACCTCAGACCAGTCTGACAGATTGGAGCTCCAGATGATGAACTTCAGGTAGTTAGTTTTAGTTAGTTTAGTTAGTTAGTTTTCCCCAAATTGCATTTCTAACATCTCAGAACAAAACTCTTCATGTGTTGACCTCATTTTCAGAATTAGGCCATCACTTAACAATTGAGACCATTTCCTGAGTACCCAGAATGCACCGCTGGCAGGAAGTGTGCTGCAGATTTGGCTCCAAGGGCCGAGTCATGAGTTTGATTTGAGAAGGGCCCTGTGTGTTGTCAGTTCATCAGGATCTGAAGAGGAAGTCTTCTCACTGAGAGCCGAACAAGCATTTCTGTACCGAGTCAGTCAGAGTAGAGGAGTGATGCTGTCTGCTGTCTGTCTCTTTCATCAGTCTGGTGGTCAGCATCAGCATCAGTCTGGTGGTCAGCATCAGTCTGGTGGTCAGCATCAGCATCAGTCTGGTGGTCAGCATCAGTCTGGTGGTCATCAGTCTGTCTCTTCCACATCAAAACATCGGTCACGTCCGACGTGGTTAAAGTCGACGTTCGCCCCTCGCCGACGGTGTTTGTGATAGTTTTGTTAGCTAATGTTAAGTTAGCTAGAGATCTGCTAGCTAACGTCCCCTCTCTAAGCAGACTGAATGTTATGTGTCATGTTAAAGTGACAATGATGTCATGGTGTTAAAGACCTTCACCACAGCTCTGTGTGTGTGTGTGTGTGTGTGTGTGTGTGTGTGTGTGTGTGTGTGTGTGTGTGTGTGTGTGTGTGTGTGTGTAATCTGTTAATCTACTAAAGCCTGTGTGTGGGAAACGTTGTTAGTGCCAAGTCAGCGTCTCAGGACGTCATGTGACCTGATCTGGTCTCAGGGTGGCCTGGTCAGTAGAGAGATCCTTCAGCCAGAGGATCAGGGGGTCAGAGGGTCACTGAGCAGGACCCTGACCTCCTACCTGCTCGGTCATGATAAGTCACTGTGGATCAGAGCGTCCAGGTTGGGCAACGAGAGCAACGGGAGATCAGAATAGGAACTAAGTTGGTCAAATGCTGCTCGGCTGGTTAGCTAATCCGACTCACCAGACCAGTCTTGGTTCAGCCTCCTTTTCTATTGGGGTTCTAATGAGAAAACTACTGTGATCATGTGACAACAATAGACTAATAAGATATATAACTAGCTTCTTTTATCATCTAAATCATATAAATGTGTTGTAATCAGGTTGTATCTCCTCCACTTGGTGACACGTCATGAACTTGATTTAGTAATAGTGGGATGATGTCCAACTCAACATAGATCCTGTAACCAACAGAGTCTGTTGTGGGATCTGGCCGCCAGCCTGCTGACCGAGCCAGCTGAGAAGGTCTTGACCCTGGGGGGGGTCCACCTTAAGAGAGACCACGATACGTGATATTCAGTTCAGTAACGATCGATGTGGTGAATCATTGGTGATCCAGAGTCTTGAAGTCAGAACACCACAGGGTCAGTTTTATTATCAAGACCTTCAAGCTTCATGAAGCCCTGAGATCAGAAGATCTCTCTTGGTCGTCCAACACAACGATCCTCCAGATCAAAGTGGTTTCCAAACCAAGTGGAAGTGTAAACTGGGTTGTTCAGTTCTTACAAAAGGAATCTGAACAAAGACGTTTTAATCCACCAACAAGGAACCTGAGTCACCAACAACCTTTAACCTGGTGGAGAGAAGCTCGACAGTTGGAACAGTTTGAGCCGCAGGGGGCGGAGCTTCGGACGCCACCAGCGTAGCGGTCGATGAGGGGGGTTTGTAGTATTTTAGTTCAGTTCGGTTCTGTTGGCAACTTGAAAGTTTCTTTCTAACGTTCTTGATTTTTATGGAACCTGAACTATTTCCGTACCAACTTCCCAGAATTCCTGGCGGCACGTGTTCACTCATTTCTATCGGCCTGATTTGGCAGCAAGTATTCAGCAGTTTTTCCATCCACACTCTTTGAACTGATTGACGGGTGAAGAGGCGGAGCTTATATTAGCGGCGCAGCAGTCCGCCATTTCAGCTAAATGTTCTCAGGCCTCAATATTCATTTCGACTTGAAGTGACGGACGGAGAAGAAGCGTGATGGAAGATTCCAGCAGCACAGAGGTCTTTTACATTACATTACATTACATTACAGTCATTTAGCAGACGCTTTTATCCAAAGCGACTTACAACAAGTGCATTCAACATAGGTAGGCAAGAAAACTACTAGTCACCAGAAATCGTAAGTGCATTTCCTTCCTAAACAAGCAACTAAGAGCATAACTAGTGTTAAGGTAAGAGTGCAATAAGTTAGCAACCTACTATATCTTAAACAAATGAGACAAATAAGAGAATCAAATAAACAAGAGCTAAGACAAATAAGTATCAAATAAACAAGAGCCAATAAACAATAAACAGTCCTGAAGGGGTTTAGCCTAGCTGCTGTTGCTAACACCATCTCTTCATTCATTGGTCTGACTGCACCAACACTACTTTGGGTTAAAATATCCACTAAGAGCCTTTTTACTGTGATTGACAGTTCCAACCTGTCCTGCAGTATCACTGGTCTCTGCCAGGCCCCGCCTCCCCTCGCCACCGCCTGATGGGTTCAGAGTGACCTTCAGGTTGCAGGATGACATCAGCTAATAATACCGGTGGCTTCGGGCCAGATGCTCTGCTGCAGCTGAACCTTCATCCGGTCGCCTCAGTGGATCCGGTGACATGCAGAACGCTTCCTCCTGCTAGATCTCCTGACATCAGGACTGGATCACCTCCTGCTAGATCTCCTGACATCAGGGCTGGATCACCTCCTGCTAGATCTCCTGACATCAGAGCTGGATCACCTCCTGCTAGATCTCCTGACATCAGGACTGGATCACCTCCTGCTAGATCTCCTGACATCAGGACGGGATCACCTCCTGCTAGATCTCCTGACATCAGAGCTGGATCACCTCCTGCTAGATCTCCTGACATCAGGGCTGGATCACCTCATGCTAGATCTCCTGACATCAGAGCTGGATCACCTCCTGCTAGATCTCCTGACATCAGGGCTGGATCACCTCCTGCTAGATCTCCTGACATGACATTGTCTTGAGACAAGACAATACTATAGTACTATAGTACTACTAGTACTATAGTATTGCCTAGCCTTTAGTGTATTGTATTGTCAAATATTTCATTTCCAATATAAGTCAATAATATTTTTTTATTGTGACTTTATTTGAGTTCCACTAAACCATCCTCAACACGTTCTCAGCCGTAGACAGGTTAGAGTCTCCAAGCCGCCTGACTGACAGGACAGGAAAGAACATGGTAACGGACCGGGGTTCGAACCCGCGACCTTCTGACTGCCTACCAGAACAGTTTCACAATGTCAGTTTCCGTTTGTCGTCAGATGAGTTGCGTCATGTCTGCTGCAATAGACGTCTCACACCAGAGAGACAGGAAGTGTGAGGACGACTCGTGACAACGTTGAGTCACGTTCAGACCCACAATGTCGATGCGTCTAATCTGATCTGAGACCTGCTGACTAGTCGCTGAGCAGCTTGTTTCAACCTCTCTCTGCCTGCAGGTCTGGACTCAAACCATCCGGGGTGCGTTCACAGCCAGCATGTTCTGCTGGGTTTACTGCATCAAATGCTAAATGCTAACATTAGCTGTGACTGGAATCGCTGCTGTCGTGGAGACAAAGCTATTCACACACACACACACACACACACACACACACACACACACACACACAGCAGAGCTCTGGCTGGATGAATAATTCAGGTTGAGAGCCTTCTAGATACTGTGACAGGGTTATCAGGGTGACTGCTCAGCTTACACACACACACACACACACACACACACACACACACACACACACACACACACACACACAAGGTGGGTTACATAGCAGCTGAAGTGTCAGGATGTTCTGGTTTCTGAGGATCAATTATCAATACCACCGAGGGGTGTTGGATCATGATCAGTGTGATCAGGTAGATTTGTTGTACGTTTAGAAACACAATCAGCTGTTCACAGAGCTGAGGACCTCCAACATGGCCACCGGAGGGGGCGGGGCTACGTCACAGAATTACAGCTCTGACACGTTGATGCTGTTGGGTGAAAAACATAACTGCAGTGTTGGTGTTTTTCTGTTCCTGTTCCTGTTCCAGTTCCTCTATCTGACTAAAACCTCTTCGTCTTCTTCATCTTCATCTTAAAGTGGATTTAATAGATGAAATAATCAATCAGGAATCAATCAGGAATCAATCAGGAATCAATCAGGATCCACAGCTTCACCTGATTCACCTGCTCAGGCTGTTTCATGAAAGATTAGTAAGTGTGTGTGTGTGTGTGTGTGTGTGTGTGTGTGTGTGTGTGTGTGTGTGTGTGCACTCCAGGTTAGGCCTGGTCGGCAAGCTGAAGAGGATCCTGTTCTGGCTGCTGGCCGTCTACATCTTCATCCCCGTCATCGTCAAAGTGTGTCCGTCCATCCAGGCCAAACTCGTCTTCCTCAACTTCGGTGAGTCGTTTCCTCTTCGTCTGCCTCGACTCTGATTGGTGACGAGTTAACAGGAAGTGATGCTTACTTTAAAAACTTGTTCGATCCAATATTGACCAAGACTCAGACTGGTGATGTCATTAGTGATGTCATCAGAGTTTTTCCTCGTTCTCGCTGGGGGTCAAAGGTTGAGGGAGTCGAGTTTGTTTTGTTTCGTTTTCATGAATTGTTTTAATTCTCTGTTTCATAATGTGGCATGACTGGGCTCTTGAATGGGACTTGAACGCACCACCTTGTCAGTCTCTGTGTCAGTAAGGGTCAAAGGTCAGTCCGGTTAATCTTACTGAGGATCACTGTCTGAGGAAGTGAAACCCTAGATGTCTGACTGGACAGGAAGTGGGCGGGGCCATGAAGGGTGACTGACGGGTTGTGTAACTTCAGAGGAGAGTGGGGCGGGGCTTCTGGACCAGACAGAGTGTTGCAGTGTTGTTATTGGTTATTGTGTCCTGATGTCAACCAGAGAGGAGAAGCTGACTTGGTTGTATTTATGTATGTAGGATCTGGTTGGTTCAGGTTCACACTGACCAATCACAAGCCAGAAGTCCCATGACTCCCCAGCAGCTGGTTGATTGGTTGAGTTCTGGTAACCTGTCATCCCACCAGGTTAGAGAGTCCAAACCAACCTGGTTCCAGTCTGTCACTTGATCTACCATGATGGACTTGTCTGCTCTTCTCTGGTGTTCATACCAGTTAAGAACACATGAAGAAACATCTGAACATGAGCATCAGTCCAGACTGACCAAGTCTCCTTCTACCCATAATCCCTTGTGTTCTGGGGTGGTTTCCTGTAGCTGGTTGGATCCCGTTCTCTCTCCTAACGAACCACCACAGTTCTCTTCTACCCATAATGCCTTGTGTTCTGGGGTGGTTTCCTGTAGCTGGTTGGATCCCGTTCTCTCTCCTAACGAACCACCACAGTTCTCTTCTACCCATAATGCCTTGTGTTCTCTTGTTAGAGGACTGAGACGTTTTCAGGCGTCTCGTCGGTTATGTGGTGAATGTTGTTGTTCTCACCTGGAGACCAACCAGCTAGAGGAGGAAACGCTGCAGAGCTACTAACTGTCACAGACGGTGACACCTGAACGCCTCGGTTATAGTCAGTCTTTGGTGTTTGTCGGCCTGTTCTGTGTTAGCGTGTAAACTTCCTGGATGTTAACTAGTTGACTAGTAGGAACTCAACTAGTCCCCCCCCCCCCCCCCCCCACAGTGAGGATGCCCTTCTTCATCGACCTGAAGCGACCTCTGGACCAGGGACTGAACCACACCTCCAACTTCTACCTGGAGCCTGAAGCTGGCATCAAGATAGGAGTCTGGTAACTAACACACACACACACACACCCTCTCTCCATCTCTCTCTGGGGTCAGGTATCTTCAGGCCCACGGAGGATGATATTACACCCTGTACATGACTGTGTGTGTGTGTGTGTGTGTGTGTGTGTGTGTGTGTGTGTGTGTGTGTGTCAGGCATACTGTTCCAGCCCAGATGTGGCAGGAAGCGCAGGGGAAGGACGGCGCATGGTACGACGCTAGGCTGACATCACCACACCCCGTCATCCTCTATCTCCATGGCAACGCAGGGACCAGGTGATACACACATTATCTGACTATGTTTATTTTGTGTTGTGAAACATGACCTTTGAACTGAACGTGTGTGTGTGTGTGTTTGTATGTGTGTGACCTTTGACCTGCTTGATAAGCCTGTTCTTTCTGTCTCTGCAGAGGAGGAGACCACAGAGTTCAGCTGTACAAGGTACACACACACACACACACACACACCAACACCAACACACACACACACACACACCAACACACACCAACACACACCAACACACACACACCTTATACCATAAAACTTTTGTTTCTTTTAATTGTATTTTATTTTATTTTATACTACTAATAATATAATAATAATAATAATAATAATAACATCACATTTATCTATATTCATCTAAGAGATTACAAAGTTCTTGGACGGAATAAAAACCAGAATAGTAAAATATAAAATGACATAAACATAAATAATAAATAAAATAGAAACACAGTAAAAGAATTCAGCTCCACTCAGCTTGTTGTTTTGTTGTTCATAATGATGTCATCCATTTCTAGTTTTGTAATTCTACTGAATGTTGTTTGGTCAATCAGTGTTGTAGATTACTTCTCTCTGTCTTCCCTCAGGTCCTCAGTTCATTAGGCTACCATGTAGTCACATTTGACTACCAAGGTGAGTGAGACCAGTAGCCCGTCAACATGAACCTGTTATTACAATCAATGGTGTTTAGTTTTTATTTACTAATACGTTTCCTGTTTCCTGTTTCCTGTTTGGAATCAGATTCTGTGAAACTTCATCTCTCTTCTAAACGGATCCAGTTTGTGATTCCTAGTTAACTAGTCTAGCCAATCAGGAGCCTGGTTGATACGTGTGTGTGTGTGTGTGTGTGTGTGTGTGTGTGTGTGTGTGTGTGTGTGTGTGTGTGTGTGCGCGCAGGATGGGGGGATTCAGACGGCAGTCCATCAGAGGGGGGGATGACATCAGATGCTCTCTTCATCTATGATTGGCTGAAACTACGACTGGACAGAAAACCACTTTATGTCTGGGGACACTCTCTGGGAACAGGGTACACACACACACACACACACACACACACACACACACTCAGTTCTAATCAATTAATTAGTATGATTGTCAATCAGTTATCATTCGATCTGATTTATGGTTTCTGTCTTTGTTTTTCAGAGTGGCCACTAACCTGGTCAGACGGCTGTGTGACAGAGGTAGGACACACACACACACACACACACACACACACACACACACAGTCTGACAGCAGGTAGCATTGTGGTAATGTTATCATGCGTGTAATAGCTGTCATGTTGCGTTCAAGTCATCTGGGAAAAAGAACATCAGAACATCGTCACAGTGATGATTGTAGTTTTTTTAGACTTTTCAACCCTGAACACAGGAAGTGATGTCACATTGACTTAAGACAAAACAAGGACATTTAAAAAGACATTAAACATTTTTTTAAATTAAATTAAATTAAATTAAATTAAATTAAATTAAAAAATAAATCACAGTGCAGAAGGAATAAAAGTTTAGAGTTTAGCAGAAACGTTTTTAGTCTGGACTTAGTAGTTACTGTGGGAGCGAGTCTCAGTTCCACCTGGTGTAGAATTGATCAGCTCTACAATCAATATTAATCAATCAAACCATATCAGACTGGACCAGATGTTGGTCTGTATTTGGGTCTGTGGTTTGGATGTAAAGTGTGTGTGTGTGTGTGTGTGTGTGTGTCTTTCAGGAACTCCTCCTGAAGCTCTGATCTTAGAGTCTCCTTTCACCAACATCAGGGAGGAGGCCAAGAGCCACCCGTTCTCTATGGTACACACACACACACACACACACACACACACACACACACACACACACACACACTCTCTCTCCTCTTTCTTTCTGTCACACACTCAAACACACCTTCATCCTCTGACAGAGGTGTGTATTGAGTGTGTGTGTGTGTGTGTGTGTGTGTGTGTGTGTGTGTGTGTGTGTGTGTGTGTGTGTGTGTTTCAGGTGTACAGATACCTGCCAGGATTCGACTGGGTCTTCCTGGACGCCATCACAGCCAACGACATCCGCTTCGCCAGCGACGAGAAGTACGAACATCTAGATGTATAATCTATAGATGTATAATCTATAATAATCTATAATAATCTATAGATGTATAATCTATAATAATAATCTATAATCTATAACCAGAGAAACGTCATTCCTCATCAGCAGCTGATGGACTGGGCATTTAAAAGCACTATAGATATTTCTGCCCCTGGTGGTGGTTTGTGGTATTACAACAACACAGGCTCAGTGATGCGATTGACTGTTTCCTGTCTCTCTCCAGTGTGAACCACATTTCCTGTCCAGTTCTGATCCTCCACGCCGAGGATGACGGCGTGGTTCCCTTTCATCTGGGGAAGAAGGTACGTGTTGAGTGTTGAGGTCAATCTACAACTACTAATCAATACAATAAAAACACCTTGTACTGTTGGTCTGATTTACCAGAACACTATTATACTGGAATGTTCCATCTACTGTCAGACTGCTGTGACCTCTGACCTTTGACCTCCTTACTGTTGGTGTCAGGAACTGAAGCTAAACTAAAACGTGTTTATAATTTGTGTTATTTTATTAACTTTCTTTCTTGTTTGTCCAGAATAATCTGAATTCAAGGCCTTGAATGGTTTTGGCTTTAAAACACTTTTCTAAAATCTGTCCCTGGTTGTGCAGACAGAATTATTTTACTCCTGATGTTTGTTTTGTCGTTGAAGTTGGTCTTGAATAAAGTCTTAAAGGGTCTGAAGTTTAACATGCAGAAACATGAAGTCGTATGTTGAACAAAATAAATCACAGTTTGCACCAAATACATGAAAAGAGAGAAAACAGAAAATAAAAGATCAACACCTCAGAGGGAATCAGGCTGAGCCATTCAATGTTTCACCAAACTAAACCACATCTTCCTCTTCTCCTCCTCTTCCTCCTCTTCTTCTTCTCCTCCTCTTCCTCTTCTTCTCCTCTTCCTCCTCCAGCTGTACAACGTGGCCTCCCAGTCTAAGAGCCTCAGCGGTCAGAAGGTTCAGTTCGTTCCCTTCCCTTCCTCTCTGGCCTACAGACACAAGTTCATCTACAGGAGCCCGGAGCTGCCAAACATCCTCAGGTACGAGTAGAAGAAGAGAAGGTGGAAAAACCTTTTAGAAAATAATAATAGATAAATAAACACAAAATTAAATACTTTTTAAATAATGTGGGACTGATCCCTACGGAAGCCCTGAAAGCCAAGCGGGGGAAAAAAGCGATTCTCACTTTTCTAAGTTCTGCCTAAATTAGTTTTTCTCCCATTGTTCTCAATATATTGATTTAAGAACAGGTGGAAAAAATGTTTTTTTATATCAATATATTGATTTACCAAGAAAAAACATCTCCAGCGTCCATTTTTCATTTTAGCAATTTACCATTGCTACCTCAATATATTGACTTATCAACAGGTGGGAAAAAAATTGTGAGTAAGCTAACTAGGCTAACAGCTAATATGTTATGCTATTTACAGCCACAAGAGGTCAGCAGGGAGCCTTTGCTCCGTGTTCAATGCAGGGCTAAAAGTTGAAGCTGCAACTTGCCACTCAGAAAAAAGAATGATTTTTTTCCAATATATTGAGGATGCACGGATATCAGTAGTATTCTCCTGGTTTCAGAGAGTTTTAGTGTCCCATGATGCTCTAAATGTTTCAGAGGTTTTTCTACTCTGACTAGAAGAACATTCTGGGTGAATATCGACGGTATCTGCCTTTTAAAATGTATATCAGTCAAAGCCGTTTTGAATGTGACGTTCTGGTGTCGCTAACGGTTCTGCTTGATTTGATTTTGTTTCAGTGATTTCCTCGGCACAGCCCATCCACAAGCATAGCAGGAAGTCTGCCTGGAACACACACTCTGTGATCTCACACACACACACACACACACACACTTCACGTGCACACGCCTACAGTACACTCTGCTTTCTGAGATGGAGCCGCATCTCTTCAGTATGAATGACGGACCTTGACGTTCTCGCATGAACAGAACTGAACTCACACCATTCCTTTTCTTTGGCATTCCTCTGACACACACACACACACACACCAACACGGGCATCAGAACACAGAGGGTTGTCAGGACAACTGTTGCCGTGGTGGCTGGGCTCGTTGCCACGGTTACAAGCGGAGGACGGTCGGACCACGGCGGACCGGAGGACGACGGTCTGTTCTCTCATCCCAGCATGACGCACATCATCATCTATAGCAATGAAGTGGATCTTTACTGTGTTTTATTCTTTTAGGGGTTTTGTTGTCACATTATGTCTGACCTGTCTTGGTGTGGAGTTTGTTTTTAAGACCTGTTATAACTTGAATTAAATGACTTATGACGTTTTATGTGATGTTGGTATGTGATGTTGGCCCGGACAGCTCAGTCAGTAGAGCAGTAGAGAGTCTCAGGGTTGTGGGTTCGATCCCCACATACTGTCAACTATCAGCTTTAGAAGTCGCTCTGGATAAAAGTGTCTGTAGTGACTGTATTGTATTATGTTGCTTCGGGGTTTGACAGTGAGAGCAATACCACAAAATAAAGGACTTTACTAAGAACGTCAGCAGGCCAAGTTTACTCTGCAAAACTTTAAAGCTGCTGTTCCATTTTATCATCACATCACTAGTTTACCTGGTATGAAGACTAAACCAGTGAGACCATGGAGACGACTGGTAGCCTCTATCTCACCAGTGGTATTGCTACTAGTGTTACTCCACATTAAGACTACATTTCCCATAAGCCCCGTTGCTTCCTGCCCCCCTCCCCCTCCCTGGTGTCTCTTTCCTGAAGAGGATCAACATGTTGAAGTGATTTCTCCATCTTCCTTTCTCTCCTTCCTCCATCTGCTGACCTGAATCAAGGTCATTGGATGGAGTCTCGGTTCTGAGACCAAAGACACGATGATGATATTTAATAAGAACTATCTAGATCTTAGTTATCAACGGACACATTTCAAGTGTAAAAACTTTATTTTCAACAGACTTGACGAGGAGATCCAGTACTGATAAAGAAAGGATTACATTACATTTCAACTCCATTGTAAGTCAATGGAACAGATTTTTAGTTCCTAGAAAGACAAACTGAACTTTTCATTCAACGGCACCAGAAGATGAAAGACCTCAGTAGAAAACTAACAACGTATTAATACAGTAGCATGTCAAGTATTTCTTTCCGCTATGTGACGTCTCAATGAGACATGAGAGGACAACTCATTGGGTTACTGTGAAGTCAGCGGTCTTAAAGGGACAATAATCAGGTTGATCGATACCGATCGATACCAATGACTCAATGATCACTGAGATTTCTGGATTTCAAAACTCCCCTTGGATTGGACGGAGCCGAGCAGCCGCATCGGTCAGGTTACCGTCCAAACCAAACTGCTGCAGTGTGTTAAGTTCTACTGCTAACCAAGTTCTACTGCTAACAGCTGAATAGGTTTGTTATCTATGGGGAAGGAGTGAAGCTAAGCTAAGCTAAGCTAAGCTAAGGGCCAAAGTTTCAAAAAAAGCGTTTGGCTGGTGTGTGTGTGTGTGTGTGTGTGTGTGTGTGTGTGTGTGTGTGTGTGTGTGTGTGTGTGTGTGTGTGTGTCTCCTGGGTCAAACAGAATTGAACAGAATCTTTGTTGTTTCCGATCCAGATGATGAGCCTGGTGAGGTTTGGCCCCCGAGAGACACCGTCCGACCCTCCACACAGTATTAATATCATGTTCACACTGTTCTACTACTATATTCATATAGTATTCATATAGTATTCATAGTAGTATTTTCCAGTTACACTACCAGTCAAAAGTTTTACATCATCTCCATTTTTCCAACCCTGACTCGTCGGTCCATCAGACCTCCCAGTCTAGTGGGCGGGGCTTCCTGGTCCAGGGAGCCTCTTTCTCATCTTGCTGTTTGACTGTTGACTCAGAAACTGGCGTTGAGTTTCCTCCAGTCCAAGAGCCTTTTGATGGTGAAGGAAACTCACTGACACCTTGATCTGACCTTGATCTGACCTTCACACGATTTAACCTCCAGCAGTTTACCGCTTCTCAGGTTATTCACTGGACTAGAGATGACATGTCAGTAAAAACTGGAAAGATGGAGGTGATCTAAAACTGGACCGGCACTGTAGTAATATAATAATATAATATAATATAATATAATATAATAATATAATATAACTGTAGTAATATAATAATATAATATAATATAATAATATAATATAACTGTAGTAATATAATAATATAATATAATATAATAATATAATATAATAATATAATATAACTGTAGTAATATAATAATATAATATAATATAATAATATAATATAATAATATAACTGTAGTAATATCCACATAGATTCAGAATGGTCATTTACAACACATCCATGTGTCCAGTTTGGGACCACACACACCACACACACACACACACGCCACACACTACACACACACACATACACACACACCAACAGTGAGTGTGTGTATGTCGTCCCAAACTACAGGAAACAAAAACCTGTATGTGATGATGTCATTTCACTTGACTCTGATTGGTTGATTGGTGCTGCTGGACGTGTTGAGACTCTTCAGGATCAGTCGGTTCAGATTCTCAGTTGCGAGACTCAGCGGGCGGCTCGTTGGGCGGCGGGATCTTCACGTCGGAGGGCTCCACCCCCCAGATCTCGCGAGCGTACTGGGAGATGGTTCGGTCGCTGGAGAACTTTCCGGAGGCGGCGATGTTGCGGATCACCGTCTTGGTCCATTCCACCGGGTTCTGCAGGGAAACACGATTTCACTCATGATGCTGTCAGGAGATCAGATGATCTACCGGCTTTAAATACGTTTCAACATAGAGAAAACTGGAATTATCAACATTGGAAAATATACACACTCATCTTTCAAAGTAAAAGCATCAAACCGATATAAGTTTGATACTTTAAGTCATGTAGGAATAAAGCCTTTATTTTTTTTACTTTAATCTTAATAGTCTTTGTATGACTCCTTTAATCCTTCCTGGTGGAATAAACCTTGTTTGGCTGCAGGGCGCCCTCTGGTGTTCAACTGGCAGACAGCACTGACAGTATCAACCACTTTCAATGAATGAAGCATTAGAAACTGAGAAACTGGAAACCGTTAATATAATTACTTACTGAACAATCACTTTTAATCTTGTTCTACTTCATTATTAGACTTGTTTTATGTAGTGTGATATGTGTGGCATCATGGGAATCCTGTTAAATCCTTAGTTTCTATTGGTTGTTGCTGCCATGTGAGGACTGGCTGGAGGTCAGAGGTCAGAGCGTTACCTTGTACAGCTCGTTGACTCGCTCCTGGCAGCGTATGTAGGCCTCGTAGTCTGCAAACACCTTGAACCTGGAGGAGAGAGGACGAGGTTCAGAGAGGAAGATGGGAGGAAGATGTAAAAATCCATCCAAGAAAAGAAAGTAACATTTTCATGCATTGCGTAGGAAATCGGATGTCAGGGGTCAGAGGTCAGGGGTCAGGGGTCAGAGGTCAGAGTCTGGAGCTGGTAGAGGTTCAGTGTCTTGCTCAAGGACCTTCAGCAGGGTGGGGGTTTGAACCCGGCCCTCTACTGTTCCTGTACCCACCAGGGCAGGGCTCCCAGCATTCCTTGCAGCGTCCTCACCTGTCGTGGTTCATCAGCATGTTGACCATGTCTCTGAAGAGGTCGGGCTGCGTGGGGCTGAAGAAGCCGCTCTGGATCTGATCTAGGACCAGCTTCAACTCCGGCAGACGGTCGTAGTATTCCTTGGCGACGTAGCTGGAGGAAACACAGGAGGAGCTGAAGTCAGAGGGATCCTGACACTCCAGGGCTTGAACCTTGAGGCAGATCTGTCTGGTGTCCCAGAGTCTCGGTTCAGGACTAAAGACCTTCTGACCGTCTGGACTGAGTTAAATTCCCTTATGATTTAAAGTGCAGCCTGGTGACCTCAGATGCTCCCTGTGTCATTTTATTTGTATTTATCAGTACATCATCATATCACTAGTACCTGGTGTTATCATGGTGGAGACGACTGGTAGCCTCGACCTCGCCAGTGGTATTGTTGCTAGTGTTTCTCCACATTAAGACTACATTTCCCATAAGCCCCATTGTTTCATCAATGTGGAAATATTTACTGATGGTAAAATGACACACATACCTATCGTATCGTTAGTATTTTACCGAGTCCCTCACCCCCCTCACCCCCCTCACCCCTTCCTGTCCATCTCCTCCACGTCCTCCACTCTCATGCCGAAGATGAAGAGGTTTTCTTCGCCGGCCTCCTCGGCCATCTCCACCGTGGCTCCGTCCATGGTGCCGATGGTCAGCGCTCCGTTCAGCATGAACTTCATGTTGCCGGTTCCAGAAGCTTCTGTGCCGGCCGTGGAGATCTGCTCCGACAGGTCGGCCGCAGGGATCACTGGGGATTCAAACATCAGCTCTAATCTTTATTGATTCAGGAAACAGTCACACTCCGTTCCACGTTCACATCATGGACCGCGTTTTAAAATCTGATATCATCCTATTAAACTCATCTGATCCAGTCTGACATGATGCAGTTTGATGGATTACATATTTATTGTAGAATTGATCAATACTACACAATACTAAGGTCCTGGAAGACAGTAACCTGAGACCAGATTAATCTGATTATTACTACTATTACTGTCCAGGACCTTCAGGCTCCATCGGTCCTCCTCCCTCTCACCTTTCTCAGCCAGGGAGACTCTGTAGTTTTCC
The DNA here is from genome assembly GCA_034670405.1 of Hoplostethus atlanticus. NCBI lineage: Eukaryota > Metazoa > Chordata > Actinopteri > Trachichthyiformes > Trachichthyidae > Hoplostethus > Hoplostethus atlanticus. Next base: position 986,850 of record JAXDDX010000118.1, read on the forward strand.
AGGTAGATCACCTTCAGTCTGTCTCCTACTGTTGGGTCATTATTGATCACGTGACCCACGGAGGTGATCAGTTTGATGATCAGCTTAGCCATGTGGTAGCCAGGAGCCGCCTGGAGGGGGGGGGGGGGGGGGTCATATTAGACACACTAGAAAACCTGATAACTTGCTCTCACACTGCTGTAGCAGTATTGTGGATGTGTTTGCTGGAGCTGTGGGCCTTAACGAGCTGTCGGCCTTAACGAGCTCTGGGCCTTAACGAGCTCTGGGCCTTAACATATATTGTAATATTCACTGCATATCTTTTACAATAAATATTCTTCTCTTTATTATCATTACATGTCTAAATTAGAAATTCATCAGCTCTGCGGCTTCACACACCTTCCCTCCAATCATCACTGTCCTGGGTACAAAGTACTTGTTGGGGTCCTTTTTAATACCTGGAAAACAAATCAGACAAAATATAAATCACTTACTCACATTAGATCTGATGTATAATAATTTAATTTGATGGAACTGTTCAAAACTTTATTATGAAACTTTATTTCTGTATATATGAACCATCCATTCATTCACAAGCTACAAGCTACGTATATATGTAAACATGTCATCCATCCACTGTACATCACCTAGTACTGTAGTTTTTAGTATTTAGTCCTTTGTTTTTTGTACCTTGCCTTTGCATTTTGTACATTCTTGTGATACTGTTATGCTTCTTCAACCCCAAAATTTCCCCCCAGGATCAATAAAGTATCTATCTTCTCTGTTCTTCCATCTGACTAACTGTAGTTCACCACAACACAGACAGGGGGCAGCACATACCAACTAGCAAAACCACTGCTACCATCAACTCCCTTAATGGAAATTGATTTTTCAATGAATTACTTAAACAGGCTGTATATCATCCAGGGTGAGGCTGAGGTCTGTTTTAATCTCCAGCTAATGGAGATCCAGAGAAAGATGCCTTGCTGAAGAGCACTGCGGTCTTACGGTTGTACAGGGTGATGATGTGCAGGCAGTTGAGGATCTGCCTCTTGTACTCATGGATCCTCTTGACCTGGATGTCGAAGATGGACTCCGGGTTGATCTTCACATGGTACTGCTTCTCCAGGAGGGCGGCAAACTTCTGCTTGTTCTCCTGCTCAGAAAACACCCGGAACCATCAGACCGACGATGGTCTTCTGCTCCATCAAAACCTTTATTCACTCAACGTTTCCTCATCTAGTCTTCAGCTGAGGTTTATTGTTAACATGTTGGTGCAGCAGAATGCTGACTGACTTTTATATGAATTTACCTGAACTACGTTTCTTTTCCTATCGCGCAACGCCTGCTTTGGTGGTCACCTGGGAAACTTTACTGAGCAGTACAACCTGACCAGTACAACCACAGTCTCTACTGGTTCCACTGGGAGCTGACCAGTACAACCACAGTTCCACTGAGCAGCTCCTTGCTCAAGGGAACCTCGATGACAGTAGTTGATAAGGAGATTGTTTCTCATCCCCCAACCAGATTTTTCCAGCTGGTCTGGGGATTCAAACCTGCAACCTTCCAGTCTCAATTTTGCTTCTGTATCCTCTAACTAACTAACTAACTAACTTACGTTAGTGGATCAAAACCCATCTGATGACGTTAACACACCGTGATATCTGGGCTTCAAAGCAAGACTCCAAGTCACCTCTACTAATACCAAGGCACCGATTGATGAACCGATTGATGAACCGATTGTTGAACCGATTGATGCACCGATTGATGCACCGATTGATGCACCGATTGATGCACCGATTGATGAACCGATTGATGCACCGATTGATGAACCGATTGATGAACCGATTGATGGAAGATGCTCCTGTACCTGTTTGGATTTGGCCACGTCTCGGATGAAGGCTTCATCGTTGACGAAGTCGAGGAGTTTCCTGAGCTGGTAGAGGTCGGTCAGGAAGTCGTCTCCTATTTTCTACAGGAGGAACAGGAACGTTTCAACACCAGCAACGTTCTCAACACGTTCTGCATGTTCTTTACAGTCAACAGACATCACAGCAATGATCATCTCCAGCCAGTGGAAATTCTTCATGAACATTATGAAGATGCAGCATTTCTAACATACATTTAATTATTACCATTCTATTTTTATTCTTCACTACCTTTTATTCATATCCTTTAGTACCTTCGTGTTCGTTGTAATTGATCCCCTCAGGATCAATTTTTACCACCTAACACAACCGTAACGCAGTGCAAAATGCTCTCACCAATTGGTCTTCACATATACTAGATATCAAAATATTGTTCATAGATATTAGAAGAGATATTGTTTGATTGACAGGAACTAGTCTGGCTCATTTTTCTGCATGTTGGTCACAAAACAAGAGTACTAGTCTAGCGACTCAGTTTGGGTCCAGACTATGAAGAACCGGGTTCAGACTCCCTGGTGTGTTTCCTACCTCGGCGATGATGTCGGCCAGGCCAGGGTTGCAGAGCAGCAGCCAGCGGCGAGGAGTGATGCCGTTGGTTTTATTCTGGAACTTCTCAGGATCTACATCATAGAAGTCCTTGAACCTGGAGCCAAGTACAGAGCGGATGACTTTCCATGAAAAATATCAATAAAAGAGAACATACACCCTTTTCTCGTCAAGCAGAACTCTGGATATCACAACCACAGCCGATCTTTATTGAGGACAGGATGTTGTCTCCTGAGGTTCACATGACCTCAGAGCTGAGACACCATGTTAGACTGCAGCCAGTCTCCCTACGCTGCTCTTAGCTGTCCACCAATCAAATGCCAACGCTCTGGAGGACGTTGTCTTACAAAGCCTTTCTGAATTAGATGAAGGATCGTCCCTCGACTGAAATGAACTTTAACTCCACACACTCAGCCTCCCGCTACAGCTGAACATTACCTACAGACTATCAGTTAGTCAATTCCTGGACCGTTGAATTAGCTCCTAACTCGTGTCTGGCTAGCAGTCAGACTCACACAGTGTTCTTGACGATGTTGGAGTGGATCTGGGCGACTCCGTTGACGGCGTGGGATCCGACCACACACAGGTGAGCCATGTTGATCCTCTTAGGATCTCCTTCCTCGATCAGAGACATCCGCCGCAGACGGTCCGTGTCGCTGGGGAACATGGCTGCGATCCTCTGGAGGGAGAAAACGACTCTTCAACCTTTATTTATACATCTACTGTATTTTACAGTAGAAACAGTAGAGTCAGGCCTTACGTCCAGGTGTCTCTGGTTGATCTCGTAGATGATCGCGAGGTGTCTGGGCAGCAGCTTCTCAAACATGGAGACCGGCCAGCGCTCCAACGCCTCCGGCAGCACCGTGTGGTTGGTGTAGGCACAGGTACCACAGGTGATGTCCCACGCCTGAACACACACACACACACACACACACACACACACACACACTATGATAAATGCCTGGTATGTCTCTGTCTCATCAACACAGCGGTCAGTCTGTCCTGACCTTGTCCCAGTCCAGTTTCTCGATGTCCACCAGGATCCTCATCAGCTCTGGGATGGCCAGCGCTGGGTGGGTGTCGTTCAGCTGGATGGCCACCTAACGAGACAGGACTCGGTTAATTACCACAGAAGAAGAAACCTTTCTTCTACTCTATCAGACCGTAGACAGTCAATATCCTCTGGTTCATTACTCAGATCTGACAAATTAACTGGACAATTACCCAAACCCAACATGTCTTATGGCTGCATTGCATTCTGGTCTATCTGGCTACTACATTGCATTCTGGTCTATCTTGCTACTGCATTGCATTCTGGTCTATCTACTACCGTCTCTCTCTCTCTCCTCTGATGGATTTCTCCTGTATGATTGTTGATCGTCGTCTAGAAAGAAGCCTTGCTCTTTGATTCTGATTGGCTGACACCAAAACCTGACGGTTACCGTTGATGTTTTAGATCATGAAACATTTTCTGATATCAGACTGGAAACATCTCACCGTGACGTCTCGGCTCACCTTGTCAGGGAAAGTGTCGAACGACGTCCTGATCGGGTCTCTGCAGCCAAACCTAGAGGATTTGAACCTGCGGATGATGTCCTGCAACGTGGCGGCAACCACGAAATACTCCTGCTTCAGACGCAACTCCTTCCCCTCGAAGAACTGCACACACACACACAGACACACACACACACACACGTTGACGTCATTGTAAGACAATCTGGAGTACTAAGTATATAATATGTTTAAATCTACAGTAGATTCAAGATTCAATAAGTTTAATTGTCACATACACACACGAGGTGTGCAGTGAAATGCAAAGTGGCAATGCCCTGGTGAGGTCAGAGTTCACAGTCCTGATGGCCTGAGGAAAGAAACTCCGTCTCAGTCTCTCTGTTTTGGCAGCGTGACTACGGAGGCGCTTGCCTGACCGCAGCAGCTGAAACAGTCCGTTGTTGGGGTGGTGAGGATCCTTCATGATCCTGCAGGCTCTGGTTCTGCACCTCCTGGTGTACAAGTCCTGCAGGGTGGGGAGTGTAGTTCCACTACTCTCTGCAGAGCCTTCCTGTCCTGAGCGGAGCTGTTGCCAAACCAGGCAGTGATGCTTCCTGTCAGGATGCTCTCTACAGCTCCAGAGTAGAAGGACTGAAGGATCCTCTGGGAGACTTTGAATTTCCTCAGTTGCCTGAGGTGGTAAAGGCGCTGCCTCGCCTTTCTCACCAGAGTGTCTGTGTGTGTTGTCCATGTCAGATCATCAGTGATGTGGACTCCCAGGTATTTATACCTGCTCACCCTCTCCACAGTATTCCCATTAATCCCCAATGGTGAGTACGTCCTCTGTTGTTGTGTCCTCCTAAAGTCCACAATCAGCTCCTTAGTTTTGGTGACATTCAGGAGGAGGCTGTTGTCCTGGCACCAGAGTGACAGATCAGCCACTTCCTCCAGGTAGGCCTTCTCGTCGTTGTTGGAGATCAGGCCCACCACCACTGTGTCATCCGCAAACTTAATGATGGTGTTGGAGCTGAACCTGGCCACACAGTGATGTGTGTACAGGGAGTACAGTAGGGGGCTGAAGACGCAACCCTGGGGGGATCCTGTGTTCAGGGTGAGGGGGTTGGAGCTGTGTCTACCCACCCTGACCACCTGGGGCCTGGCGGTCAGGAAGTCCAGGATCCAGGCACACAGGGGGGTGTTCAGTCCCAGCTCAATCAACTTGCCAGCCAGTCTGGTGGGGACTATGGTATTGAAAGCTGAACTATAGTCAATGAACAGCAGTCTCACATAGCCCCCCTTCCGGCTGTCCAGATGAGAGAGTGTGGTGTGCAGTACCTGGGAGACAGCATCATCCGTGGATCTGTTGGGACGATAAGCAAACTGCAGCGGGTCCATGGAGCAAGGGAGGAAGGCGCAGATGTAGTCCTTAATCAGCCTCTCGAAGCATTTCATGACCACCGAGGTGAGGGCCACCGGTCGGTAGTCATTCAAGCATGCTGGAGAAGCATTCTTGGGCACAGGGACAATAGTGGATCTCTTGAAGCAGGCGGGGACCACAGACTGTAGAAAATATAGGACTTTCTGATAGCAGAATGCTGAATGGTGATTGGCCAACAGCTGATTTCCTCCTAACAGCTGATTGGCTTCATGTTACATATGTCTTGACTCAGGAGTGTGTGTGTGTGTGTGTGTGTGTGTGTGTGTGTGTGTGTTAGTTCCTCTCACTACAGAATCCTGTTGCCCTTATTTGGTCATGACCTGAAGGAATGTACCGTGTGACCTCGTCAATGTGTGAATATCTGTCTCTCACTTCTCTTACACACACACACACACACACACGTACACGCACACGCACACACACACACACACACACACACACACACACACAGGAAAGCAGGAGTGTACACATATGACACACTCAAACACACTCACATTATCATTGGGGTAGAGGACTCTGGAGATGTTCTCAGCCAGGTTGCGATCCAGTACAGCTTCAATGTAATCTCCAATGTTAACTGTGAACCAGGAAGAGAAGCAGACATTTAGTTTCAATAGTACAGGACCGTATTACAACACCCCTAGGTCCTTTACAACACCCCTAGGTCCTTTACAACACCCCTAGGTCCCCTTACAACACCCCTAGGTCCCTTTACAACACCCCTAGGTCCCCTTACAACACCCCTAGGTCCCTTTACAACACCCCTAGGTCCCCTTACAACACCCCTAGGTCCTTTACAACACCCCTAGGTCCCCTTACAACACCCCTAGGTCCTTTACAACACCCCTAGGTCCCCTTACAACACCCCTAGGTCCTTTACAACACCCCTAGGTCCCCTTACAACACCCCTAGGTCCTTTACAACACCCCTAGGTCCCCTTACAACACCCCTAGGTCCCTTTACAACACCCCTAGGTCCCCTTACAACACCCCTAGGTCCTTTACAACACCCCTAGGTCCCCTTACAACACCCCTAGGTCCTTTACAACACCCCTAGGTCCCCTTACAACACCCCTAGGTCCTTTACAACACCCCTAGGTCCCTTTACAACACCCCTAGGTCCCCTTACAACACCCCTAGGTCCCCTTACAACACCCCTAGGTCCTTTACAACACCCCTAGGTCCCCTTACAACACCCCTAGGTCCCCTTACAACACCCCTAGGTCCCTTTACAACACCCCTAGGTCCCCAACACCCCTAGGTCCTTTACAACATCCCTAGGTCCCTTACAACACCCCTAGGTCCTTTACAACATCCCTAGGTCCCTTTACAACATCCCTAGGTCACTTACAACACCCCTAGGTCCCTTTACAACACCCCTAGGTCACTTACAACACCCCTAGGTCCCTTTACAACACCCCTAGGTCTCTTTACAACATCCCTAGGTCTCTTTACAACACCCCTAGGTCCTTTACAACATCCGTAGGTCCCTTTACAACACCCCTAGGTCCTTTACAACATCCGTAGGTCCCTTTACAACATCCGTAGGTCCCTTTACAACATCCCTAGGTCCTTTACAACACCCCTAGGTCCCTTTACAACACCCCTAGGTCCCTTTACAACACCCCTAGGTCTCTTTACAACACCCCTAGGTCTCTTTACAACACCCCTAGCTCCCTTACAACACCCCTAGGTCCCTTTACAACACCCCTAGGTCCTTTACAACATCCCTAGGTCCCTTTACAACACACCTAGGTCCCTTTACAACACCCCTAGGTCCCTTTACAACACCCCTAGGTCCCTTTACAACATCCCTAGGTCCTTTACAACACCCCTAGCTCCCTTACAACAGCCCTAGGTCCCTTCACAACACCCCTAGGTCCTTTACAACACCCCTAGGTCCCTTACAACAGCCCTAGGTCATTTACAACACCCCTAGGTCCCTTTACAACACCCCTAGGTCCCTTTACAACATCCCTAGGTCCTTTACAACACCCCTAGGTCCCTTTACAACACCCCTAGGTCCTTTACAACATCCCTAGGTCTCTTTACAACACCCCTAGCTCCCTTACAACACCCCTAGGTCCCTTTACAACACCCCTAGGTCCTTTACAACATCCCTAGGTCCCTTTACAACACCCCTAGGTCCCTTTACAACATCCCTAGGTCCTTTACAACACCCCTAGCTCCCTTACAACAGCCCTAGGTCCCTTCACAACACCCCTAGGTCCCTTCACAACACCCCTAGGTCCTTTACAACACCCCTAGGTCCCTTACAACATCCCTAGGTCCCTTCGGCAGCCACTTCCCCCCTTGCATGTGTTGTGTGTGTTGGTGCGTGTGTGCACCCCGAGTTGCAAATAAAGTAATCTTCTTCTTCTTCTTCTTTACAGCAACCCTAGGTCCCTTTACAACATCCGTAGGTCCCTTTACAACACCCCTAGGTCCCTTACAACACCCCTAGGTTCCTTTACAACACCCCTAGGTCACTTACAACACCCCTAGGTCCCTTTACAACACCCCTAGGTCACTTACAACACCCCTAGGTCCCTTTACAACACCCCTAGGTCTCTTTACAACATCCCTAGGTCTCTTTACAACACCCCTAGGTCCTTTACAACATCCGTAGGTCCCTTTACAACACCCCTAGGTCTCTTTACAACACCCCTAGGTCCTTTACAACATCCGTAGGTCCCTTTACAACACCCCTAGGTCTCTTTACAACACCCCTAGGTCCTTTACAACACCCCTAGGTCCTTTACAACATCCCTAGGTCCCTTTACAACACCCCTAGGTCACTTACAACACCCCTAGGTCACTTACAACACCCCTAGGTCCCTTTACAACATCCCTAGGTCTCTTTACAACACCCCTAGGTCTCTTTACAACATCCCTAGGTCTCTTTACAACACCCCTAGGTCCTTTACAACATCTGTAGGTCCCTTTACAACACCCCTAGGTCCTTTACAACATCCGTAGGTCCCTTTACAACACCCCTAGGTTACAGTCATTTAGCAGACGCTTTTATCCAAAGCGACTTACAATGAGTGCATTCAACATAGGTAGGCAAGAAAACTACTAGTCATCAGAAATCGTAAGTGCATTTCCTTCCTAAACAAGCAACTAAGAGCATAACTAGTGTTAAGGTAAGAGTGCAATAAGTTAGCAACCTACTATATCTTAAACAAATGAGACAAATAAGAGAATCAAATAAACAAGAGCTAAGACAAATAAGTGTATCAAATGAACAAGAGCCAATAAACAAGAGCTCAGACACATAATTGACGACAAATAGGCAAGGCTAAGAGGAAGGGTCAGGGTAGTGTTTCCTGAAGAGGTGGGTTTTCATCCTGCGGCGAAAGATGGGCAGCGACTCTGCTGTCCTGACATCAGTGGGGAGTTCATTCCACCACTGCGGGGCCAGGACAGAGAAGAGCCGTGACCGTGTAGATCGGCCCCCAGGGGCCTCTGAGCGATGGGGCAACCAGTCGCCTCGAGGCAGCAGAGCGAAGTGGTCGGGCGGGGGTGTAAGGCTTGACCATAGCCTGGAGGTCAGAAGGAGCTGTTCCTTTCACTGCCCTATAGGCTAGCACCAGGGTCTTGAACTGGATGCGAGCCACTACAGGGAGCCAGTGTAGAGAACGGAGAAGGGTAGTTGTATGGGAGAACTTGGGGCGGTTGAACACCAGACGAGCTGCAGCTTTCTGAACAAGCTCCAGAGGTCTGATGGCAGACGCCGGGGCAGCAGCAAGGAGGGAGTTGCAGTAGTCCAGGCGGGAGATGACAAGAGCCTGGATGAGCACCTGCGCTGCCTTGTCAGTGAGGAAGGGGAGAATCCTCCTGATGTTGTAGAGGAGGAATCTGCAGGAGCGCGTCACTGATGCGATGTTTGCCGAGAACGACAGTTGGTCATCCAGGGTCACACCCAGATTCCTCGCAGTCCGAGTTGACGTCACCACAGCATTATCAATGGTGATGGCCAGGTCCCTTTACAACACCCCTAGGTCCTTTACAACAACCCTAGGTCCCTTTACAACATCCGTAGGTCCCTTTACAACACCCCTAGGTCCCTTACAACACCCCTAGGTCCCTTTACAACAACCCTAGGTCCCTTTACAACATCCGTAGGTCCCTTTACAACACCCCTAGGTCCCTTACAACACCCCTAGGTCGCTTACAACACCCCTAGGTCCCTTTACAACACCCCTAGCTCCCTTACAACAGCCCTAGGTCCCTTCACAACAGCCCTAGGTCCCTTTACAACAGCCCTAGGTCCCTTCACAACACCCCTAGGTCCCTTTACAACACCTCTAGGTCCCTTTACAACAACCCTAGGTCCCTTTACAACAGCCCTAGGTCCCTTTAAAACAGCCCTAGGTCCCTTTACAACAGCCCTAGGTCCCTTTAAAACAGCCCTAGGTCCCTTTACAACACCCCTAGGTCTCTTTACAACACCCCTAGGTCCCTTTACAACACCCCTAGGTCTCTTTACAACACCCCTAGCTCCCTTCACAACACCGCTAGGTCCCTTCACAACACCCCTAGGTCCCTTTACAACACCCCTAGGTCCTTTACAACACCCCTAGCTCCCTTTACAACACCCCTATGTCCCTTTACAACACCCCTATGTCCCTTTACAACACCCCTATGTCCCTTTACAACACCCCTAGGTCTCTTTACAAGGTCTCAACTTGTCAACGGCCTGGAGGCTAAATTCCTGCTTTAAAATGTGTCTGGTGTTGAATGTCGGTGCTGTGATTAATTTCCGTATTAGGAATTAATAAATTGTCAATAAACCAATCGGTCATACAGGCTGCAGCAAAGGACCATTATGGAAAAACATCCAACCAGGGAGACGATAACAAGAGACTGAAATGAATCATCTTGGATCTGGGATCTGTCAATATGGTGTAGTGAATGTGACGTACAGTCCTGCAGGTTGAAGTCGTTGGGAGCCTTAGCAGACCACAGCCTCATGGTGTTCACCGTGTTGTTCTTATAGCCGGGAACCGGAGTGTCATACGGCATCGCCAACACCACCTACACACACACACACAAACACACACACAGTGGAAAGTGTGTTCAGTGCTGCAAGTGAGAGAGACTGGGACTGTGTGTGTGTGTGTGTGTGTGTGTGTGTGTGTGTGTGTGTGTGTCTGACCTGTGTGTCCAGCCACTTCACGCCGTCGGCAGTATGTTCAACTCGGCCGTAGAAGTGGACCGGCAGCATGTACTCCGGTCTGGCCTTCTCCCAGGGGTTACCGTACCGCAGCCAATCATCTGCCTCCTCCACCTGACCGGGGAGGAGTGGGCGGAGCAATGGATCCAAGATTATCCTTGACGACATTTCTACTTTTTTAACCACATAAACAGAGCTAAAGCTTGTCAGTAGAACCAGTTGACTATCTGAACCAGGTTGTTGTGGTGTGTCTGTAGATCATCCAGTAACGTTCTCAGTAAAAGTGATCAGTGTGATCAGGTAGATTTGTCTCCAAATGTAGGTTACTGTGACTCAGTAAACTGTCTTGTCTTTAGCCCTAGTCTCTACTCCAAAACACTCTGAGTTGGAGCTGGAGAAGAGTCAGCTAGTTAACCTGACCTAACTGGTAGCTAGCTAACTAGCCAGCAGGCTAGTTTAGTTACTGTTAACATGGGACTACTAGCCACTGCTAACGCTAGCTTCTACTAGCTACGTTAGCTAGTGTGCTAATCAGATGTGTTAACAACAAGACAGTGATGGTTAGCTGACCAGATGCTATGGTTAGCTAGCTAACAAGCTACATGATCTAAACACTAAATCAATCAGATGGATCAGTGATGAAATGATCAGTTCAGTAGAAACAGACAGAAATTAACCATGAAGATTCAATTCTGTTGAGACAGAAACAGAGTCAGCTGATCAGAGCTGAGGACCTCCAAGATGGCTGCCAGTCACCTGAAAGCGTCTCCTCATCAACCTACCTGCCATCCGTTACTGATCTTCTGGTTGAAGATGCCGAACTCGTAGCGGATGCCGTAGCCGTAAGCTGCCAGGCCGAGAGTCGCCATGGAGTCCAGGAAACAGGCTGCAGCAGGGAGGGACGGCGAGCATCAGTTACTAGACAGTCTTACTCTACAGCCCGTCACACTGTAGGTACTTTAGAGCTATAGATCCGTTATGCATCATCTGACCGCTGGTTGGTTCAGTTCAAAGCTTAGCCCTAACTGATATAGCAGTATGGTCTGTGTGTGTGTGTGTGCGCGCGTCTACCTGCCAGTCGTCCCAGTCCTCCGTTGCCGAGTCCAGCGTCCTCCTCTATCTCCTCCAGCTCCTCTATGTCCAAACCCAACTGGACCACACACACACACACACACACACACACACACACACACACACACACACACACACACACACACACACACACACACACACACACACACACACACACACACACACACAGGAGTGTGTCATCAGTAGAGAAGCAGATATGTCCTGTGGATCTTATTACAGCTAATGCTGCGTTCAAGGCATATGGGAAAAACCGTCATAGCGTCTTGACGGTATAAAGCACCAACAATGTTCACACATTCAAACTGGTTTGAAGCCATCAAGACAACCATGATTGTAGTACTCTGTAGTCTGGCTTCTCCTGATCAGCTTTTTCTCTCTCAACAACATGAACTCAGTGATGAAACATCTGACTTCCTGCTTTACAGCAAACCAAACGTTGTAATGTCGACCACAAACCAGAAACCCAGCAGTAGTCGTTCCTGACACGGGGTGAACAAATCTATCGTTCCTACACTGGACTACAGATACTACAGGTACTTCCTCATAGCTCATATCTACGTTCATGTTCATGTCAGTTTGGGTATGAAAATGAGAGTCAACAGTGAGCGTCAGTCGGTCTCTAGGAAGTTCACCTCCAGGCTCACCAGACCGGATCCAGCCTTCAGGACAAAGGCAGCTCTCATGAACGGGTCGGTAACGAGACACCGGCAGCAGGGAGGAAACGCTGCAGGAGCATGTGATGCACGTCTGGCTGCACGTCTGGCTGCACGTCTGGCTGCACGTCTGGCTGTACGTCTGCATTTGTGTTTTCTAACTTATACATCACATTCCTGCAGGTTCCATCAACTTAAATGTAAGACTTCAAGACATCCATGATGCCAGTTAGAATCAGATAACAGACCAAGCTGTCAGACCAGAGTCTCCATGAACAACAACAGAATGCAGTACTGATTCTTCCTGATTCTTCCTGGTGCCTCAAACTGGTTCAGCAGGTCTTTGACTGTGAGAACTACTGAGAACTAGACAAACAGACTGGGGATCAGATACAGGTGATTGGCTGACTGGAGGTCTGTGTGTTCACACTGTGATCAACAGGATCAACAGGATCAACGGGATCAATGGGATCAACAGCCAATCAGATTTCTGCTTCCTTGTTTCTTACATGTGATTTAGTTTCAGACCAGAAGTTGATTCCAGACGTTAAAGCTTCGCAGTTCTACGACTTTTATTTGAGAGGCGACAGGAACAAACGTCTGAAAGAACGATTGATCCATTTTATTGATTATTTCTGTTTCTTTTTGGTTAATGCTACCGGATTAGCGGTTGCTAGCTAGCGGTTACCTGATGAAGATGGTGTAACGTTATGAACGTTATGCAGTGAAAATCACTTTACTGTTCAAACTTAGCCTCTGGCCCCGCCCACAATCAGTCAGAATAGAGCGACTCATCACGCACACACACACACACACACACACACACACACACACACACACACACACACACACACACACACACACACACACACACACACACACACACACACACACACACACACACACACACACACACACACACACACACACACACACACACACACACACACACACACGGTCCGGTACCTGGTAGACGGCCTCGTCGCAGGTGTTCTGCAGGCCCAGGTTGATCATGGTGTTCTGCAGGGTTCGGCCCATGTAGAACTCCAGAGACAGGTAGTGGATCCTCTGGAGAGAGAGAAGATCAGAAGATCAGAAGAGATCAGCGATCAACTGAGATCTCTTTCAGATCACCTTCTTCAATGCTTTATTGGACAGTCACCAGTGAACAGAGACAGGAGAGATGGGCGGGTCCGGATTCAAACCCACAACCTCACAGTTCCCTGGTACCCTTCACCAGCTGACCCAGCAGGACGTTCACAGCTCCCAGTATCAGACTGGTTGTACTGGTCAGCTCCCAGTGTCAGACTGGTTGTACTGGTCAGCTCCCAGTGGAACCAGGAGACCATTTTTACTAGTTTTACTTGGTCAACTCTTTTAAATTATTGCAATACAAATGTTGTTGTTGTTGTTGTTGTGCAGCACGATGTTCTGTCAACTTTCCCCTGAATAAAGACCTGAACCCTTCAGACAGCAGACTGACACTCTGCAGGCATCCCATAATTACCCCCCCCTCTTCCCCCCCCTCCTGCTCCTCCTCCTCCTCCCGCCCTCCCTCCCCTCCTATCTGATTGGCTGTGGTGAGGCGGTTGCATCACTGTGCAGGTATCAGCTTGCTCTAGCAGAGAGGAGGAAGCAAAGAGACCAGGAAGTTTTCTGCTGTGAACGAAGCAGCAGAGCGCTCAGGAGGGAAGATGTCAACATGTCAACAATGTGTTTGTCCTCTCAGCTTTTACACTTAGATTACATCTAGATTAGATTAGATTAGGTCTAGATTACATTTGAGGCGTTTAGCGACGCCCTCATGGCCACGCCCATCAGGTCCTCCACTACTGAGGTAATGTTCAGTACACTTGATTTAGTGATCAAGTGTTTTGGTGAACCCACCTTCCCTCAACCTGCCTCGTCTACAGGTAGACAGACAGACAGGTAGACAGACAGACAGGTAGACAGACAGACAGACAGGTAGAGAGACAGACAGGTAGACAGACAGACAGACAGGTAGAGAGACAGACGGAGGTATCCATCCTCCTCCTATACGTTACTCCATACTGCTCCAGGTCTGAACCTGACAGCAGGTGGTAGTGAGGTGGGGGAGGTGGGGGAGGTATGGGGAGGTGGGGGAGGTGGGGGAGGTATGGGAGGTGGGGGAGGTGATGGGTGGTTGGGGAGGTATGGGGTGGTGGGGGAGGTGGGGGAGGTGCTGCAGCCCTGCAGGCTCTTCTGATGGGAACAACAAGTCCATAAAACCTTCAACTCCACTGAACAAGTTTCTCCATTCTGATGGAAACTGGTTTCCTAACTGGTTGAAGAGGAAGACTCCGCCCACCTGCTGTCAGCTGGTCATGTGTCAGTAGCTGCTGTACTACTAGGTTAGTCGTGTGTCAGTAGCTGCTGTACTACTAGGTTAGTCGTGTGTCAGTAGCTGCTGTACTACTAGGTTAGTTGTGTGTCAGTAGCTGCAGTACTACTAGGTTAGTCGTGTGTCAGTAGCTGCTGTACTACTAGGTTAGTCGTGTGTCAGTAGCTGCTGTACTACTAGGTTAGTTGTGTGTCAGTAGCTGCAGTACTACTAGGTTAGTCATGTGTCAGTAGCTGCTGTACTACTAGGTTAGTCGTGTGTCAGTAGCTGCAGTACTACTAGGTTAGTCATGTGTCAGTAGCTGCTGTACTACTAGGTTAGTCGTGTGTCAGTAGCTGCTGTACTACTAGGTTAGTTGTGTGTCAGTAGCTGCAGTACTACTAGGTTAGTCATGTGTCAGTAGCTGCTGTACTACTAGGTTAGTCGTGTGTCAGTAGCTGCAGTACTACTAGGTTAGTCGTGTGTCAGTAGCTGCAGTACTACTAGGTTAGTCGTGTGTCAGTAGCTGCTGTACTACTAGGTTAGTCGTGTGTCAGTAGCTGCAGTACTACTAGGTTAGTCGTGTGTCAGTAGCTGCAGTACTACTAGGTTAGTCGTGTGTCAGTAGCTGCAGTACTACTAGGTTAGTCGTGTGTCAGTAGCTGCTGTACTACTAGGTTAGTCGTGTGTCAGTAGCTGCTGTACTACTAGGTTAGTCGTGTGTCAGTAGCTGCTGTACTACTAGGTTAGTCGTGTGTCAGTAGCTGCAGTACTACTAGGTTAGACGTGTGTCAGTAGCTGCTGTACTACTAGGTTAGTCGTGTGTCAGTAGCTGAACTCCTCCTCTGCCTCGAGGCGACACTCAGAAGCACAACAGAGTTCATCAGGTTCTTCAGTGGTTCTCTGATTGGTTGAAATAAAACCTGGTGAGTCAGAACAGACCCAGGGCGGTTCTTAAAAGCTTTTCCTACGTTCTTAACGGTTCTTTAAGGCACCATAGAGGATTCTGCTGTGGTCCAAACCTAAGGAACCATTTCCTGGTGCTGTATAGAACCTGTTTAGTTAAGAGTGAACCTTAAGCTTAACACTAACCAGGTCTAAAACAGTGTTAATGTGAAGTTAATGTTTCATGTTCGTCTAGTTTAATAACATGATGTGAACGTGTTGCTGATCTTCTCCTCCAACCAGTGAAGTGTTGAATGTTCCAGCTTGGCTGCTTGTTGATCCACTTCAGATCAGAAATGTCCTGATAGTTTCGGTCCTAAGAGATAGTTGGAGCAGAAAGAAGACCTGGAACAGAGACTCTGATGGATCCTGGTCCTGGAGATGCTGCTGGAGGTCCTGCAGCAGCCCCGTTGACCCAGACCAGCTTCACTTCCTGGAGATCCTTTATCATCTTGACCAAACATTAATGTCTCTTAGTCGTTGATCCACTTCCTCCCCAGACTTTCTACCAGCGGGTTTAGAGGTTTTGGTGCTAAATGATATTAGAATCTGATCCTGCACGCGCCGGTTCAATCTGAATCTGTAGGATCCAGTTTTCCGTGAACCATGTGAACCACCAGGCATCTTATTTCAACAACAGGTTCAGAAGGACAGGACAGCAGACCTCTAGGACTGGTTCAGTTTAGCAGGAAGACACAAGAGCAACAAGAGAACCTGGTCTAAAGGAAGACTGGCTCAGAAAGTACTATTTCAGTATTTGGTATTTTAAAGTAGTTTGACTCTTGGGTAGTAAGTATTTAGTACTTCAAAGTACTTGAGTGGTATTTTAAGGGGCCCTGCTCCTACCTTGGGGTCCTTCTCATAGTAGTACTGCTGGGTCCGGATCCACCGCCCCACCAGGTGGTCCCGGACGGTGTGGGCCAGGGCGAAGTAGTAGTCCCGCGGCGTCGCGACGTTCCGGTCCTTGACCAGGGTGAAGTGGAGGTGTCGGTTAAAACTCCGCTTGGTCTCCGCCACGTCCCCGAGCCCGGCGATCCCGCGGATGCTGATCTGCTTCCGCTTGTCCTGGTCGGTCAGCGGCTTCGCCATTCTTCAGAAGTTACGGAGTGATTTGAACCGACCGGAGAGCTGCTGCTAGGCTGGATGCACGGAGATCCTCTGGAGACAGGCGGACCGACAGGAGGACCGACAGGAGGACCTCCGCTACGCCCCCTTAGTTTGACAGCAGGGAAGTGGTGGAGGGGGCGGGGCGTGGAAACCTGTGGCATTTCTATCAGAGAGGAAAAAGTAACAGAGATCTCACTCTGTCGCTATTTCTGGCACCAGAAAGAAAAACGATCTAGTGAGGATCATGGCGGGAGCCAGTAAAACGAGAAGCCCCTCGATGCAGTCACACTGGGCGGGGCTTGGCCTTCGGGGCGGGGCTAGACTATTCAAGAAGGGATATTTAGGTAAAAGGTTTATGATTGGTTGGAAAATATCTGGCAGCGTTTTTATCACCTTGCAGGTTCCACAGTTGAATTAGTTCAGAAGAAAAGTTGAAAAGAGTCAAACATGACAAAACCAAACGTCTGGCCATCACCATTGATAATGCTGTGGTGACGTCAACTCGGACTGCGAGGAATCTGGGTGTGACCCTGGACGACCAACTGTCGTTCTCGGCAAACATCGCATCAGTGACACGCTCCTGCAGATTCCTCCTCTACAACATCAGGAGGATTCTCCCCTTCCTCACTGACAAGGCAGCGCAGGTGCTCATCCAGGCTCTTGTCATCTCCCGCCTGGACTACTGCAACTCCCTCCTTGCTGGTGCCCCGGCGTCTGCCATCAGACCTCTGGAGCTTGTTCAGAAAGCTGCAGCTCGTCTGGTGTTCAACCGCCCCAAGTTCTCCCATACAACTACCCTTCTCCGTTCTCTACACTGGCTCCCTGTAGCAGCTCATCCAGTTCAAGACCCTGGTGCTAACCTATAGGGCAGTGAAAGGAACAGCTCCTTCTTACCTCCAGGCTATGGTCAAGCCTTACACCCCCGCCCCACCACTTCGCTCTGCTGCCTCGAGGCGACTGGTTGTCCCGTCGCTCAGAGGCCCCTGGAGGCCGATCTACACGGTCACGGCTCTTCTCTGTTCTGGCCCCACAGTGGTGGAATGAACTCCCCACTGATGTCAGGACAGCTGAGTCGCTGACATCTTCTACCGCAGGCTGAAAACCCACCTCTTCAGGAAACACTACCCTGACTCTTCCTCTTAGCCTTGCCTATTTGTCGTCAATTATGTGTCTGAGCTCTTGTTTATTGGCTCTTGTTTATTTGATTCTCTTATTTGTCTCATTTGTTTAAGATAAAGTAGGTTGCTAACTTATTGCACTCTTAACTTAACACTAGTTATGCTCTTAGTTGCTTGTTTAGGAAGGAAATGCACTTACGATTTCTGGTGACTAGTAGTTTTCTTGCCACCTACGTTGAATGCACTTATTGTAAGTCGCTTTGGATAAAAGCGTCTGCTAAATGACTGTAATGTAATGTAATGTAATGTAATGTCTCCCAGTCCTGATGCTGCTCCGCATGAAACCGGATGGAAGAAGCTAACGTTAGCAAAGCGGTTCAAACTGAGGACCACAGTAAAACTACTTCCAGTTACAACCACAAACAGCTTGCAAAAGCAGCCATACCTGCCGAAGTGCCCTTGAGCAAGACACTGAACCCTGCCTGCACCTTGGGGATCAATAACCAATAATATCTGAGGCTGATTGGGAGCAAATCTCACGCAAACTAAAAGTATGGAAGTGGACTATTTGTCGAGTGATTTCTCTTCTCATTACACTTTCTTTGAGTCCATGCGTCCTGACGTCACAGCATCAACGCCTCGTGCTCACTTCCGGGTTTTAAGAAGGAAAAGCGTTGAGTTGGTGAGTTTCGGAGCGCCGTCTGACTGCAGGTGAACCACAGCTCGCGGCTTCACGGTTTTTCCACCGAACTGCTCGTTTGACTCGGTGAGATCGTGTCTTCTGTTCTGTTGTCTGAATCCTTCTTGTGGTTCGTAGGAGTGAAAACCGCCTGAGTGAACACAAGGTTCAGCAGAAAGTGGTAATCAGGTAAATATAATGTACTACCTGGACTGGGTTGGTTAGTGGTTCACTGGTTAACAGAGGAGGGACTAGTTAGTGGTCTAGTAATGAAAACCACCAGCAGGTTAAACTAAACACCAAAGATGTTTTACTGTCGGCAGATTAACCCGTTAGTTTCACGAGCTGTAGTCCATTTGAACCCGACCAGTGAAACCAGTAGGGAGTTAAAGGGGCCCTCCTGAGTTCAACCTCCTCTAGTTAGTCACATGATGAAGTCTGTTTAGTGAAGACCTTGTTAAACTCTGATGTTGTTTTACTGAGTAAACTAAAGTTGTCAGGCCTCCGATCAGCAGGTTGACCTCGTTAGAATCAGAGGAGCTGGTGCTGTCGGCCAATCAGGGTCCAGGATGGTGACGACTTAGTCTTCACATTCACTCAGTTTAACTAATGAAACTAAACTCAATTCATGTCTAAAACATCATGGAGGACTTTATCCTGTCCTGAGTCATGGTGCAGTGGATTAATGGACTCCCTGGATCGTCTGGTTGTTCTGGTCCTGGTTCAATGTCAAACCCAAGGTCTTAAACGGTCTTGAATAGGTAGACTTAGTTTCATCAACTTAGATTGAAGACTTTTTAGTTCCAGTTAGATTGAAATATAAAACCAATGTCACATTTGAAAAGACGGGAACTGAAAAGTGCAGCCTATCAGAATCTGACGACTCGACTCTGAAACTCAACGCTGTTTAAGACCTTGAGTTCAGATGATGTCTTCATGTTTCATTCTACTGTAAGTTAAAGCTCTTGAAGTGAAACAGCAGGCCGGCTGTCTTCTCTGGTTTCCAGCCGGGATGTCGACCACGTCTCAGAAGCACCGCGACTTTGTGGCCGAGCCGATGGGCGACAAACCGGTGACGGCTCTGTCCGGGATCGGAGACGTCCTGGGGGGGAAGCTGGACGCCCAAGGCTTCGATAAGGTGAGCTGGTTCTAGTGGAGACCAGGACTAGTTTCAGATCCAAACCTTGCATGTCTTGGTCCTAGCTTGGACCAGGACTAGTTTTCACCCTGGTTCTTGTCAAAGTAAAACTAGGTCATAAACAAGAATGTTTTTAGGGTCTTTTTGTTCACATGCAGGAGAAACGAAAGGAACAGAATGTTTTGGCTATTTTAATGTAACTAAGTCTTAAAGAATGACTTGTTTACCTTAATAAAACCTGGAAACGGAAACGTACAAAATACTTTTATGAAGTACATTTAAAAACCGAACTGAAACTAAATAAACTGTTCCTCCGCTGAGCTTGGTTCCGGATAGCGGCGCCAGCTACATGTTGTATTAACCGTCTGATCTGTTTCAGGCCTACGTGGTCCTGGGTCAGTTCCTGCTGCTGAAGAAGGACGCTGAGATGTTTTCTGATTGGCTGAAGGACGCCAGCGGCGCCAACTCCCGGCAGGCCGGATCGTGCGCTCAGTGTCTGAAGGAGTGGTGCGACGCCTTCTTATAAACTCTGGATGTTCAGGGTTGAGTCGTTGGGCTCAAAGCGCCGCAGGTGGACGGGAGGCGGAGCCTGGAACCAGACGGCCCCGCCCACAAGTGCTTTGTATTTTATAGTTAATGTGTCAAAGTGATTTTTTGGGAGACGGTAGAAATAAATAAAGACATTGTGGAACTTTATGGGTCTCGCTTTGTTTAACCTTTTGATTTGTGCAGGGACTGAGCGGCCCAGTAGAACCAGTCTCTACTGGTTCCACTGAGCAGCTCAGGACCAGTACCCTGTAGGCAGATCAGTCTGGATCTGGAGTGAATCTGAACAACTGAAACAGATTACATTCACTTTATTTGAAATCACTTTCAGAGTAGAAAACAATCACAGTTCAACATGGAGACGCCCTGAGGCCACACCCTCTACTGACCTCTGACCTCTGAGTAAGACTGGAATCATCCAGATAATAAGAAACCCCCCACCGGGAGGTCAGGGTCCTGATGGTGATGAGGGTTCGACAGATACTGGTTTGTGATATTGGGGTCCGATATGGAGGTTGAACAGCTCCAGAGTCAGTAGACCTCAAACTGTTTCATCACTTTGGTTTCAATGGAGAGTTTTAGTGTCCATGATGGTTTCTCTGAATACTGACTCAATTTAAAGATCTTCAATATCAGCAGCTCCAATCCAAATATCTGTCAAACCCGATAAAATGATCATCTTGTGAAGAGTTGATTGATTGGTTCCCTTCAGGGAAGTAAAGGAAGTAAACAACTAAAGACTCGATGATGCCAAGTAACAAATCGAACCAGTCAGAGGGTCTGGAGTGTTTCCATGAGGTAAATCTGACTGAGCTGAAGGACAAACTGATTCATACAGGTCTTCTAAATTATTCTGCTGAGCCGAGTTTCTCTGGATCAGCAGGAGGTCTTTAAGGTTTCACCTCAGGTCGGGTTACCCTGCAGCCCTGCTGCCTTCAGACCGACATCTAGTGCGACGCGTTCTGCCGGCTAGACCGTCCATCTGCAGCCAGGACCTTCAGGACGTTAAACGTTAGGAGGTCCAGGATCTTCCGGAGATCCAGGACATAAACTCGACCCGTATGAACCCAGTTGTTTTGCCGGCGGCGGTTCGGTTCACCGGCTGTGGAGAGACTCGATGTAATGGAAAGTCGCTCCCAGAGCCCAACTGGTTTCCACCTCGTTGATAGTCCTCGCCAACTGGAACACACACACACACACACACACACACACACACACACACACACACACACGTAAGTAAAGCGACATCACAGGACACTTGTTACACAGCGACTTACCAAATTAAAAGTCCCATATTCTTTATTTCTCTTCTGGTTCAGGAGAAGTCCTCACCATCCTGGACCCTGATTGGCCGACAGCACCAGCTCCTCTAATACAAATGAGGTCAACCTGCAGTGACCTCAGTCTGCAGAGCATGAGACACTCAGGGCCGTGGGTTCGATCCCCACATAGCTATCACCTTTGTAAGTCTCTTTGGATGAAAGCGTCTGCTGAACCAGTTAGAGGCTTCAGGTTTTCATGACATGAGAACTACTGTGCTAGATGACTGTAATGGAGTGGAGGAAATTTAACAACTTTAAAATTAACAACTCAAACAAAATCTAATTTTAACATTACATAACATTACAGTCATCTATCAGGTACATGACACGATGTGGGGATCGAACCCACGACCCTCAGACTGAGCCGTCCGGTCTTCATGTGACATCTTTGATCATTAATGACTATAAAGAGAAGTTCTATTCCTATAACAGGCCCTTTGAAGATCTGACACAAAATACTGATTTAAAATGATTTTATTGTTAGATACGCAGCAACACACCAGGTGGCGCCAGATACTTTGATTTGATCAATTAAATGAGTTATGATCAGACGTCCTCTCCATGACCGGAGGAACCTCAAGTCTTTTACTTGGCCAACGATGTGTAATAATGTGATTCTTCATTGATCGATTTATTGAACTCATATAGTCAGTGGTAATAACGTGCTCAGGGAGGTCAGAGGTCAGAGACACTCAACCCAACAGGACAATCGTGTGTTTCTACCTTGACTGATCCAGGACATCGACTGGCCGACCCTCTCACCTTAAACTGTTTGTCTGTGGGGAAGCCGAGTTCCTGCAGCAGCACTGAGATGTAGGTGAGGTCCAGACAGAGGAAGGGCTGGTCCAGCGGCCGGCCTGACCCGCCGCACACTGCAGGAACAATCACCGTCAATCACCGTCAATCACCATCAAACACCTGAAGCACCTGAAGCACCTGAAGCACCTGAAGCTGCTTCAGCTCCATGTTCAGTTATTAAGAGGGTTTCAGGTTTGAGGGTTGAGAAGTGATAATAATAATAATATTTCTAATAGTAATAATATCATAAATGTGTACAGCGCTAATGAAAGCAGTCAGTTGTTTCCATGCAGTACTGGGCAGCAGCAGCATGGTGGTGCTGTCTCACCTCTTTTGGCAGCATCGATGTAGTCGGAGACCTTAATGGTGCCTCCCTTCTTCTCATCTGACAGAAGGAACAGAACAGATCAGATGAAACGTTAATGAAAGCATCTCTTCCTACCACTAACACCTTCACTCTTCAGGTAGAGGTCAGTGTCTTGCTCAAGGACACTTCAACAGGACGTGTCGCTGCTGGGATTGAACCTGCGACCTCCCGGTTACAAGACAGTTGACCACTAAGACAGAAAGGCTGAAAGTAACATCAGTCATTTAGTGGAGGCATGAGTGTACAGGTTTCCATCATGGAGGAGCCAGGTCAAAGTTCTGACCTCCAAGGCTGCGTTCACAGCCAGCATGTTCTGGTGGGTTTATTAACCTCTCTAGCTGGTTGGTCTCCAGGTGAGAACAACAACATTCACCAAATAACCGACGAGACGCCTGAAAACGTCTCAGTCCTCTAACAAGAGAACACAAGGCATTATGGGTAGAAGAGAACTGTGGTGGTTTGTTAGGAGAGAGAACGGGATCCAACCAGCTACAGGAAACCACCCCAGAACACAAGGCATTATGGGTAGAAGAGAACTGTGGTGGTTCGTTAGGAGAGAGAACGGGATCCAACCAGCTACAGGAAACCACCCCAGAACACAAGGCATTATGGGTAGAAGGAGACTTGGTCAGTCTGGACTGATGCTCATGTTCAGATGTTTCTTCATGTGTTCTTAACTGGTATGAACACCAGAGAAGAGCAGACAAGTCCATCATGGTAGATCAAGTTACAGACTGGAACCAGGTTGGTTTGGACTCTCTAACCTGGTGGGATGACAGGTTACCAAAACTCAACCAATCAACCAGCTGCTGGGGAGTCATGGGACTTCTGGTTGGCTTGTGATTGGTCAGTGTGAACCTGAACCAATCAGATACTAGAATACAACCAAGTGATCTCAGATCAGCAGCTTACCGATGACCCCCAGGTCCACCGCTCTGTCGTAGTAGTAGGAGAAGGCGTAGAAGTCCATGTGTCTGGCCTCCGCCGCCGCCACCACCTTCTTATACAAAACCTTCTGCACTTTGGTCAGGCACGCCTCGTAAACAGGCTCCCCTGCAACACAGACAGAGACACTGGGTTCCTACACACCAGCACACAGGACACATCCATGACTCAAATACTCCCAGTATGCTCTAATTGTACTTTTTCTATTGTGTATTTTTTAACTGTGTATTTTGTATTTTTAATCTCTTTTATTTCTTAATAAACGTAATAAACGTTCTTCCAACTGCTCTGCTGTTAAATTCACTCCTGTCCTGTTTTGACGTGACAATAAACTTTATATTTGTTTTTAACTAAAACTCATTTTATTTTCTTTCCAAAACGTCCCAGTTAGTTAGTTAGTTAGTTAGTTAGTTACCTGAAGGTCATCAGAGGAGTTCCCACAATAATAACATCCCATAATATCGATCACCTGTCACGCTGGTTAGTCTAGTTAACACTTAACTAACCATCAACTAGTGAAAACCCTTGGTGGACTTTACCTGCCTTCTGTCCTCTCACAGTGTAGACCACCTCGCCGTGCTCCCATTGGCCGGAGTACTCTGGAGCCAGGCAGGGGCTGACCAGCTCAACGCTGCCCCCTACTGCTCAACACAGGAAACAGGGACAGTCAGCTGACGTCCATACAGGAAGTAGGACGGTTAACAGAAACAAGAAACAGGGACGGTCAGTACAACACTAGGAAATACAAATACCCTGAGACAGACAGACAGAAAGACAGACAGCTAGAGTAGACAGACAGACAGAAAGACAGACAGACAGCTTCTTACAGCAGCTGGCAGCAAGGAATTAATCTTGCAGTGTTATTAAAAGATTAGATAATGGCTCATTTATCTGGAGGAGGAGGAAGAGGAGGAGGAGCCTCTCCGCAGAAGGCAGAGATGAAAGCAAAATTGGAAAAAAAAGTAAAAAGAGTAAAAAGAGTAAATGACGTACGGGGCTGCTCCTCCACGCCGCCCAGGACGGCGAGCCTCGCCGACATCAAGCCCAGACCGAGATAACTGACAGACAGACGAGATACCGGTTAGTTAGTGACAACCAATACATCAACATGGATCAATACACCACCGTGGATCAATACATCAACATGGATCAATACATCAACATGGATCAATACACCACCATGGATCAATACATCAACATGGATCAATACATCAACATGGATCAATACATCAACATGGATCAATACACCACCATGGATCAGATCAATACATCAACATGGATCAATACACCACCATGGATCAATACATCAACATGGATCAATACACCACCATGGATCAATACATCAACATGGATCAATACCAACATGTAACCAGTAACAGTAAACAAGTAGTGACTTTACTGGATACAGAGAAACAACATGGAGGTTGATGTACATGTTGTACCTGTGTGAGTAGAGGGTGTGTGTGTGTGTACCTGTGTGTGTGTGTGTACCTGTGTGAGTAGAGGGTGTGTGTGTGTGTGTGTACCTGTGTGTGTGTGTGTGTGTACCTGTGTGAGTAGAGGGTGTGTGTGTGTGTGTGTACCTGTGTGTGTGTGTGTGTGTGTGTGTACCTGTGTGAGTAGAGGGTGTGTGTGTGTGTGTGTGTACCTGTGTGAGTAGAGGGTGTGTGTGTGTGTGTGTGTGTGTGTGTACCTGTGTGAGTAGAGGGTGTGTGTGTGTGTGTGTACCTGTGTGTGTGTGTGTGTGTGTACCTGTGTGAGTAGAGGGTGTGTGTGTGTGTGTGTGTGTACCTGGGTGTGTGTGTGTGTGTGTGTGTGTGTGTGTGTGTACCTGTGTGAGTAGAGGGTGTGTGTGTGTGTGTGTGTGTGTACCTGGGTGTGTGTGTGTGTGTGTGTGTGTGTGTGTGTGTGTGTGTGTACCTGTGTGAGTAGAGGGTGTGTGTGTGTGTGTGTGTGTACCTGGGTGTGTGTGTGTGTGTGTGTGTGTGTGTGTGTGTGTGTACCTGTGTGAGTAGAGGGTGTGTGTGCTGTTGAACATCTGGAAGGAGCTGATGTAGTCGAAGGGGGAGGTCTGGATGGTTTTCTGCACAGAAAATACACAAAATGTTTCAGTAGAATGAAACTTATTAAAACCATCAGAAGTAACTAGAGTAACTAGAGTAACTAGAGTAACTAGTGTAACTGGAGTAACTAGAGTAACTAGAGTAACTGGAGTAACTAGAGTAACTAGAGGGTCTAGAGGGTCTAGAGGGTCATCAGGATCCCACCCCACCCTGCAGGGGGCGCTACAGCATCCGGTCACATGACCTGCTGTTACATTTCTTCTTCTCATTTATTTACTGCATCATTTGTACAGTCAACCAATACGTGGTGCCACAAATAAGATTAGGATTTATTGATCCCTGTGGGGAAACAGCCGTCACCATGACAACCGATAACACAACCTGTTAATGCCACCATCTTTAAATTCCTCAGTAGCGGCTTACACAGAGATCTCCCATCTCCCACACTTCTCTCTCTCTCTCTCTCTCTCTCTCTCTCTCTCTCTCTCTCTCTCTCTCTCTCTCTCTCTCTCTCTCTCTCTCTCTCTCTCTCTCTCTCTCTCTCTCTCTCTCTCTCTCTCTCTCTCTCTCTCTCTCTCTCTCTCTCTCTCTCTCTCTCTCTCTCTCTCTCTCTCTCTCTCTCTCTCTCTCTCTCTCTCTCTCTCTCTCTCTCTCTCTCTCTCTCTCTCTCTCTCTCTCTCTCTCCCCTCCCATGTCGGTCGCCCTCACCTCGTCCTGAGGGCTGAAGGTGATCTGAGTCGACCCGCCTCCCAAATCCAACATTCCCACGGTGGGCGAGTCAGCACCGTGGAGACCACCTAGAGAGAGAGACAGACAGAGTTCTGCAGCACTAATCCAATAACAGGTAATCACTATTTCTTGTCCACACACACACACACACACACACACACACACACACACACACACACACACACACACACACACACACACACACACACACACACACACACACACACACACACACACACACACACACACACACACACACACACACACACACACACACGACAGTAGGGAGTCTCACCAGTGAGGAAGTTGACGGTGGTCCAGGCAGAGATCCCTGAATGAGAAACAACATGGAGGATGTTAAATCACTCAACATGAAGGTGAACTCAACGCAGCACTCAGCAGCATTAGAGCCTTTCAGCAGCGACCTTTGACCTCATGCATGCAGAGTGGACACTTAAGGGCTTGATAGGAACCATATCATAGAGCTTTACCATTAAACTCTTAGTGAAGCAAAACAAACAGAGACACTCAGAGTAATCTGACCGGGGATCAGCACCCGGACAAGACCAGGATCCAACCGGTACTAACCGGATCTGTCCATTAGTGTCTTAAAGGGAGAAGAAGAGCTCGGATCATTCACTGCTGTGACGAGAAGGACCCCCCCCCCCCCCCCCCCCAGATTAAGGACATCATCCCTCACGCCCCTAATTGCTCGTATGAACGACTTTAAAAGGATTGGATTATATCTGAGGCTCCGCCCCCTCAGGAGGAGGACAACATCCACATCTGACTTCTACACAACAACAATCATATTAGTGCTTCGGGGCGGGTAACGGGCCTTCAACATCTGGTTCCACTCTAAAAGTAGGGGTCCAGAGGGGTCCATATCCATCGCCCGGTGAGGAAGAGGAGTCACACTGTACCTTCATCAGAACCGTCCATGATGGACACGCTGTCGTCTCTGGACAGGAAGGGAGACTCGTGGAACACCGCCCTCACCTGGACAGCAGAGGAAACACCGTTAGGCTGCGTGGCGATTCAACGTGTTGAGAGTGGAGAAGCTGATAATACAGGAAGTGAGGGCATTCTACCTTCAAAATAAAAGCGTAAACTGTCCAGGACATAATGAAGAGTAATCCATGTCGGTATTAATATGTGAGCAGGATTTAGACAAGTACATTCTTATCAATGTATTATTACTATGGGTTTCATTCTGACCAGAACTGGTTGGAACTGACGTCAGTGGATCTTGATCTTTTATTACAGAGCAGCTGGGAACCAGAACATCCTGTCACACACCAGAAACCAGTTTGTTGAGCTGAGCAACTAAATGAAGGACACACCTTGTTCCACTTCTACTGACAGACAGGACAGACCAGACTGACGACAGACTGACACGACAGACTGACAGGACAGACTGACGACAGACTGACAGGACAGACTGACCCATGCTGTATCATCTCTAAACCCTGGACCCCCGGTGGTCTGGATGGTCCTGGTCTGGCTGCCTCACCTGGTCCAGCAGCTCGGTGGCCTTCTGGCCCGGCAGCAGGCGGAGGCCGGCCGTGGCCTTCAGGGCCAGAGGGGTGAAGCTCCAGAGGGAGGGGGGGACGCTGGACTGGGCCACCTCCAACAGCTCCACCAGACCTGCTTTACACTGGAGGGAGGAGGAGGAGAGAGGAGAGGAGGAGGAGAGAGGGGGAGGAGAGAGGGGGAGGAGAGAGAGGAGAGGAGAGAGGAGGAGGGGAGAGGAGGAGGAGGGAGAGGAGAGGAGGGGAGAGGAGAGGAGAGGAGAGGAGGAGAGAGGAGGAGGGGAGGAGGAGAGGGGGGGAGTCGTACAGTCAGTGGGAGAATACATTCGTGTCTCTCAAATATCTAGAATATAAAAGAATCTGAATCAGTCTAATAATATTATTACTACTACTACTACTACTACTAGTACTACTACTACTACTACTATTACTACATTAGATGCTCTTTATTGTCCCCGAGGGGAAATTGCAGTTAAGCAGCAGGACAGAACAAGAGAGACAGATCACAATAACTACAATAAACAATAAACTAGTTTAGTCAACAGGCTGTATAAAAAAAGGTCCTCAGAATATACCAAAAAAAAAGAAATATACTGCTATTACTACTACTACTATACTACTACTACTACTACTACTACCACCACTACCACCATGTTTATCCTCCTGTACCTTGTCTGGATCGTCAGCGTAGGCAGACAGTCCAGGTTTTATGGCTTTGAACGTTTCGTGGGATAATTTAGGAGCTTCTGAAAGAATCAAGACAAAAAACAAGTAATAACTGTTCAACTTCACAGTCATCAATCAATATCAATATCAATATCATCACTGTTTCGATCTACAGCCTGGTAGCAGTCATAAAGGTTAAGAACTGACATTGACGACGCCTGTGATGATTCACAATATCATTTTATCGCAGGTCATGTCATGTCATGTCATGTCATGTCATCTTCCTGCTGAGTCCCCCTGTGACCTCTACCTCCATCTGAGCTGTCATGAAGCGGCGTAGCTAACAGGTGCTGCTGGCGGCTAACAGCGCTTAGCCTTGAAATGCCAGAACCAGAACTGGGACCAGAACAGGAACCAGAACAGGAACCAGAACAGGAACCAGAACTACGACCAGATAAGGGACCAGAACAGGAACCAGAACAGGACCTGAAGTGGAACCAAAAGTAAATGTACCCCCAACCATCACTACTACCCCAAACCACAGAGGAACCATACTGTACCATTGTGCTCCAGCTGAAACTTGAAGACATGGATTCTAGTCCCGGTGCTCCCGGCATCGAACATGATGCCGTACTGGAAAGGCCCGCCGGCCGGGTCGGTCCTGGTCTGGTAGTGGGGAGGCAGTCGGTGCACCCCGGGGATCAAATTGGCATAGTGACGCTTCACAAACGTCAAGTAGGTCAGCAGACAGCCCATGAAGAGAACGGCTCCGGCCATCTTTAGTATCTTCAAGACACTCATTCTGCATTTGGTTCCAGAGCCGGGCTAGAACCGGGCCAGCCTCAGCTCCACCTTCCTTCCTGTAGAAACAACATAGTGACACCGTTTGGATCAGGACTCCAGGTGGTGGCTGGTTAACTCTACAGTACACCAACTGGCCAAACTGGCCAAACTAAATAAAAACTGCCTTTGGTGTGAATTTGCTCACATCCACTGAAACCAACTCTGTGTCTAGTGAGTGGTAAATAAACCGGGGGGTCCACTGTGGGGTCGAACCACCACAAGGAAAACAACCAAAAATAGAACCAAGAATCAGTTCTACTTTAAGAACATCACTAGTTTATGGTCTTTACTGCAGATTACAAACTGATCTCAGTCTGATACTACTTACTGAGAGTATCCTGAGAGTATCCTGTTACACTGAGTTGGTTTAATGGAACATACAACCATTACATATTGTGGAAGCCTCCATCAGGCTGGTTTACAGAGGCTAGCAGCTAGCTAGCTAGCCTGAAGGACTAGTAATAACATCATGTTGGGTTGGTAAACCCAAGCTAACTCAGCTAGCTGGAACACGGACGAGCTAGTAGAGAAGCAACAGGAAGAGTCTGCTACATACCGGAGCTCTGCGGCTCTCTCCCAGCGACATTCCTCCGGTCTGCCTGCTGCTCGGGACCTGGACACTATAAACCGAACGTCGCTGTCTGATGACGTGACAGTGACGTGGCGGAAAACACGAGTTCATTATTGCTCCTACTATAGCTACTATTTTTTTCCCTGTGGTCTCGGAAACTGACCTGGGATCAGATTTTTTTTTTTTATTTCTGGAGATTTCTTTCTTTCTTTCTTTCTTTCTTCTATCTATCATCTATCATCTATCATCTATCATCTATCATCTATCTATCTACAACAAAATACCATTTTCAATCCGTCACTCAAAGAACAATGTTTGTTTTCAGTCTAGTATTTATCACTGCAGTTGGAGGAAGTGTGGCTGTAAATAATTAACCAGGACAACAGACAGGATGTCCTTCAGGATGATGATGTTTATCATTTAGTATCAGTAGTAGTACTAGTAGTAGTATCAGTAGTAGTAGTAATGGTAGTAGCAGTAGTAGTATCAGTCTGTAGTACTAGTAGTAGTATCAGTAGTAGTAGTAATGGTAGTCGTAATAGTAGTATCAGTAGTAGTAGTAGTAGTAATGGTAGTAGTACTAGTAGTATCAGTAGTAGTAGTAGTAGTAGTATCAGTAGTAGTACTAGTAGTAGTATCAGTAGTAGTAGCAATGGTAGTAGTACTAGTAGCAGTATCAGTAGAGCAAAGACACCTACAGGAGGAAGATGGAACAGCTGGTGTGGTCCGGCATGGAAACCATCACAGGCTACCATGTGACCAGCCAGCTGATGGACGGGAGGATGGACAACTCTGCAATTGTTGGATGTGTTAGGTTGGTCAGGAGGGGGAGTACAGAGGACTGGTTGGTGACTTTGTTGAGTGGTGCAACCTGAACCATCTGCAGCTCAACATGGGTAAAACTCAAGAGATGGTGGTGGATTTCAGGAGGACTAGGGCGCCAATTAACCCCATTTCCATCCGGGGGAGGACATAGACTTGGTGCAGTCCTACAGGTACCTAGGAGTGCACCTGGATGACAAGCTGGACTGGAGTGGGAACACTGAGGCTGCATACAAGAAGGGCCAGAGCCGACTCTACTTCCTGAGGAGGCTGAGGTCCTTCAACGTATGTAGAAACTATGCTGAACGTCTTCTACCAGTCGGTGGTGACAGGTGCCCTTTTCTTTGTGTGCTGGGGCAGCAGCATTAAAGCCGCAGACATCAACAGGATAGACAAACTGCTGAGGAAGGCGGGGCCTGTCCTGGGGGCCAGCCTGGACCCAATGGAGGTGGCTGTGAGGAGGCGGGGCCTGTCCTGGGGGCCAGCCTGGACCCAGTGAAGGTGGTGGCTGAGGAAGGCGGGGTCTGTCCTGGGGGCCAGCCTGGACCCAGTGAAGGTGGTGGCTGAGGAAGGCGGGGTCTGTCCTGGGGGCCAGCCTGGACCCAGTGAAGGTGGTGGCTGAGAGGAGGCGGGGTCTGTCCTGGGGGCCAGCCTGGACCCAGTGAAGGTGGTGGCTGAGAGGAGGCGGGGTCTGTCCTGGGGGCCAGCCTGGACCCAGTGAAGGTGGTGGCTGAGGAAGGCGGGGTCTGTCCTGGGGGCCAGCCTGGACCCAGTGAAGGTGGTGGCTGAGGAAGGCGGGGTCTGTCCTGGGGGCCAGCCTGGACCCAGTGAAGGTGGTGGCTGAGAGGAGGCGGGGTCTGTCCTGGGGGCCAGCCTGGACCCAGTGAAGGTGGTGGCTGAGGAAGGCGGGGTCTGTCCTGGGGGCCAGCCTGGACCCAATGAAGGTGGTGGCTGAGAGGAGGCGGGGTCTGTCCTGGGGGCCAGCCTGGACCCAGTAGAGGTGGTGGCTGAGGAAGGCGGGGTCTGTCCTGGGGACCAGCCTGGACCCAGTGAAGGTGGTGGCTGAGGAAGGCGGGGTCTGTCCTGGGGGCCAGCCTGGACCCAGTGAAGGTGGTGGCTGAGAGGAGGCGGGGTCTGTCCTGGGGGCCAGCCTGGACCCAGTGAAGGTGGTGGCTGAGGAAGGCGGGGTCTGTCCTGGGGGCTAGCCTGGACCCAGTGAAGGTGGTGGCTGAGGAAGGCGGGGTCTGTCCTGGGGGCCAGCCTGGACCCAGTGAAGGTGGTGGCTGAGGAAGGCGGGGTCTGTCCTGGGGGCCAGCCTGGACCCAGTGAAGGTGGTGGCTGAGAGGAGGCGGGGTCTGTCCTGGGGGCCAGCCTGGACCCAGTAGAGGTGGTGGCTGAGGAAGGCGGGGTCTGTCCTGGGGACCAGCCTGGACCCAGTGAAGGTGGTGGCTGAGAGGAGGCGGGGTCTGTCCTGGGGGCCACTTCAGTTATTTTTATTATTTCGTCCATCAACATTTATTATTTCCATTGTAGTTTTATTTCTTTATTTCTTGTTACTCTGGCTGCTGCAACACAGAAATTTCCCCCCGGGGATTAATAAAGGACCTACCTACCAGTAGTAGTAGTAGTAGTATTAGTAGTAGTAGTAGTAGTAGTAGTAGTAGTAGTAGTAGTAATAGTACTAGTAGAAGTAGTAGTAGTAGTAGTAGTAGTAGTAGTAGTAGTAGTAGTAGTAGTAATGGTAGTAGTCCTAGTAGTAGTATCAGTAGTAGTATCAGTAGTAGTATTATCAGTAGTAGTAGTATCAGTAGTAGTAGTAGTAGTAGTAGTAGTAGTAATAGTACTAGTAGTAGTAGTAGTATCAGTAGTAGTAGTAGTAGTAATGGTAGTAGTCCTAGTAGTAGTATCAGTAGTAGTGGTACTAGTAGTACTCTTTCAGAGTTTTCCCTCCTTTTTCTGACAGGAGATCAGAAGCCAGTTCCATCCACATTGTCCCTGCTGACAATATGGCAGCAGCTGGTCTGAGGCCAGCCGCTGGTGTCCGAAGCTCCTCCCCCTCTGACAATCAATAGTTGTGTTAAAGTTTAGCAGCCTGGTCCTCATTCATTACCTCAATTAATGAACATGAGGCAATCTGGGCAGCTAGCAACCTGAGGGGCCCTGGGAGTGGGGGGCGTGTGTGTGTCTGTGTGTGTGTGTGTGTGTGTGTGTGTGTGTGTGTGTGTGTGTGTGTGTGTGTGTGTGTGTTGTGGGGCAGTGATGGTTTTGCAGATCCCATTAGAGTCTCTAATATTGAAAGTGTCAGATGCTGTTGAGGCCGTGAAAAGACCATATGGTTGTTCTGAAGGCCGACGGGCCCCGGGGCCTTTCTCTGTTAGCATTGATCAATAGGGTGGAAGGAGGTGTGTGTGTGTGTGTGTGTGTGGTGGGGGGAGGGGGGTGCAAACTGTTGCACACTTACAATCCCTCAGTCTCTCTCTCTCTCTCTCTCTCTCTCTCTCTCTCCCTCTAGCTGAATAGAAACTTTAACATTGTGGTTGTAATAATAGTTTCCTTGGTGACGTGATGCTTCTCTCATCATGTCATCATCGAGAGACCAACAACCAGATGTTTCATCAGTAAAGAACTTGTGGGTTTCTGTCTCTGTTAGTTAGAGAATTTCTTAGTTTTGGTCTTTGGATGAAACATGAAACATGACGGACACCGGAGAACACCGCCACCAACACCGCCACCGCCACCGCCACCAACACCAACACCAACACCAACACCAACACCAACACCAACCCTGGTATTTCTGGTTCAGAAGTTTGCTCCTAATCCCCTTGACAGCTCCTTTCTCTCTCTCTCTCTCTCTCTCTCTCTCTCATTCTCTCTCTCTCTCTCTCCCTCCACACACTTGAGTAGAGCTATTGTATCTCTGCCAGTCACTCCAGATGCCCGTCAACAGCCTCGGCACAATAGGCCACGCCCCCCCGGGTCCCTGGGAGCCAACGACCTCCGGCTTGCATTGTCCATCACAATTAATTTGTTAAGTGGCGGTTTGCAGGCCGCGTGCTCAGTTTGTCATTAACTTGATCCTTCCGTCTTCTTGCTCTCCTTTCGTTCCCTTCATCATTTGTTTGATTTATTTTTATTTAACCAGAGAGCCTCTGAGGGAGACCTGGACCACAGACACGACAGAACACGATACAACAAGTCAAATACAACAAAGTATAAAATACAATAGCATAAAAATAGTGGAAAGAAAGAAAGGAGAGAGAGAGAGAGAGAGAGAGTGGACATCATCACACTAGAAGCAGATATTTCTGAGGAATGTTTGTTCCATCTACTGTCAGGGTGCTGTGACCTCTGACCCTTGACCTCCTTAATGCTGGTTGTAATGCTGCAGTGTTAATAAGTGTTGACGTGGTTCAGATCTTAAGAGGACACACCGGCTACCACATGGATTGAACCTGTGGCCTTTTGGTTACAGGACGTTCTGTGTCTCCTGCTGTACAGGCTGACCTTTGACCCCCCAGCTCTTTCCATTGTCGCTCCATCTTGCTGAGCGGTCGGAGAAAGCAGCGGTCCATATATGTAATTTAATCTATAAGCCCCTAATAGCTTTTTATCAGTTAATGGACGAGCTGCTTAATGGGGCGGTAATCTTTCTTTCACGTTCCACCAGAAAACATTTCAGAGTGATGAAACAACAAAATCACTGAGTGGATCCTAATCGGTCCCAGATTTACATACAAAATGACATTTAGAACAATTACATCAGATCATCAAGAGACACTAATCTAACAGGGAGAGAAAGAGAGAGAGAGAGAGAGAGAGAGAGAGAGAGAGAGACACCTGCTTCTGCCCACATCAGGGTTATATGTTGAGCAACGTCCCAGTTGTAGATTGATGATGTATGAAGATTGAAGATTGAAGGCTGAGATCAAAAGAAAGATTTATTACCACAAAATAAAGATTTCATCCCCAACCTGCTACCAACCATCTGATCCAGGATCAGTCTGTTAGTTAGTAATGTGTCAGTAGAACCAGTTGACTGTCTGAACCAGGTTGTTGTGGTGTGTCTGTAGATCATCCAGTAACGTTCTCAGTAAAAGTGATCAGTGTGATCAGGTAGATTTGTCTCCAAATGTAGGTTACTGTGACTCAGTAAACTGTCTTGTCTTTAGCCCTAGTCTCTACTCCAAAACACTCTGAGTTGGAGCTGGAGAAGAGTCAGCTAGTTAACCTGAACTAACTGGTAGCTAGCTAACTAGCCAGCAGGCTAGTTTAGTTACTGTTAACATGGGACGACTAGCCACTGCTAACGCTAGCTTCTACTAGATACGTTAGCTAGTGTGCTAACCAGATGTGTTAACAACAAGACAGTGATGGTTAGCTGACCAGATACTATGGTTAGCTAGCTAACAAGCTACATGATCTAAACACTAAATCAATCAGATGTATCAGTGATGAAATGATCAGTTCAGTAGAAACAGACAGAAATTAACCATGAAGATTCAATTCTGTTGAGACAGAAACACAATCAGCTGATCAGAAGTGAGGACCTCCAAGATGGCCACCAGAGGGGGCGGGGCTACGTCATGTTCTATACGTTTTCTATACAGAGATCATGGAAACTTTTTAATGTTGTGTTGTACAGTTCTGGAAACACTCAAGATGTGAGGCAGAGCTTGTTCATCTGAGCTGTAGAGATCATACGTTTTATACCTTTAATACTACAGTAAAATCTGTTTTGTTAAATTTTCTCAGTGTTAAAGGATTACTAACCTTTAAATGTTTGGTTTTAAGGACGTGGCAGAGCTCTGAACCCTCATAAAGCAGTGATCCATCAATCAGCTGAAGGAGAAATCTCTCCAACCCTGAGGAGGATCACAGGACCACCAGCATGCTGCGACGCCAGTGGAGCAAAACTATTTAAACTCTAACATGACGACAAAGGACGACCTGGTTTGTTACTGAAGAAAAACACACAACTCTGGTTCTGGTGTTTGTCTGTTTCGTACTTGAACTGAAAGTCTCAGAGGTAGTTCACTTGTTCAATTTCAAAACACATGGAACCGATTAGAGAACTGGAAATCCTTTCTTCATTCCTGAAAATGTCACTGTTGAATAAATTCTCCTCTCAGACAGTTTCTCTTGCATCAAGTGTCTTTAAGCATGATCATGGGAAGAGATCCAGACACAGCAAGTGTTATGAAGTCTTCAACAATATGTTCAGTGAGGGGAGAGTGGGTAACATACATGAAGAGGTGGAACCTCTCAGGGTCCAGCTCGGTAACCCTTCATGACCTAACTGGCTGTAACGCTCACACAGTTTCAGACCGACCAGCCAGTGGAAGGATGCCCAGCTACCTCACAGGCAGGAAGAACCAGGAGTAAACTATTGTGATGTCACAATGGGCCCAGAGACTACTGATTGAAGAGCACAGAGATGAAGGAGGCAGTTTGTCAGTCAATATCTCAGCAGTCCAACACATGGATATACAGTATTACATAGGTACATAGTATTTTCTTCCACAGTCACTGTACATGTTGGTGGGTTGACCCGCCATTGTTGTGTTATTTGGTCATTTCTGCTCTAATAGCTTGTTTCCATGCTAAACAGCGAGAGCTAAGCCCTCAGAACAAGTACACCCTGGATAATAAGAACAAACCCTCTTAATCTCCCCTTAATGTACCAGTTGTCTAATCCACATCTTATTTGTTGTTCTCAATACACATGACCTCGGACCAGTCAGTATTTTCATGAGGACAGTCCAGTGGGATGAGATGGCATTTAATCGACTTTGGGAGAATTAGTCATTCCTTATTACCATAGTGGCTTTTCAGCTAGCGTAACAGGGCTTTCCTGGAAAATCCCATTGAACACACATTTTAATTTCATTTCTACAGCTCAATCATGTTGAGGGCAATGTAAATAATCCAATAAGATTAATCATCGTTTCTTTTTTCCTGTTTTTTCCTCCCCAAAATAGAATAGTGTCAGCTGGATTGGATGAAACACTGTCTTTCACTTTGATTTATTGGTTTTAGGGCGTTTGTAAATGTTATCATGACCCCAATTACACAGCAGGATGTGAATATCTTTGTGCTTCAGAGTTAATCTGAGAAATGTAGAGTCCAATCTCTGAGTTCACCGTTCGGTTTGATAGTGGAGTAATAATTGCCTTTCTGAATATTGTTATAATCCACAAATACTAAGAATAACAGTTCACATTTACATTGTAGGTATTCTGTTGTCAGAGAAACCACAAACATTACAACAGAATCATGAAGAGAAAGAAAAGAGTTTCTTTAACGTGACGATGCATAAACCTCCCATAGGATCTTCCTGCTGGTCGCCATGCCGACTGCCAGCCTCTCTAAGATGATAAGATGCAGCCTAATAACATGGAGAAAATAAGGTAGCTCAGTCCAGATGTCCAAGCTGCATCTTCTAATCCACGGAGAAGATGAAAGTGGAATCTTCTATTAATTATGATTCTAACATTCTTACCCTGAATTAGATCCCCAGAAATCCTTCAAATTATTCCCTAATAATCCTCCTTATAGAATCACATGGCCCAGATACATCACATATATGACTAGTAGCTCAGAGTCACATGGTCGGTCAGCTGGATCCCACTGTACTGCACCGCTGATCTCAGTGCTGCTTCATCTCTTATATCTACATCATGAAAAGATATTGTCATGTTTGGTTGTTTGTCATCAGACGATAGGATGAACAAGTTGATCCACCGATCAGCGGCTCAGTGCTCCTCCAGAGAGACTCCACTCAGCAGTAGAATCAGCTTCAGCTCCTGGATCAGCAACATTAACACCAGTAGTAAGGAGGTCAAGGGTCAGAGCCATAATGGACCAAATAAGATGTTTTATTTATAGACCCCGACCGGTGTCGATACCAGACGGACGCTAAAGGAACTATGGGTAATGACTAGTTAGTTAGTCTACCCTAACAGCCAGTTGGTTCTCAGTCATTCAGTCATTGGTGCTTTCTCTTTGGCTGGTAAATGATGACTGTGGCTCCTGAGTTCTGGTGTCATCTTGTACCTGGTATCGATGTATTTACGTCACAACATTGACAACATGTTCATGTACCGACTTCATAATGGCTGTGGTCCTGTAGCTCAAGGCTCTAACACTGCCAGGGTTAGGGGTTCAGTTCCCACGGGGCCCTCCCATGACACAAACTGTACTCCTGGTACCAAGACAAGGAGACTTACCTGTAAGGCTTTCTGGGTAAAAACATATATTCTGCTTGGTGAATAAAGTGACATCCTGGGATCAATAAGCCGGTGAGGCTGGTGGTGAGGGTTCGGGTCGCGTCCTCCTGCAGTGTTTCATTTTGGAGCGACTGCATTATAACGGGCCAATCCAATTTCCGTTCACTAGCATGGATCCTTTCTAGATGAGGAGCGAAGGGGATAAGTGAGTAATACCACTTTGTTCCATTACGTAACGTTAGAGGAGCCGACATCATAATGTTAATGGGATCATTTAATGCAATTTTCTTTATTTGATGTGCTCCGACTCCGCTGGCTAATCTGAAGGCATTGTTTAAAATAGATTGAAAAATGAAAGAAGTCCAAACTACGGCTAATCCTTGGGGGGGGGGGGGCACTATGGGAGGCTCCCTTCATAACATTTATTTATCCAGAAGAGAAGCTTTACTGAGCACCATGTTTTAATCAGCTCCCTCAGCTGGAGGTTCAGGTTTTCACTATTGCTTTGCCTCAATTTTCACAACAGAGTTTCAGGTGTCCAGGTCTGTCCAGGTCTGTCCTGGTCTGTCCTGGTCTGTCCAGGTCTGTCCAGGTCTGTCCTGTCTGTCCAGGTCTGTCCAGGTCTGTCCAGGTCTGTCCAGGACTGTCATGAAGCTGATGTTCTGCTCCATGGGCTGCACCCGTCTGCTCACGCTGATCCCAGTGCAGAAGACCTCCGTGATGTGTTCAGGACCTGGTTGTGCTACCGGTCATGACAGCTCTCACCTTGGAACAACAGCTCAGGGTGTTCAAGTGGATAAACAGGAAACAGCCAAAAGGGAAACTGGGAGGGGAGAGCATCCTGATTGGCCAGACCCAAGGCTAATGATGCAACACTTCTATTGATTATCCGTTTAAAAGATGTCTAAATGGTTTATAGCATCTAAGCTAAAATGAGGCTACATAGGGTGTAAAAGTGAAAGTTTAGTAGATATTGAAGATTAAAGCGTTATCCTGTAGATATGGACTCTTAGCTGTTTATTGTTTAAATATGTAATAATGTATTTATTGCTTGGTCTGAAAGATCCTGGGTGACACGAGAGATCAAGCAGAGATCAAACACATATGAGCAA
Organism: Hoplostethus atlanticus; assembly: GCA_034670405.1. Classification (NCBI taxonomy): domain Eukaryota; kingdom Metazoa; phylum Chordata; class Actinopteri; order Trachichthyiformes; family Trachichthyidae; genus Hoplostethus; species Hoplostethus atlanticus. The sequence goes on from JAXDDX010000118.1 coordinate 1,026,025, forward strand.
ACGTCTGTGACAAGATCTTTAAGAAACCCAGGGGCCTGAAGATTCACCGGTCAAGGATGAAATGCATGAAGCAAGAGACACAACACACAGGTGAGCGGTAGAATCGCTCCTGGAATTGGCTCCTGGAATCGCTCCTGAATCGGTTCTGGAATTGGTCCTGGAATCGGTCCTGGAATCATCCCATAGAGCCTCCAAGTGTCCCAGGCGGTCCGTCTGAGAAGAGATGTTAGACTCCTGGTTGCATGTAGCAGTATTTTCTAGTATTTTCTAGTATTTTCTAGTAGTATTTCTATCTGAAAGCTGGTGAACAGTATTTTCTAGTAGTTTTTACCACCCAGTGGAAACCATTTCGGTCCAGATCAAAACACATTTACAACTCAAACAAACTCCAGAGCCTCAGTGGACGTCACCAGCAGATTAACGCCGATGAGAGAATATAATGTGGTTTTGCGTGAGACGGTGTGACTGGATGTGAATGGATGTGAGGCTGCAGCTGTAAATGGAGCCTCAGACAGAAACACCAGCAGAACCTTGTTGTCCGTCAGCCGCCGACATCTGCTGTGTGGACATTAAACATTTTAAAAAGCAAGAATGTGTAATGGAAGAGGAAAAGATATAAACTGCCAAATGCTTTAACATGTCAATCTGTTTGTTTCGCTCGGAGTCATCTGATGGCGAACCATCTGCCACGCCAGATGAGCAGCGCTCTGGTCTTCTGTTTGGTCTGATAATTAAACTCTGAACTCTTCACCATCTAACATAAACTGTAAACTGAAGATATTTGATACGATGAACTGTTAACGTGAATATGACGCACGTTTTTCACTTCATGCACATGAGAGTTCACATATCTGTGTCTTCATATTTTCCACTTATTTCATACTACAGATATTTCATTTTTAGGTCTATTCTCATAGTTTTCATGTCATCTTATCACACATGATGTAATTAGGAGTTCATTTCTTGTATTTTCCTCTGAGTCCACATTTCATCAGAGGGGTGAGAGGTCAGAGGTCAGAGTCCCTTATCAGTCTGGTTCATGAAGTGGGGCGGAGACTGAGAAGACTGGTGGGATGCTGGGATACCAGAGAGACAACCAGAGAGACAGTCAGAGAGACAGTCAGAGAGACAACCAGAGAGACAGTCAGAGAGACAACCAGAGAGACAGTCAGAGAGACAGTCAGAGAGACAACCAGAGAGACAACCAGAGAGACAACCAGAGAGACAGTCAGAGAGACAGTCAGAGAGACAAGCAAAGAGACAACCAGAGAGACAGTCAGAGAGACAGTCAGAGAGACAACCAGAGAGACAGACAGAGAGACAGTCAGAGAGACAAGCAGAGAGACAGTCAGAGAGACAACCAGAGAGACAGTCAGAGAGACAACCAGAGAGACAACCAGAGAGACAGTCAGAGAGACAGTCAGAGAGACAACCAGAGAGACAGTCAGAGAGACAGTCAGAGAGACAACCAGTGAGACAGTCAGAGAGACAACCAGAGAGACAGTCAGAGAGACAGTCAGAGAGACAAGCAGAGAGGCAGTCAGAGAGACAGTCAGAGAGACAAGCAGAGAGACAGTCAGAGAGACAAGCAAAGACAGTCAGAGAGACAGTCAGAGAGACAACCAGAGAGACAGTCAGAGAGACAGTCAGAGAGACAAGCAGAGAGACAGACAGAGAGACAGTCAGAGAGACAAGCAGAGAGACAGTCAGAGAGACAACCAGAGAGACAGTCAGAGAGACAACCAGAGAGACAGACAGAGAGACAGTCAGAGAGACAACCAGAGAGACAGTCAGAGAGACAGTCAGAGAGACAACCAGTGAGACAGTCAGAGAGACAACCAGAGAGGCAGTCAGAGAGACAGTCAGAGAGACAAGCAGAGAGACAGTCAGAGAGACAACCAGAGAGACAACCAGAGAGACAGTCAGAGAGACAACCAGTGAGACAGTCAGAGAGACAAGCAGAGAGACAGACCAGAGAGACAGTCAGAGAGACAGTCAGAGAGACAGTCAGAGAGACAGTCAGAGAGACAGTCAGAGAGACAAGCCAGAGAGACAGTCAGAGAGACAACCAGAGAGACAACCAGAGAGACAGTCAGAGAGACAGTCAGAGAGACAAGCAGAGAGACAGTCAGAGAGACAGTCAGAGAGACAAGCAGAGAGACAGTCAGAGAGACAGTCAGAGAGACAACCAGAGAGACAGTCAGAGAGACAGTCAGAGAGACAACCAGAGAGACAATCAGAGAGACAGTCAGAGAGACAACCAGAGAGACAGACAGAGAGACAGTCAGAGAGACAGTCAGAGAGACAACCAGAGAGACAGTCAGAGAGACAAGCAGAGAGACAGTCAGAGAGACAACCAGAGAGACAACCAGAGAGACAACCAGAGAGACAGTCAGAGAGACAACCAGAGAGACAACCAGAGAGACAGTCAGAGAGACAGTCAGAGAGACAACCAGAGAGACAGTCAGAGAGACAGTCAGAGAGACAGTCAGAGAGACAACCAGAGAGACAACCAGAGAGACAGTCAGAGAGACAGTCAGAGAGACAACCAGAGAGACAACCAGAGAGACAGTCAGAGAGACAACCAGAGAGACAGTCAGAGAGACAACCAGAGAGACAGTCAGAGAGACAGTCAGAGAGACAAGCAAAGAGATAACCAGTGAGACAAGCCCCCTCTTCCTCCCCTCTTCACTCCCTTAATTTCCTGATAACCGTTAATTTTATTGTTTTTCACATTACATGATTACATGGTGGCCGAGCCTCAAATCAGTTAATGCATCCTGATGGAGCATTGAGTATTGAGGCTGGCCCGGCCCGCTCCTCATGACTGTTGATATGTGCTTTTAATTTAAGCAATCCACTACAAGACTCATTACCGTGCTGCTAGATTAACTCACTCCCAGCTGAGGTTATCCTAATGCCTTTTCCATGGGAGATAATCCCTGTTAACTTGGATTGGAGGCCCACAATGAGATAAGCAGCGAATGAAGGAGGAGCCGCTCTTTGTTGTCTGATCGCAGGACGGATGATCGTTTCCTCGTTCTGATGCCACAGGAAGCTGCAATTTGCTTAATTTGGGTGTTACTGACAATCCTTGTTTTGCAGACCTTGAAGGCAACACTGATCCTGTACAGAGACAGACAGGCAAGCAGACAGACAGACAGTCAGGCAGACAGACAGACAGACAGACAGATCTATATATAATCTATATATCTATATATCTATCTATATATAATCTATATAGATATATATACTGTATATAGATATATATCTATCTATCTATATATGTGTGTGTTCTGTATATCTGATGTCCAACAGTCTCACATCTTGAAATGAGCAGAAACTCTGATGATCACGATCCTCCACCATGAAGGATTATGGGACAACAACATGAACGTATTTGTGAAAAGGTTAGCTAACGATGAAGTCAAACAACTTTGGTCAAGGTTGAGGTAAGGTCAGTGGACTAAACCAGTCAGGTTCAGGTAGTCGTGGCTCCTCCCCCTGATCCTGGCCCCTCCCCCTGATCCTTTCTGTCACTGTTCGTGCACACAGAAGGTTTTCTGCCTTTTAAAACATGGTGGTCGTTCAGCTGAACCCAGACCAGTGAAGACAGCAGAGTCACGGAGACTCAAATCATTTCTAGATGAACCACCAGAACAACATGAACGCAGATGGACTACAAACTGGTCTGATGTTCGGAGTCCGAGGTGACGGGGGTTCGACCCCAATGAAGAGGAAACTCCCGGTAAGATGACGGCATGTGGAGCAGACGACGGCTGTCAGACCTACGCTTCATTACCCAGAAACCAACTGTTTGACCTCAGGGAGGACACCGCTCTCCGTACGCACATCAATACTGGACTTAATTGGTTTATTTAACCTTGATTGTTATTTTACTTATAAGCTGTATATATTTCTACCAGACGTTCCAATACCCTGTTTACTCTATTCTGTTTCTATTCTATTCTATTCTATTCTATTCTATTTTGTTACTATTTCCTGCTGCAACAACACGATTTCTCCACAGGATCAATAAAGTTTCATCTTATTTACATTCTCTTGTTAGAGGACTGAGACGTTTTCAGGCGTCTCGTCGGTTATCTGGTGAATGTTGTTGTTCTCACCTGGAGACCAACCAGCTAAAGGAGGAAACGCTGCAGAGCTTCATAGACCCACCAGAACACGCTGGCTGTGAACGCAGCCTCACATAGTAAACTTGTGACAAAGTAAACACACAAATCGTACATATCATCTATATATTCATTCATTCAAACTTTATTTAAGTCTATAAAATAAAGAAAATAGAATCCTAACTGACTGGTAGATTGACAGCTTCTTTTTTAAATCGTGTATTGAGTCTGTAGCAGTCTGAAGGTGAATGATCCAACACTGAGCAGTTCTAGTGTTGTGGAAGTGATCTGAATGTCTGAAGGTGTTATGGACACTTGGTTCTGACTGACTGCTCCTCCACCAGCAGCACCAGGATCAGTTTCCTCTGAGGCGCTAGCAGGTTAAAACTCATTATTGTCATTAATTGTGAATTAATGGATTTTTAAACCGATTTTCTTCTTATTTTCTCTTTTCTTTTCCAATCTGTTCTTAGCCTCATTTGTTCTAATCCTGCCACACACACACACACACGCACACACACATGCACACGCACACGCACACGCACACACACACACACAGTCCATGCTTGACTCGCATTTACATTACGTTACATCTTAGTGTTTTGTCTGACTCTGATCCAGAGAGACTCTACTGACCTCAGTTCCCAGATCAGCAACATTACCAGCAGCCACCAGTAAGGAGGTCAGAGGTCAGAGGGCACAGAACCTGGATAATAGATAGAATAAACATTCCTGTGACCCTGAATGATCCTGATGACGGAGAAGGGAAAGAAAAGAATAGCCACAGAGGAGAAGAAGATCTATTGTGATCAATATAGATCAGATATATTTATTGTAATGATAAATAATTGATGGTTTCCCACCACCTAGTAGTGGTGTTGGTTGTGTTCCTGGTCCAGCTAGTTGTCTGGTGTTTTCTTCTTCTAGACGTTGAGATGTTTCCAGTTTAGAATGACACAAGAATATCAAGAATATGAAGTACTTAAAATGTAGAATACTAAAAATCTTTAGCGGGATCTTAGAGGGATCCTAGAAGGATCTTAGAGGGATCTTAGAGGGATCCTAGAAGGATCTTAGAAGGATCTTAGAGGGATCTTAGAGGCGTCGCTGCTTCATGGTTGAGCAGAAACCCGTCTGGTCTTCTGCCTCGGGCTGCTGGATCAGATTAAATCATCTGGGATCAGATTGAGGAAATCTGGGTCGTTGCTGCAGCAGAAGTAACAGGATACAGCAAAGAAAACAGAATGGAAGAAGAACAGATGCAACATGATGCAACACTAGAAGAGACCTACATAACTGATTACAGCCAACTCCGACCTGCCCTGCCATCCCATAATACTATCAATACTAACACACCATGAGCAACAGACTGAACCAGATGGGAGAAGGCACGAGTCCTGGGGGGGTGGGGGTCTCAGAGGTAGGAGGAAGAGGAGGAGGAAGATGGGAGTCAATGTTTTTTAATCATCAAATGATAACACAAGACATCTTCTGTTTCCATGGAGACAGTGCCACGAGCCTGGTGTCATGGCAACCGGGGGGGCATGGGTTGGGGGTGGGGGGAGGCGGGAGGCGGGTCCCTCCCTTCCTCCTCACACCCAGGAGGACTTTCCTTGTTCCTCTATACTCCTGCGGCTGTAATCCCAGCGCTCCTCGTAATCTGCTGTAAATATGATGTAGGTGCAATCTGGTCGTGAACAAATCCTCGAACCTGCCAGCGTGCTGCTGCCGTTTTTTAAGGCTGTAATTTAGTTCTCTATTGTGACGTTGGGCATGAAGACATATGGCTTAGCCTTCGCATGCGACTGGACGCTCAGAATATTAGATAATCCCTAAATAAAGTAGTAATCTATCAGCAGAATTGCACTTTTCCACTTTTCCTCTCTCCCAGCATGCACCTCTTCTGCCTGCACCAAGACAGAAAAAAGGCAACTCTTTTTGTCCCATAATAATCCATCATTTTTTAATATTATAGTTGTTTAAATAAATGAGTTGGATTGTGGATTGTAAAACTCCTGAACACTTTCACACCAGTTGAAGTCAGACTGAACCCAACAGCCAACCATGATAATAATAATAACAATAACAATAACAATAATAATTATAATGATAATAACATAACAATGACAATAATAATGATAATAATAATAATAATGATAACAATAACAATAACAATAATAATGATAATGATAATGATAATGATAATAATAATAATAATAATGATAATGATAATAATAATGATAATAATAATAATAATAATAATGACAATTATAATAATAATGATAATAATAATAATAATAATAATAATAATGAAAATAATAATGCCAATGCCAATGCCAATGATAATGATAATGATAATGATACAATTTTTTTCAGTCCAGTCCTCCATGAGGTGAGGAAGACACTGGACTGAGGAAGGTCACAGGAAGTCAGAATGCAGCAGCACCCCGGGGTGCTTCACTCTGCTCGGTGTCATTTTCATTGGTAACGGTCAGCCGTCTGCCTGTCTGTCTGTCTGTCTGTCTGTCTGTCTCTCTGTCCATCTGTCCATCTGTCCATCTGTCTGTCTGTCTGTCTGTCTGTCTGTCTGTCTCTCTGTCTCTCTGTCTGTCTGTCTTGTCCTGGAATTCCCTCCTAACTGACTTGATGATTCCTGACTAATTAGCACACTATGAGTGAGCAGAAGGGGGGGGGGCAGAGGGAGGGAGAGGAGAGAGGAAGAAAAACGGGGGGAAAAGGAAGGATAAAGGGAGGGAGTAGGAGAGAGGGAGGGAAGGAGGGAGGGAGGGGGGGATGTCAGTTAAACTGAAATCTTCATTTTACAGACAGCATACAGTCACTACAGACCACTACAGACCACTACAGTCACTACAGACCACTACAGACCACTACAGTCACTACAGACCACTACAGACCACTACAGACCACTACAGTCACTACAGACCACTACAGACCACTACAGTCACTACAGATCACTACAGACCACTACAGACCACTACAAACTACAACCAAACTACCAAACTACTACCAAACTACCAAACTACAACCAAACTATCAAACTACCAAACTACAGTTGAATTCAACTTCAGTTGAAGGATTATTGAGAGAAATTTAACCTCCTGAAATGCTCAGAACCACGGAGGAACTCTGATAAAGGAAAGATGAAGATCGTTGATCAGCATCATCGTTTTATTTACCACAAATCCCGTGATGGACAATTACATTTATCAACTTGTTACAACATCCAACTTTCACTGTGTATGTTTGAACCTGACATACGTCACAAAGGAGGATCTTTGAATTTTCAAAGATATTGAAGTAGATAAAACAGAATGAAGGAAGTTGAGTTACTGGATGTCATTTAGAAAATATGGTGTTAAGAAAGAAAACAAAATCAAATGAAAGAGAACAAATGAGGATGGATATGGATGACTGCTGACATTACAGAGCGATGAGCGACAGGTCATGTTGCTTCCTAAATGGATATAACGTGTTTTTGAATGAAGAATGGGTTATTTCAGCCAAGAGGCCACGGCGGTCAGAGGCCGGATTACGGTTAAGCACTGGACGCCCCGGGGTGGGAGGGTGGGGGGGTCAGCTGGGTTTAGGGTTAAAGGGTGAAGGTATTGGAAAAGGGATGGAAAGTGTCTTGATCTCCCAGGAGATGATACTGTACAAGATGACTTGACAAACAGATCACGTTAGTATTTGTATTGCTTCACATCTGATTGAGATGTCAGAGGGTTAAAGGAGAAGTGACACAGGAAGTTACTAATCGAATTGAATAGAAAACAGTTTCCCTAAAAGAGACTTAAATTAGCATAATGCATGCTTACTGAGTGGCACGCGTTGTTTTGATGGCCACGCCCACATGGCCACCCGCCAGCGTGGCGTGACGCCTGACGCCCCGTTGGTTCAGAAGTGGCCCAGACACAGTCTCTGTACAGTATTAACTTTTAATCATTAGCCATTACGGCTAACGCTACCAGACAGTAGGTTTCTGTGTTGTTGGTGTCTGGCTTGGCCTCAGCCTCAGAGCTAGTCCAGACTTCCAGACACAGACTCCAGTCTAATTGACACAACTTTAATCCCAGAGTTGTTTACATCACTGAATTAGGTTAATCTATCCCGGATATTTGCATAAATGTGCATTTATGAATAATTAGTGGGCCAAAGAGGGGGGGGGCAGCGGGTGGCAGTGGGGGGGCAGCGGGCGGGTGACGCGTGGCCAGACTATTGTGCCGTTGTTCGCCGTAAACAATAGAGCAGCAAAACAATGAACAACAAACCAGGAGGCTGCTGGGTGGCCAGGCGCTTGGTGTCGGTGACCCCGGGCGTTACCGCCGTCTGGAAGGAGAATTATATGGCTGCAATTACTGCTATCGCTTACAGCGAGCCGCCACGTACAGTAAAATATTAATTTAATTAGATTTGATTGTTTAATTGGTCTAATTAACATGATGATGATGTAAACTATTAAACTATTAAAGCCACAGCAGCTTTTAATATAGTTTTCTTTTATAGTTTCTATTATATTACACTGACTATTATTAAGATTAGAAAATAAACCAAAAACATTTTTGAAAGGATTATTACTATATATTATATATATATATATATAATTATATTATTATTATATATACATGTTATTAAGTGAATCTACTGTTGGTCCTGCTGTGATCCTCCAGTTTAACGCTGAACAGAACTTGATTTAAATAATTCCACAAAGGCAGCAGGTTGGTCATTTCATCTCTTTTTCCCCAGTGGGTCCTAACTGGATCCCCAGTGGGTCCTAACTGGATCCCCAGAGGAAACACGCCTTCTCCTCCCTCCTCCAGAAAAGGTTCATACAGAATCTGTGCTGACAGATTCAAGCCAAAACCAGCTGGTTGAACTCATTTCCTACATTTAATTTGTTGTTTTATCAAGTCGACTCTATAAAGTGATCATATGATAGAATGAAGAATAAAGTGAAGCCTCACGTCTGGGAGGAGAGAGGAGCACAACAGATAACAGAGTTATTTACATGAAAATATCGCCAATTACAACTTTAATATTACATTTTGTACTTAAAGCTTCACTTTTGTGCTACAAACCTGCTACCAACCATCTGATCCAGGATCAGTCTGTCAGTTAGTAATGTGTCAGTAGAACCAGTTGACTGTCTGAACCAGGTTGTTGTGGTGTGTCTGTAGATCATCCAGTAACGTTCTCAGTAAAAGTGATCAGTGTGATCAGGTAGATTTGTCTCCAAATGTAGGTTACTGTGACTCAGTAAACTGTCTTGTCTTTAGCCCTAGTCTCTACTCCAAAACACTCTGAGTTGGAGCTGGAGAAGAGTCAGCTAGTTAACCTGAACTAACTGGTAGCTAGCTAACTAGCCAGCAGGCTAGTTTAGTTACTGTTAACATGGGACGACTAGCCACTGCTAACGCTAGCTTCTACTATCTACGTTAGCTAGTGCGCTAATCAGATGTGTTAACAACAAGACAGTGATGGTTAGCTGACCAGATACTATGGTTAGCTAGCTAACAAGCTACATGATCTAAACACTAAATCAATCAGATGGATCAGTGATGAAATGATCAGTTCAGTAGAAACAGACAGAAATTAACCATGAAGATTCAATTCTGTTGAGATGGAAACACAATCAGCTGTTTACAGAGCTGAGGACCTCCAACATGGCCGCCAGAGGGGCATCACCAGAAAGCCTCTTTTGTAAATATATTCAACCCCAAATGCAACAAAAATAACGTGATGTTGAAGTGAAGATGTTTAATGCCACAGACCTCAGATCTGATCCCAGTCGGCTTCTTCTGACACGCAACACAACGCCACTATTTTCAATCCTTCATTCAGTGGAATTAGGCTGCATGCAATTAATTACAAAAACCAACAGGAAGAAAATTATAGATATGAAGGATAAAGATAAACTTTGGATGAGGATAAAAAGCTCAGAGGAACAAAGAATAAAAACCTTAATCTGAAGATTATTTATTCCCTATAATCAATCAATCTCCTTCTTCATATAATGGTAATCCAGGTTGTCATTTAACTGAACATAAGTTTTAGTGGGGAAACATGCAACCCCCCCCCCCCCCCACACACACACACACACACACACACACAACATGTCTAAACACATGACGTGAGAAAACACACACACACACACACACACACACAGTCTAATCTGAACCCTGACCAGCACATACTTTCAGATTATATAAATCAAACTGATGTTCTGATTTAGCGATAACCTTTATAATCTGGAAAAACTCAGAAACGACTGGAGCCGCGTCGAGGAAAGCTGCAGTGGAAGTGTGTGTGTGTGTGTGTGTGTGTGCGTGTGTGTGTGTGTGTGTGTGTGTGTGTGTGTGAATTCACAGCAGGTATACAGGAACTGAACTGCAGCTCGGGCGTCTCAGCAGCCAGATAAGCAGGAGGGATTTACTGGAACGCCCTGATGAACGAACAAGACGAGGGCGGCGGCGACGGCAGTCTGGAACAAGGATCTATGAACATCTGTAGCTCGACACCCTGCTCTGATTACACCACTGAGGAAGTGTTAATAGAGAGCTGAACATCTGGACAGTTTGTCAAGGAAACAACAGTGGCGCCTGACTGGCCACTGGCTGCCTAACCACGCCCACCTCACTACACCCACCTCACCACACCCACCTCATCACACCCACCTCACCACACCCACCACACCCACCTCACCACACCCACCTCACCACACCCTGCCTTTAACCACTAGCAAGATGTGGATCAATGATATCTGTCTGTTTGTCTGTCACCGGGCTGGTGAGGGTGAACGAGAGATACTTTTCCCAATAACTGATGTAAAGGAGCCGTTGAGCAAGACAGCTCAGAAGAAACAGTAGAGACTGTGGTTGTACTGGTCAGCTCCCAGTAGAACCAGTAGAGACTGTGGTTGTACTGGTCAGCTCCCGGTAAAACCAGTAGAGACTGTGGTTGTACTGGTCAGCTCCCAGTGAGCTAACTTCCTGCAGTGGATCCTTCCTGGAGGATCAGATGGACCGATCCTGTTTGATCCTTTTTGATCCTCCAGTGACTCTGTAGATCCCTGTGGAAAGAACCTTTAGGGTTCTAGCTGAAGAGGTGGAGGAGGAACTTTAAAAAGGTTCTTCAAAGGACCTCTCCTGTAGAATAGAATAGAATAGAATAGAATAGTTGCTTCCATATGAACAGGACTGGTGGAAATTGGTTTCAGCATCGCCTGAAAACAGATGGAATGGTTCTGCCTCATAGAGTCACAGTAGAATACATTAGATACAGTAGAATACATTAGATACAGTAGAATAGATTTTAGTATTTATCTGAGTGAGTTCAACAGTTCCTGGATCAAGTTCACATAATAAATAGAAACCAAACAACTTGATGGATAGAAAACTGTGATATAAGTAAATAAATAAACAAGAATGATGAAGTCAGTTTTAACTCTGAGTAACTGGTTCAGGATCAGCTGTTGAGTCTCTGCTCCACAAATGATTAATCATTGTGTGAGTGTCTCAGCTCAGAAACTGTTCATGTTCATCGACATCATAGAGAAAGAATTATGATGTATGAAAATAATGAATACAATAATAATAAGACATAATAATAATAATAATAATAATAATAATAATGTGAACCAACACCATAATAGCAACCCATAATAATAATAATAATAATAATAATATAAATGTGAACCAACACAATAATAACAAGGCATATTTTAACTGTATTTGCACCAATGGATTTGATTCCTGCAGCACAACATTGTTCTGCAACAGGATTAATAAACAAGTGATCACCACAACATGTAAAGATCTAAATGTTCAGTGAGATCAATATTGAATGTCTCCATGTACAGAACAGAAACATGTTGTTATTCTTTAACAAATGTATACAAACACAGAAAACCCTATAATATTCCTATAGTATTCCTATAATATTCCTATTGGGAATTATAGGAATATTATAGGAAAATTACAATGATTGTTCCACATTGTTGGAATATTCTAGTGATACCATAATAAGATCATAAACTTACTATTGAGTACTATAGACACACTGTGAGTCCCCGTAGGAATGTTATAGGATTGTTATAGCAATGTTATGATTTTTCAATACTATAGGAATATTAAAAGTATTTTTCAATACTAGGAGTGGTACCACGGCAGAATAAAACAAATACCATACAGCATGATAAGGTTACTAAAGTCAGTGTTGAGTATTATAGACACACTATCAGTTCCTATAGGAATATTATAATGGTTTTTACATTTTATAATATTGGAATATTACAGGAATACCACAGAATAAAAAGTACCATTAGTACAACAGACACCATCAGTCACTACGAGAATATCCGTGTTTTTTCGTTGCTTGCCATGGAGAAAATGATGTTTCGCTCTTTAAGAGTGAATAATCTTGACGGTTGGAAATCTCTGGGAAATAATGAGCAGAGAAACATTTACTGATTAGTTTAACTCCAGATAATCCCGTCGGATGACACCAGAGACCAGTCTGTAATCTGTTTTGGAATAATGTTCCTCCTCTCCCTCCTGGAGCCTTAATGGAGACGCGCTGCTGGCCTGATAACTTCAGGATTTATTCCATTGGTGAGCATTCATTATTTTAACACAACTAATGCTGACGGACTGAATTAGTTGCATTTCATTTCATCCCACAAATTTATTTAGAAAAATAAGAATAAACGGATTTCATTGCTTGGTTGTGTGAAAACGATTATAATACGTAATAATAATAATAATAATAATAATAATAATAATAATAATAGTAATAATAGTAATAATAATAATAATAACCTGTCTCTTTGGGAGATTGTAGCGTTTGACCATTATAATGATTTATTCCTAATCTTATGGGATGATCGTAAATCCCCATTTTATTTTATTTACATCTTATAATTTGGGAGGATAAAAGGTGGATTATCCCAAATCAACATTTAGGCTGCTTTGATCACTTCGGTCACTTTTATTATTTCACATATCAGATCACTTCATCATATCGGATCTCTTTTCCATTTAGAGGGAAATTAATTGAAGCTTGTCTGAACCACAATGCAGGACATTCCTCTGGTGGATTCGTTCCCTAAATGCAGATTTTGCTCTGTGGCCGACCAGTGATAGATTAAACGAATTTAATGCATTTGCTTTAATTATCTTGCGTAAGACGATTTCTCTAATTGCTTTTTAAAACCAGTATACCATTTTACCTACTTAGATGAGAAGTCACCGGCCAACTAAGTTTTTTTTTTTACCCCAATCTCTTTTTAGAGTCAAAGTACCTGCTGGATGAATAAATGGCATCCCGTCCTGCCAACAGTCAATCCACCGGATTAGCGTCACTTGGCCCTAATTTCCAAATTACTTTCCACATAAGGAGCTTCGTTTTCTAGCGAGACTGCAGAATTAACTTTAACTACACAAAATAAAGCTGATTCTGCGTCACGTCAAAACAATTACGGGTTTTTCATCCTAATATCTCCTCTTCAGAGAGGGTGGGGTGGGGTGGGGGGGATTACCAGCTCCAATTATAGGGCGATTTTCTCCATCGTGTATCTGAGGAGTGAAAGTGGAGCCAGGAGTCTCCAATATGAAATTAAAGGCATCAAAGATCTTCATGTAATTATATTAATAATTCATGTATCAATGTATCATATTGACTAATATATTATATTTATTAGTTATTGGTTATCACACCTTCTCCCTCCCAGTTTCAGACCCAGTAACACGTGACTGTTGTCGGCAGGGTGAAGATGGAAGTTTATTATTTGTTCTATTTTTGTCAGACCTTGATGAGATCTTAATTTAGATTCAAAAGCATTGAAATCTCTTCACTGTTCCATCTATTTTTCTATTTTTCTGTTTTTCTATTTTCTTGTTTTTTCTATTTTCCTTTTCCAGTTCTTCTTCCAGTCTACATGTTTGCTGTTGCAGAGTTTCTCCACGGGGATCAATAAAGTTTCATCTTATCTTTATCGGCAGATAAATGAGTTTTCCATCAGACTGTCCCGTCACATTTGGTTTTCTAAAAAATGAAACGCTCTATAGGCTTAACGCAGTTTACCGGCTCGGTGACTGCTAATTCACTGCTTGGTAGGATCGTCCGACTCTGAACTTTCCTCATGACGTGAGAACCGCGAGCCGGTCTGACGCTTGTCTCCAGAAAAAAACAAATTCAGAGCTGCAGAGAAAATCCTGATCGGATTGAAGGGAAAATTGGTGGCAATTAATCCTCTGGGATTGGGAAAGGGAAACGCCTCCTGTTGACATCTGACTTCTGATTGGACGTCGCTGTGATCCCGGGAGACTGGAACGGGATAAATGGGATCCCCCACCCGGTCAGTCCCGGTCTGTTCTTGTCTGTCCCTCATCTCTTCACAGCAGAGACGGAAAGAGAAAGTGTGTTGTCCTGATGAGCAGCATGACAGGACGAGAGGACGGCGGCGAGGAGAAGCCCAAAGTTAAAATGTTGTCTCCGGGATTTGGGATCGATAAGTCACGCCTTCACGGATCCGGGTTCCGGTCGAAGGGGTTCGCCATCACCGACCTGCTGGGTCTGGAGTCGGACCTCCAGTCGCGGCCGTCCGGCCCGGGGCTCGGTGGGGGCGGAGAGCCGCAGGGCGCCGGGGGCATCAGCGGGTTTCCTTTCCACGGCGGGTCGCTGCCGCTCGGCCTGGGCTTCCTGTGCAGTCTGGCGGCCCAGCAGCCCGCCGGGGCGCCCTGCTTCCTGCCCGGACACCTGCCCCTCCTCCAGGCCCGGACCGACAACCACTACCTGCACAACCTGGAGACACAGAGAGACGCTTATTCCGGTACGGCTCGGCTCGGTCCGGCCCGGCCCGGCTTTCTAATCTGTTGTAGTTTTGTGTTAACGAGGAGCTGTTCGGTTCGGGTGGTGCTGAAATTGGATTGTTGTCACTTCGGCTCCGGTTCGGTTCGACTTTCAGTAGAACTTCAGTTTAGTGTTAAAGTGGAGCTGTCCGGTGGCGTGGTGCTGAAACCGGCTTGTTGCCGTTTGAGTTGCTTATATACTAAATCTGCAACATCCAGAATATTCAAACATTACAAATTTACGGATTATTCCTATTATATTTTTATTACTCTGACATTCATTTCTGCTGTTTCCGTTATTTCTGTTATTGCCAATTTGCCCACCGGAACCATCAACTTACTTCTGAATATGTCCGGTATATCTAAAGGTCACAGATCCTACTCTCTGTTTTCCAGATGAGGAATGTCTCTCTGACCGAAACGACTCCAAAAACTCCCAGAAGAGGAAGAAGAGGAGGCACAGGTACGTCACTGTCTACTCCCTGTTCAATGTGTTTATTATGTGGACTTAAACCTGAACTATAACCTGGGATCACCAGCAGAGACACCACTGTCACCAAAAATCCTAGAGTTGTATTGATTATGTTTTATTTTAAATACTTAGATCTCATAGATCTCTTTGAGTGGATCAAGTCTATTTCCAGGAGTACAATGTGAGTTCAATGTTCAATGTGTTCTTTACCTGCAGGACAGTTTTTACGTCCCACCAGCTGGAGGAGCTGGAGAAAGCCTTCCATGAAGCCCACTACCCGGACGTTTACGCCCGAGAGATGCTGGCCATGAAGACAGAGCTGCCCGAAGACAGAATACAGGTCAATAATTAATAATCGATATAGTAGAACAGAGTTAGGAGCAGTCTAATATCTGGGTCTTTATTATCAGGTTTTACGAAACAGAACTATATCATATAGTACACTTTAGAAGGGTACTATACAAATATCACAGCAAAACTATAAACTATCTATAATATTCGATGGGAATTCTATACAAATATTACAGTGATACAGGAAATAATAAAGAATATCCCTATAGTAATATTATAGGATTACTATAGGATTACTATAGGAATATTGTAATGGTTTTCAACATTACGTGACACTCTGCTGGCTGTTTCCTGTCCAGGTCTGGTTCCAGAACCGCAGGGCCAAGTGGAGGAAGCGGGAGAAGTGCTGGGGCCGCAGCAGCGTGATGGCGGAGTACGGGCTGTACGGGGCCATGGTCCGCCACTCCATCCCGCTGCCCGAGTCCATCATCAACTCCGCCAAGAGCGGCATGATGGGGTCCTGCGCTCCCTGGCTGCTAGGTGAGCCTGCAGGTAGCAAGGGTGGGGGGGGGCATCATCTGAACAGTTTACACAACTGTGCATTTGATGAAAAAAAAATTCTATATATATATATACTATACAATTATATATATATATGTGTGTGCCATCGGATTCATACAATAAAGCTAAAATACTGGACATCAGAACTGTTTCATAAATAAATATATGGAGGCCTAGGAAATAAAATTCATTAAATAAAGTTTTAAAATGCTCGGCATTATTTTAGTAACATACAAAACTGTGAACCTGATGAATTATATAGTTTTATTTATATATACATATATATGTGTGTATGTATGTAGGACGATATGAAAAAAAACATAGTATCACAATAATTTAATACACTATTTTGATATAATATCTGTCTTATCTATAACAATATCTGCTAACTTATATAAAGTTTGATAAAACTGATTTTAATATTCCCTAATATGTTTCAAATCTCATTTTGTATTTTCTTTTTATCATTAATTTAGAAGACAGAATTATACATCATCATTATTTGTTCACAATATGATTCTGTTGAAAAACGATAAACGGTAATATGAATTATTGCCCTGTAGACCAAAGAATTCCTCAAATAAAGTTAGAAATATCAGAACTAACCAGCTAAACTACCAACCCTCTTTTAACTCGACATAAATCCTTCAATCTCGTTACATCAGAAAAACGTTTTTATGGAATAAAAGCATCAATAAATGTTTATGAAAATATTACATATTTGTTATGTCTATTGAGGTTGTTTTCCTCATGATGATCACCTCCTTCATATTTACCACTACAACACTGTATTATATTATATATTATATTCCTACTGGACAGATATAATATTTAAATAAAGTCCAAACTATTTAGTCAGGGAATTTTTTAAAGTGGAAGAAGATTTCTTACTTACTACTTACTTTTATGTTTGAGATGGATGAATTACATTACAGCTACACCGAATGAAAAATCACTAATATTCCTATAATAATCCTAAAGAGGTTCATAGTGCGTGTGTGGTATCCGATAGTGAGTTTATAGTGACTTGATCCTACTTTATGGTATTTTTATCTCCTCTGTATTCCTGTAATATTACTATAATATTACTATAGGAACTTACAGTGTGTCCTTATTGTGCTTCATGTTATATAGTGATCTCCTACGAAATCACTATAATATTCCTATAATATTACTATAGGAACTTCTAGTTTTGCTGAGATTTCGTATCCTTATAATTTAGGACTACAGTTCTTTTCCTGAGATTATCAAACCTGCTTCCTCTGGGCCTAAATTAAATTCTCCCTATCCTGGAAGCGAACAGCAGCCCAGACTTCCCCTGACCTTCCCTGTCTCTCTTCTCAGGAATGCACAAGAAGTCTTTGGAAATAACCAAGAAGTCTCCTGGGACGCCGGAGTCCAGCCACTCCGAGTCTTTCTCCGAGGACAACAAGGGAAAAGACGGCAGGGATTCGGTCTGGTCCCGCAAGGCCGAGGACGCTGAGGACATGGAGGACATGGCCATCGACCTGTCCAGCACCTCCAAACAGCAGGACAGCAGCATGAAAGGCACTTTGAAGGCCGGTTCAGCCCGGAGACGAGCGAGCAGCGAGTCAGACGAGCAGAGCTGAGTCGGACAGACGGACATTTCTAACGAGGACAGAGGAATCGGACAGAGAGACGAGTCTTTTCCAAAGATGTGCGAACGAACGGCCCCTGTTTGTATTCTCCTGATGTACATTATGTAACCGTTGTCTTATTTTTCTGTTCATTATTGTATTTGAATATATGTTTTATATCCTTGTTTTTTTGTTTGGAATATAAGAGAATATTTAATGTTTTATGTCGCTTTTCTTTGATTCTGTGTTCTAGTTCGGCTGTCCATCAAATCAACCAAGAAGTGGATATTTTGCTACACAGCAAGTTTCCAGTGTTTTTCTCAGCTAACAGTTATTCTGAGTTATTGTGAGTTATGATTGGGAGAAGACGTTCTGCTCAGAGAACTGATAGATGAGGTGATGGTTGGACTGATAGAAACGACAGTCTGGCAGTCAGACAGGCTCAGCAGCACCAGCCTGGCTGAAGCACTGAGAATGAATGTAATATTTCAAATGTAATATTTAAGAATTCGCAATGTATCTACAGCATCAGCAGCAATACCGGGTTGGTTAATAAAAACAGTATTTTTGGAATTGTTTGGGACTTTTATTTTGATGGTTCAATGCAGTATAAAGACTGCAGATTATTTTTGTTAAATTTAACTGATTCTAGGTCAGACTCTCCACGTGTTTCTGTCGACGGGAAGCTGTAGAATTGATCAGTACACTGTTTGTCTATGTTGAACAACTGGACCTGAGCTGATTATGAGACAAATTAAAATCAGACACAATTATTATTATTATTATCATTATTATTATCATTATTGTCATTATTATTAGTATCATCCTGAGTTTCATCGGAGAGTTTTAGTGTCTAATGATTCTATTTCACCTGATGAGAATAAACTGAAAACTTTTTTGGCATGAAAATGGTCAAATTTAAAGAAACGTATTCGCATCGTCCTTCAAAGTCCCTCTGATTACTGACTAGAGACTTTAAACGTCCAATGGATGATAGAATGCTGCTGATTTCTCGTGTTCGCCATTGGATGAGAAATGTTCAACGTCACTTCCTTTACAACGTCAGTTTTGCCAGTTTGTTTCCTAGGCTAGCTAGCTAGCTAGCCGCTCACAGGTTAGTCCAGTAACTCCTAAATATGCTTGACTTAATGTCTTTTAAGGTCGAAGTTACATCCATCGTGAACAACCTGGCGAGGTCGGTGGTGACAGAGATCATTGGCGCAGCGGAGCAGGTCACACTGAATAAACAGACTCAGGGAAACGAGGTAAGCTAACGCGCTAACTTTAGCCAGGTAGCTCTTGGATTAGCTAACAAACGTTAGTTAAAACGCCTTTAACTAGGTTCAAGGTTCAAAGGTTTTATTCGTCACGTACACAGTTATGCGTGGTGGCACGCTCTGGGTAACTGCTAACTAGTTCCAGTTAACCTGAGTTACCTGTGAAAACCGGCGCCCCCTGCAGGATGAAAGCCTCTTCTAGTTAGATAACCTGGGTGCAGATGCTAAGGTAGCTAACGT
Source organism: Hoplostethus atlanticus (assembly GCA_034670405.1). Classification (NCBI taxonomy): domain Eukaryota; kingdom Metazoa; phylum Chordata; class Actinopteri; order Trachichthyiformes; family Trachichthyidae; genus Hoplostethus; species Hoplostethus atlanticus. The sequence goes on from JAXDDX010000118.1 coordinate 1,045,462, forward strand.
TACTTAACCAAGTTAACTGATGCAGTCAGGAGGTTTTTGGCTGACTAGGCACGTTCACACTAAACTCTGTAATATTGTCATCCTTGTCAGTAAACGTGCATGCCTTGTAGAACATGATCCAACGTTGTCACTAACTTCCGGTTCATTCGGCGTATGTATAATCCACCAAGCCACCAAGTCTCAACTTCATGAGTCGTGTTACCATGCTCGCTCAAACCTTCTACCTTGTAGTTTGATGGAAGAAGATTGTGGGAATAAAAGGTGAACTAACGTGAGCTGCTTGATGCAGCGGTATGCTGAGTTCACCTGTGGCTCCTTCCGATTGGTCAAACTACTCAGTTCTACGAGGTGTGGACGTTTTGGTGACAAGCACAACATTACCTGATGTTTGAATGGAGCTTGGTGTTATGTTAATGTTATGTTATAAACTAGTAATAACAGTAGTAATGTCAGTGGATCTCTGACTTCACTTGTTTCAGGAAGAACTGGACGCCGTGGTGGATGATCTGTGTGTGGAGGCCATTGACAAGATCCTGAGGAGTGTTGAGCTGGCGTCCGGGAAGCACGACGAGCCTGGAGACGGTTCAAGACCCCAGCGGGTAGAAGGTAGCTGGCTAGCAATTAATGGGTTCAAGTGAGGGGCGTACCACAGGGTACCTACGGTCATGGGAAACCTGGAGAAGTTCTGGAAGATGTTTCATGTTCGCCTAGTTTTATAAACATGATGTGAATGTGTTGCTGATCTTTTCCTCCAACCAGTGAAGTGTTGAATGTTCCAGCTCGGCTGCTTGTTGATCCACTTCAGATCAGAAATGTCCTGATAGTTTCGGTCCTAAGAGATAGTTGGAGCAGAAAGAAGACCTGGAACAGAGACTCTGATGGATCCTGGTCCTGGAGATGCTGCTGGAGGTCCTGGAGAAGTCCTGGAGTTGATTAGCAGAAAGGTGTAGGAACCCTGGTAACTGTGTGTGTGTGTGTGTGTGTGTGTCAGGTGAGGAAACCAGCAGTGGCCCACCCCCCCCTGAGGAACAGACGTACATCTTGATTTATGGGGTCAGTGAGTGACTGTCGTGACTCTTTGACACAATAAATCCTGAAGTCCTTGAAGCTGAATCTGTACGTTGTTGTGTTCGTCTTCAGAGTGCTGTGATTGACTCCAGGTTCCCGCTGTCACTGGAGACTTGTGCTGATGGTAAGTGTAACTGAGTGTTAAGCATGGATTCATCCATGTGGATGGAGCGACAGCAAGAGGAAGAACTCTTTATTTCCAGTAACAACCCATTTTATTATTTCTTCATTAAAAACATCATAGAAGCAAGTTGTATGTATTTATAAGAAGAATTGATCATTTATTTAGCGATAGACTCTAACATCGAACTAGCCTACATCCCCATGAAGCCTCCAACATTGCAGTGTTGGACAGTCACTGTTAGTCATGTGACATTGTGACTGACCAACTATAACCAGCAGGTTTCACTGGTTAACTCCTTCAGCCTCTGAGTTTGTCTCTGTTGTCCCTCGTCTCCTCACAGGTTCAAATAAAACCAGCTCATCTGCTGCAGAAGGCCCAGCGGAGGCGCCGCCCTCCCCGCCCACCCCCGCTGAATGCCCCGACCATGAATACGCCCAGCCCTCCTCGCCCCCCCCAGCATCAGCCTCCGCAGGGAAGGATGGTGATTCTGCTGCACAGAGCAAGAAGCAGCGCAGCAGCAGGAGGAAGGACGCAAACACAACAAGGTCCAAGAAAACCGAGTCTCGGCACGAGTGCAGGCAATGCAGGATGCTGTTTTCAAGCGTACAGCGGCTCGGTGGCCACGAGAGAAAAGCGCACCCAGTGTGCAGAGTTTGCGGGCTGCTCTTTACCGGCATCCTGAAGCTCCGGGAGCACGAGATCAAAGTGCACCGGCTGCTGCCGTACAGCTGCGACTACTGCCAGAGAAGCTTCAGCCACAAGGCTCACCGCAACCTCCATGTCATGGCTCGCCACACGGGGGAGAAGACCTGCCACTGCGACATATGCGGGAAAGGATACTCCTGCATCAGCATCCTCAAAACGCACAGACTGACCCATTTCGAGAAGACTTTTATTTGCGACGTGTGCGGGAAAAGCTTCTATCACGCCTGCCACCTGACTCGGCACAAACACGTGCACCAGGAGGTGAGGCCGTACCAGTGCCCCACCTGCGGCAAAGGATTCACCCAGGCCGAAAACCTGAAGAGCCACCAGGCCATCCACACCGGAGAGAGGCAGCTCTGCTCCATCTGCGGCAAAAGCTACCGGTGTTTGAAGAACCACATGATCAGCAAACACTCCCATGAACTCCCTCCAGATGAACTGCCGGCCAGAGACCATATAGTCAGCTGTGACGTCTGCGGTAAGAAGTTCCCCAACCCCTCGCAGTACAAGGTTCACAAGAGAAGCCATACGGGCGAGAAGCCGTTCCACTGCGACATCTGTGGGAAGAGCTACCGGCTGAAGGAAACGCTGCGGGACCACCGGTACACCCACACCGGGGAAAAACCCTACAAATGCACCCTGTGTGTGAAGACCTTCAACACGGCCACCAGCTTCATGAGACACCGGAGCATCCACACCGGGGAAACGCCCTACAGCTGCAAGGACTGTGGGAAACAGTTTCGCCTGCTGACCTTCCTCAAGGCGCATCAGCAGACCAAGGCTCACCAGAGACAGACCATGAGCCTGGCTTAGCAGAGGTGGACTCCAGCCTGTGACCTCCCAGGACTGCAGCTCAGTGGTGTTCATCATGTGGCTTTTAAAGCACAACCCCGGCCAGTTTCTACCTGAACTCTACTTCTACTTTTCTACTACCTCTCAAGATGTAAAGTGCCTTTCTCCTCCGGTGTTGAAGCGACCTCGGCTGTTGTCTGTAGCAGATCTGTTGAGCTCCTTCGATCCTTTGACGTGTCGCCTTCTGGTTGTTCAGGTTCTGGTTCAATCAGTGTTTTGGTGATCATTTGACAAAAAGCCACCTGGTTACATCTAGGCCTTTTACCTACGCTGCTTTTTGAAATGAAATGCTCATCAAAACTGCTTGTAGAGCAATAAATGTTTTCAGATGTTTGTCATTTCAACATATATGTTTTTTACGTCATGTAAATGTTCCATGTTCCTTTATAATATTGTAACTACCAGACTGGCAGAAAACCTTTGTAAATCTGACCGAGCCAGCCCTTTGTAGTATAGATGATCCATACAATGTCATTAGGGTGTGTAACATAACTACAGGAAGACCTTAAAGGAAAGACAAATGCTATTGGAAGAGTATCGGATGGTGTTCCTTTACGGTTCAGTATCCTTATTCTCCATGCTTCCAAAGTTATTGCAGAAAAGGATCAATAATGAATCTACAAATGTCTTTCCATTTCTTATGTGAGTAATTCTAAGATAACTACAAAAGTGTTTCTGGGTCCAGATCAGTATATTGTATGTAGCTGTTTAAAGAAGTCTGACAGATCTAGACTAGTGGTAATGCTGCATTCAATTACAAAGATGGTCGATACTAGAAAATATTGTCAACTCCCCTTTCAGATTTAAATTCTACTTTGGTTTGGTGACGGACTCGGAATTCTCCGACTTCCTGAAATCTGAATTCATGTTAAGAGAGAAAAACCCGATCAGGAGCAACCAGTCTACAGAAAACTACAATCATGGCGGTATCATCGGTTTTTCCCATAGGAAGTGAACGTGTTGATCCTTCGCGCGTCTTCCCCGTAGAACCCGGAAGTAGAACTGGAGTTTGTTTCCTGTTTGTGTGACAAGCTAGCAGCCTTCCTGATGATACAATGCTCCGGTTGGAGTCGCTCCGCACGCGGCTGGCCTCCGTCATGACCGGCCTGGCCGAGGCGCTCATAGCAGAGGTGAAGTTAAGCGCTGCCGTTTACACCGACCACGCAAGTAACGGAGAAGACGAGGTAAGAGGTATTAGCTTCACCTCAGCGAGCTGGCCAGTCCAGCACTTCCGGTTTGCCTTCAAAATAAAGGCACGGGCCTATCGGGGCTCTCGAACCATGTCTGCAGGTTATCACTACACCAGTTGGTTTCACTGGTTAACACACCTCCAACCAGAGGAGGAACTAGTTAGTGTTAGTTAGTGGTGTAGCGTTTGGTTGCAATAAAAACCTGCAGGCTGGTTTGAGACTCACGGATTAGATGGACACAGGCAAACGTGCGGTGCTATAGTGCTTTCAGTGAACATGTATACCATAACATAATTATATAATAATACTATTAATATTATCTACTGCAATTCTCATTCTCACAAAAGTTCAGTTACTGGAGAAAGCCATGTAGTCTGAGAGGAAGCACGGTAAACTGGATGGACGTCAGATCATATGAAAGGAACCTCATTGTAAATAGGTCCAATAAATACCATGTTTAGACCACAGTAGACAGTCAGCTGTCATTGGTGTGAAGCAGAAGAGGACTGAATACAACTCTGTACAGCTACAGCCTTCCATGTATGGCTTAGCGGTGACTTCTGTACAATTCAGTCTGACTTAAAAATAGTTTATGTGCTGATGGGAGACCAGGCAATATTACTAAGAAATATCTAAGGTGATATCACAGCAGATTCATATTGTGATGGTAACCTAGCAGCCCAATTTGTGTTAAATATTTTTTTGTTTAATTTAATAAAGAAACACAGGTAGGACACAAAATGACCACAGTCTATATACTGAAGTAGGTAATTAGTTGTAGTGTGGGCTCTTATTTTGAAAAGGTGACTGGAAGTACAAAGTAGATTAGTTTGTGTAGTTTAGCTAGGTGTTAGCAGCTAGCTAACAAGTTACCACTTTTTAAGTGATATTAAATCAACTACAACATGTTGTATTTAGAAAAAAAAAAATGTCAAAGTCATAATGTTTAAATCCACCAAACTGCTAAGGCTAGCACTAGCATGTTCTGGTAAGTTAGCTAAGTAGCAGTGAATACTAGGCTGCATTCGAGGGCAATAGGCTGTTCAGATCAGGAACGCCTCAAATAGTTTTTATCTCAAAGAACCTCAAATATATAAGAAATACCAGAGAGGGATAAAACTTCATGAGTGACATAAATATATAATAAATGGTATTAAACTGATAAAGTTGTATGAGGTCTTCAAGGGAAGAAGGCATGAAGATTGTATTGTTCATATTAGTGGTTGTTGCCTCATGATGATCCTTTTTATTTGCCACTGCATCGTCCGTCAGGGTAAACTCGATGCGCTGGTGAAGATAAAATGCATCGAGGCTTCAAACACGATCATGAAGCTCATCAGAGATCTGAGTAGTGGACCTGAAGCTCCGCGGCGTCAGACGCACGGTGAGCTGACTTCATACACCACACATGAATGTTCACATACATATTTTTCATTTGTTTTTTAGTCTGTATCTTTTCATACTTTTCGACTGTGTTTCTATTCCAGGCAGGTTTGACTTGTTAAGTCTTTCTGCTCCTCCTCCTCTTCCTCCTCCTCCTCCTCCCAGGTCCGAACCACACCAGGGCTGCAGCAGCAGATGAAGTGTCTGAGTCTCCTCCCAGCGACTTCACTGCTCCTCTCAGTGAAGACGACTCGTCTCTGCCCGCCGTCGACCTCGACCACCACTACATCCGCTCGTCTATGGCGCCGTCCATCACCGCCATGAGGGAGAAAGACCGCAGCGCTGCACGGGTGGCGAGGAAGAGGATGATGAAGACCGCACAGGCCGAAATAATCATCACCAAGTCCTCCAGGGTCCAGCACGTCTGCAAGTACTGCGGACTGCTTTTCTCGGCCGTCGTTGACCTCCGGGATCACCAGCGGCACGTCCACCGGGTGATCGAGAGGCCGTACGCCTGCGACTACTGCGACAAGACCTTCAGCCATAAGCCTCACCGTGACCGACACCACCGGCTTCACCGCGGCGAGAGGATGTTCCAGTGCGAGACGTGCGGGAAGGCCTACACCACCATCAGCCAGCTCAAAACCCACAAACAGACGCACTTGGAGAAGTCCTTCATCTGCGACATCTGCGGCAACGCTTTCTACCAGTCGGGCCACCTGACCCGGCACAAGCTGGTCCACGAGGAGGTGAAGCCCTTCCACTGCGAGACCTGCGGTAAAGGCTTCACCCAGGCCGAGGGGCTGAAGAACCACCAGATGACCCACAGTGGCGAGAGGCAGCTGTGTCCCATCTGTGGGAAGAACTACAGGAACCTAAAGCATCACATGATCAATAAGCACGCCGAGGATTTGACTCCCGAAGACGCCGAGAGGAAGCAGAAGAAATGCACCTGCGATGTCTCCAGCTGCGGCAAGAAGTTCCTCTACCCCTCGCTGCTGAACCTGCACAAGAAGAGGACTCACAACAGGAAGCTGAGTCCAGGCGACGGCCTCCGGAAGGAGTTTAAGTGTGAGGAGGCGGCGGAGGACGTCAAGAACATCCAAGCGCGTGATAGGCCGTTTGCTTGTAGCGTTTGCGGGGCGACCTTCAACACCGCCAGTAATCTGTCGAGACACCGGAGCATCCACACCGGTGAAATGCCGTTCAGTTGCTGTGACTGCGGCAAACGGTTCAGACTGTTGGACTTCCTGAAGACTCACGAGAAGGTTCATTTGAAACACAAACTTGGGACGCATCAGAAAGCAACAGATGAGGATTTAGAAGAATCTCTGAGCTGATGGGAAGTTTGTTGTGCTCCTCCGTCTTCTGCTGCCCCCCCACAGGGAGGTCAGGGGTCAGGGGTCAGGGCCCGGAGCTGGTAGAGATCCTGTGTGTTGCTCAAGGACCTTCAGCAGGGTGGAGGTTTGCCGTCGTGCTGCTCCGAGGTGGAGAGGATGAATCTTATTACAGCAGAGATCAAACCTGTCGACTGAATTCTTGTTTTGTCATTAAATCATCAGATCATTTCCACTGTATTTATTTATATTCCAGCCTGGCCTTGGTTTGATCTAATCTACAAGGTTTGTGCATTGACCCATCGCATCACGTCTTCTACGGTTTCTGTGATGTGTTGAATGACAGACTGGACCATCTGGACACAGAAACCAGTGTTGTTGGTCTGAATTCTCCTCCTGGTCCTGAAGGTTTATCAATATCTAGTTTTAACAGTGAGGTTAATCTCTACTCGCCCGGCTTAATCACGTGTAATTCCCACTTAACGGACGCTAAATCATGTAATTGCTCCTCCGGTCTGATCTGATGGATCTCTGCCTCTAAGCTGATATTGTTTTTAGATCATGTTTTCAACTCAAAGTGTGTTTGTGTTTTTCTGGAGCGGCGACCCTTAGATTCACAGAGAAGGATCACTGGCTGGTTGGATCACCACTGGGTCACCACCAGTAATGATGATTGAGTTAAATGATTGATCAGTCTAATCTGCAGGTGACCAACCATCATCAGTTGATCAGTTTGTTGATCAGGTCACCTCGTCATGACCTGCGTCTGAAATTCATCTGTTACTGTTTCTTACCTGCTACTAGAAATCACTGAGACGTGTGTAGGTATATCTGGTGTATATCAGGTGTACTTGATATATTTTACCTTCCACCGTGTTTCTTCTTCTGAGGCTGTTTAAGGTGCTGGGAAAATAAATCAAACACTATTTATAATCCAGATCCCAGGAAATACAAGATATCTATGTACACTTGACGATCATTACTGGAAAATGACCTCTAAAACACTGGTTGCCTAACTGGGTTCCACGGTCCTTGAGGTGGTTCCAGGGTCCTTGAGGTGGTTCCAGGGGTCCTTGAGGGGGTTCCAGGGGTACTTGAGGGGTTTCCATGGGTCCTTGAGGGGGTTCCAGGGGTACTTGAGGGGTTTCCAGTGCTCCTTGAGGGGGTACTTGAGGGGTTTCCAGGGGTCCTTGAGGGGGTTCCAGGGGTCCTTGAGGTGGTTCCAGTGCTCCTTGAGGTGGTTCCAGGGGTCCTTGAGGGGTTTCCAGGACGCTGATTCTAGTTGGCTGCTAAAAGAGTGAAAATGATCTGGTGAATTTTGAGATGTGGTGGATAAATCTGATTTTATTTTGAAGGTTCAAGTTAAAAGACTGAGTTCATTAATCTTTCATTAAAAGCTTCCTTCCATCTGCGACACAAACAACGAGTGATCTCCTCCATCCATGTGCCTTATGAAATCCGGTTCATCTATCGGTGGTTTGTGGATCGCCGGTCTGCTCAGTGAACCGGCATAATGAAGCAGCAGATTAACAGACAATGAAAAACAAACTGCAGAGATTAGAGACACCTGGCTGATCACTGAACCCAGACCTGCTCTTCTAACACACTCCTATTATGTGGTGGCGCCTCTGAAGGCATCATGGATCCCCGGTCAGAATAATCTGTTGATGGGAACCAGAATGAACAGGACAACAGACCACAGGTCAGAGGACCACTCACTTAATCTGCTTAAGGTCTTAAACACGGAAACAAACACACCAACAAATACACATCAAATACACAACCATTACACATCAAATACACATCAAATACACAACCAATACACAACCATTACACATCAAATACACAACCAATACACAACCAATACACATCAAATACACAACCAATACGCATCAAATACACAACCAATACACATCAAATACACAACCAATACACAACCAATACGCATCAAATACACAACCAATACGCATCAAATACACAACCAATACGCATCAAATACACAACCAATACGCATCAAATACACAACCAATACACATCCAATACACAACCATTACACATCCATTACACATCAAATACACAACCAATACACATCAAATACACAACCAATACACAACTAATACACAACAAATACATGTTCAGTCATCCAGTAATCCAGTGAGGAGCTGCTGGTATTACGGTTCTTTCATTGTACTCGGAAAAAGCAGCTTGTTCCTCATTTGGAAGCTTTACATTTAAGTGTGTGTGTGTGTGTGTTGGACTGATCAAAGGAGCATCCTCCTGTCTATTTCCAGATTTCATGTTCTGGGTTGTTTCTCCTCCAGGAGGCAGCAGCGACCTGGAGATGAACAGGAACGACTTTCACTAAAACTTTAAATAGTTTGTTTGATTCTCTAGTTTATTAAACTGTGTTGTTTCTAATCTGAGTCTCATTTTGGATTTATGGACATTTTCAGATGTATTTGTTCTTATTTTGAAATGTGATGAATCTGCAGGGTTTAATATATATATATATAATAAACATATATATATAATAAACCTAATTCACCTTCAGTCTAACATTTCGAGGGTGTGATAACAAAAGAAACCACTTATTTTATAAAGTGTAAAATGTCTTGATTTCTTGGTTCTTTCGGTTTCTCCTCCCTCGGCTCGAAACTGAAACAGGAATTCGTTACACCGCTTGTTAGATTCCTGTAACGCGTTACTAGACAGGTCCTATTTACAAGCTATCAGGAAATACCTGAGGTCACCTGAGGGAGAGAGAGAGAGAGGGAGGGAGAGAGAGGGAGAGAGAGAGAGGGAGGGAGAGAGGGAGGGAGAGAGAGAGAGAGAGAGACAGAGAGAGAGACAGAGAGAGCGAGACAGTTCGGTGAGGTTCCAGTCTGGGATGAGGAGCAACATGGCTGCTCACCGCGCCGGTCGGAGTCTCCTCCACGGTTTCATCAGAGGAAACTCCGTCTTTAAAACGCTCCTGTCCGGCTGCCTGAGACCTGGTCCGGGTCAGAGCAGTTACAGGTCCACCGGGACCGGGACCGGGACCTTCTCCCCAGCCTGGAGCCCCCAGCTGTCCTCCCTATCCTACCAGGATCTGTACCGGATCTCGTTAACGGATCCCGATCTGTTCTGGGGATCCGCCGCCACCGACAGACTCAGGTGGATGAAACCTTTCCACCAAGTCCGGGATTGTGAGATCAGCAGCGGGAAGATCAACTGGTTTCTGGGGGGCCAGCTCAACGTCTCAGGTAAGACCGGTACCTGATAACATGATCAATAACCTGAACTCCGCCTCACGAGCGAAAAACCATGTAGTATTCCTATAATATTACTATAGGAACTCATAGTGTGTCTATGGTATTTTATAGTATTTGATACATGGTAGTCTATAATGATGCTACTTTGTAGTATTTATATCTGTAGTATTCCTGTAGTATCCTTAAAGGAATTTACACTCGATATGAAGTTTTTAATCCCAGTTTCATGTTTTATGGAGTTATCACTGTAATAAGTCATCCTATAGTAATAGTTCCTCATGTATGTTGTAGTTTAGTGACTTCAACCGTCTTCATGGTCTGATTCTATCTCCTATAATATTCTTATATCAGGACTTTTGCAGTGATATTTGTATAGTATCCTTCTATAGTTCGATATGGGATTACTATAGGTTACTATAGATTACTATAGATTACTATAGGTTGTTATGTAGAGTTATTTTCCACCCTGATCACACCCAAGCACCCAGTCAGGGTGCCAGTCCATCTGAAGACACTAGTCTCAGATATACAAGACCTACACTATATGGCCAGAAGTCAGTGTACCCCCTACTAGTTGTTGAGTTCAGGTGTTCCTCAGGGTTTGGGCTTGGCCCCTTAGTTCCAGTGAAGGTAATCTTAATGCTACAGGATACGAATACATTTTAGAAAATTGGGGCTTCCAACTTTGTGGCAACAGTTTGGGGAAGGCCCTTTGCTGCTCCAGCATGACTGAGCCCCTGTGCACAAAGCCAGGTCCATAAAGACATGGTTAGACCAGTTTGGTGTGGAGGAACTGGATTGGCCTGCACAGAGCCCTGACCTCAACCCCATTGAACACCTTTGGGAGGAATCAGAACGCCGATTGCGAGCCAGGCCTTCTCGTCCAACATCACTGCCTGACCTCACTAATCCCCACAGACACTCCAACAGCTTGTGGAAAGCCTTCCAGAAGAGTGGTGGCTGTTGTAGCCGCAGAGGGTCCGACTCCATATTAATGCCCATGGATTTAGAAGGTGTGATGGTCAGGTGTCCACTGACTTTTGGCCATATATTGTATGTTGAATGACCTTATAGTAAGTCGCTTTGGATAAAAGCGTCTGCTAAATAACTCCCCTCCATTAGTACTGGTGATGGTTAATCCTGTCTGTCCGTCTGTCAGTGAACTGTCTGGACGTCCACGTTGAGACGCATCCAGACAGGGTGGCTCTCATCTGGGAGAGGGATGAGCCAGGGTCGGAGGTCAAGGTCACCTACAGGTAAACTATGCTATCTGACCCTCATGCTATCCAGATGATACAGATCGCTGTCGTATCTTTATGTTATCTATACTTATCTCTGTTACTGAGTTCAGCTCCATAAATGGACATGAATTTGTCTTGGTGACGTTGGTGGAGAGACACATGAACAATGCAGCTTCACAGGAGGGGAAACCAAAACCTGGTCAGACAAACATCAGAAAACCTCATTCATTTCAACATTTTATCATTGACTCCTCCAGGAAGTATTCAATCCATAACTGTATTACATATTGTGTTTATTATATCACACTCAGATAATAACTATCTTCCACTCACAAAATGCTTATGATGCTTTATGATGCCTTATGCTGCTTTATGATGCTTTATATCAACTGTCACTGAGGTTTCTGCTGCAAACAGAGCAGCTTCCTGTATTAGACTGTAAACAGGAAGTAGGAGGGTCGTCACTCAACCTGAAGACAAAAGACAGTCTGAGGATTCAGTGATTAGTCTAGTCTCTAGACCTCTACCAGACTAACATAGTAGTACAGTAGCTACTGACACCTGGTGCTTTACATAGGAAAAAGATGATTAAAAACAAGAAGAAATATAAAAGGATACAGAGCATTAAAATAGCATTAAAGTTGCAGTGTAATAAAATACTAAGAGTAAAACTATCTGCTGAAACCATCTATCAACTATCTGACTTACTGTGTAATATAAAGCAGATATAATCTACATGAACTCCAGCCAGGATGATGAAGATGATGGACAGCTAGACGAAGACGCTCCTCTGACTCTGATCCAGAGAGACTCCACTGAGTCCAACAGCAGGATCAGCTTCAGGTCTTGGTGGTCTGGTTGTCATTAAAGATTACCAGTTAGCTAACTTGGCTAACTTAGTTTACCAGTTAGCTAACTAAACCTGTGGTTCATTGGCTCCACCCATTGAGGTTTAACTCAGCCAATGAGAGTATTTCTGTCTCTGAGTAGAACTAAAACTACAATCTGCCAACCAATCACTACAGCAGCACCAGTAACCAGAGAGGATGTCCTAACTAGTGAGGTGAGCTCCTGTAGCGTTCGCTTGGAATGAAAATCTGCACTCATAGAAAATAACTGCTCTGGATCAGTGGTTCTCAATCCAGTCCTCAAGTACCCCTTGTCAGGTTTTAGCTCCAGCTCTACTCAGGCACACCTGAACCAGTTACGGTATCATGAAAACATGAAGCCTCTGATTGGTTCAGGTGTGCCTGAGTAGAGCTGGAGCTAAAGCCTGCAGAATAGGGGGACCTGAGGACTGGATTGAGAACCACTGCTCTAGAAGGTCTGTTGTGCTGAAACACTCATTGAGTGACTAATTAAGTTGTAGGGTTCATTTGCCACTGTGGAAGGTCGACCAAGGTTTGGTTTCTCACCCCGAACTGCACTTGGAAGAAAGTACCGATGCTGTCAGAGAAACCTCACTGACGTCCAACCATGTCTGACCTGCAGGGAGCTGCTGGAGACCACCTGCCGCCTGGCCAACACCCTCAAGGAGCATGGGGTCCTTAAAGGGGACAGGGTGGCCATATACATGCCTGTTTCACCGCTGGCGGTGGCAGCCATGTTGGCGTGTGCCCGTATCGGCGCCGTGCACACCGTGGTGTTCGCCGGCTTCAGCTCCGAGGCCCTGGCAGGGAGGATCCAGGACGGTGAGTGATCAGATCCGGTCAGATCATGTTTGGGTCGTGGAGAGAGACTCAACAAAACTACCACCATACCTGACATTTTTGCTTCGTTACATAGTGGAGAGTGACATACTGTCTGTGACACATATGACATATCACATATGACATATCACATGTGGTCATCAGCTTGTGGCTGAGTCTGCTGAACCAGGAGCGCTGCCTCGTCTCAGACTGTTTCCACTCATATCAGGTTTACATTCCTTCAGTAAGTACACAGCTAGAGAAACACCGTCAAGGTGAAAGCAGCAGAAACCTGGCATGTGTTCAAAAACACCTTACGCCTCCAAGGGTCATTTACTTTGATTAATGCTTGATTTCCATTATGTCTGTCTACCTACCAGAAATATAACTTCAGGCTGCAGTCGAATTTCTTGCGGTTGGAGTGATTTGCTCCGGGTTTGCAGCTTTTCCAGGCAGTGGTTGTTGGCATTAGCAGCCAAGTCACAAGATCCTGGATCAGTCTCTAACCCAGGATTGCTGTTCAAGGACACTTGTGTTTTGGACACAGTCACTCCCTCCAAACCCAAACATGGCATTAACAGGGCTGAACACACCAGGAAGTGAGCGTGACTGTAGTGCAGCTGAGTAGTAAATGGAGTATAACCACCTCTTAGAGATTACAAGAGGTGGTTATACTGAAAGGTTTCAGTCTAATTACCATAAAAATATATTGGATATAGACAATATAACTGTCTCCTCCTCTGTGGCTTCCCCTTCACTTCTCTCACAACAGCTATAATAAAGCGTAATCATCACCAGACTTTATTGGACTGTTGGCTCTCCTCTTCAAAGTGATGAATGTTAGGAAGCTGATCCAGATGCTTCTGGCCCTTCAGAAGTTATCAGCTCCCAAGTGGAACAGTTTTTAGTAGTAATAGTAATAGTAATATTTATTCAGCCATCACACATAATACAATAAATGTAGACAGTATAAACAAAACAGTATAAACAAAATCAACAGTCTATGTATTAAGCAGTGACTGAACAGGCTAAGGCAGAAGCAAAATGCTTATCTATGCCTATCCTATATACTTCTCAAGAAGTATATATTTTCTAGAAATGAAGAAAGGAATGTTCATTTTCTCACCAAGGCCAAAGAGTTCATACAGTTTTACAATGTGGTTTTATCAGGTTTCACAGGTTCACGGTCATAAAACTCACTCAACACTTCAATAACCATGGAAACTTTTGATGTAAGAAAAAGAAAAACACAGGCACAGAATAATTAAAGATCAAACAGACGTGCAGAAGAAAGGAAAACTAATTCTCACACATATTTATCTTGAATGTAGCTGTGAACTTGTAGCTGGAGAAGAGTCAGCTCAGTTAATCTGAACAAACTGTTAGCTAGCTAACTAGCCAGCAGGCTAGTTTAGTTACTGTCAACGTGGGGCTACTAGGCGCTGCTAATGCTAGCTTCTACTAGATACGTTAGCTAGTGTGCTAAGCTGACCAGATACTATGATTAGCTAGCTAACAAGCTACATGATCTAAACACCAATCATATTTTAAGGGGGGGGCGGTGCCACCCCGTGCCACCCCTTTAGACACGCCCCTGCACCGAAAGCCCTCTATTGTTTCTATAACCATATAGAAAGATGACATGCTTCTGCTGCACCATGTCAGCTCACAGTATCAGTAATCAGATGTCATTTCATCCCTCAGTCTCAGTCTTGTGCTCCCTGTAGCTCAGTGTAAAGCGGTGGTGACGTGTAACCAGGGAGTGAGGGGCGGTCGGCTGATAGATCTCAAACCCACGGTGGATGCCGCGGTGAAAGACTGTCCCTCAGTCCAACATGTGTTCGTAGCCCAGCGGACTGCCAACCCCACCGCCATGGGCAAACTGGACATCCCACTGGAGGAGGTGATGAAAACCAACACTCCTGATTAATGGATGTGCTTTGGATTATGGGTATTGGTTTGTGATTCTTGATATTATTGTCAGTCCATATGGGCTATGAAATACAGGCACAAGAAAATAAGAACCAATCAGATGTTATTATTATCACTGTAGTAGTAGTGGTATTAATAGTAATAGTAGTAGTAGCTGTTGTAGTAGTAATAGTATTAGTAGGAGTAGTAGCAGCAGTCATAATAATAGTAATCTGGTGTCTCTGTCCTTCAGGTGATGTCCCAGCAGTCAGCAGTCTGTTCTCCAGAGCCGATGGGCAGTGAAGAGCTGCTCTTCCTGCTCTACACGTCCGGCAGCACAGGGAAGCCTAAAGGCATCGTCCACACTCAGGCTGGGTACCTGCTGTACGCCGCCCTCACCCACCAGGTACACCACTGGACCACATCTAGTTATATGTTGGTGGTTTCAGACTGGTTGGGGGAGTGGAGCTGCTACCACTCTCTCCACCTATATGGAAAACCGAGAGCATATCTATGTTCCCAGTGTCCTATGTTCCCAGGGTCCTATGTTCCCAGGGTCCTATGTTCCCAGGGTCCTATGTTCCCAGGGTCCTATGTTCCCAAGGTCCTATGTTCCCAGGGTCCTATGTTCCCAAGGTCCTATGTTCCCAGGGTCCTATGTTCCCAGGGTCCTATGTTCCCAAGGTCCTATGTTCCCAGGGTCCTAAGTTCCCAGGGTCCTATGTTCCCAAGGTCCTATGTTCCCAGGGTCCTAAGTTCCCAGGGTCCTAAGTTCCCAGGGTCCTATGTTCCCCAGCTCTATATAGCACATAATGGGAACCTGAAAAAGATGTTCCCCAGCTCTGTATTCACTTAATATGACATGGGCTATTGTGGGAACTCGTCAAAGGGGTTTTCTGTTCCCCAGCACTGCCGTATGGCTCTCAACACTTGAAGGAACTTGTCAAAGTTGGAGTCATGGAATCACCAAAGGTCATAGCTTAATGCTTCCTTAGGTGACCCCGTAAAACCCAGCTGAATACGAGTCCAGGCATGTTCTGGAGCAGATGGAGAAGCTTCATGACCTGGTAGAGGTTGATCACTGTTGAGGTCCAGAGATCATGACCTGGTAGAGGTTGATCACTGTTGAGGTCCAGAGATCATGACCTGGTAGAGGTTGATCAGTGTTGAGGTCCAGAGATCATGACCTGGTAGAGGTTGATCACTGTTGAGGTCCAGAGATCATGACCTGGTAGAGGTTGATCACTGTTGAGGTCCAGAGATCAGAGATTTAGAAGGAAATGTAAAAGATTATTACTTTAAGCGATGAATGAACCCATTTACAAACCGGATCAATGATGTTTTAAAAAGATGAATTTCAGGGAATTATTTTTTCCAAAATGTTTACAATGTAAACGCTTCATCTTTAGAGACCAAAGTGGCCTGTTTGTTCCAGAAGGCTGTTAGGGTCTGTTAGCGTTTTAATTAGGAGCAGAGACAATACAGAGAGAGACAACAGTGGTTACACAACAGCCTCCTTTGACGAGGAGAAACATCTGCTTTCTCCCAGCTTTCTGTGTGTGTGTGTGTGTGTGTGTGTGTGTGTGTGTGCAGGGATCGACAGACCGCCTCAAAGCTGACATGATGTTGATGATGATAATTGAATAAAAACATAACCCCCCCAAATTTTAGCACTGCTAATTTCTAAAGTAGCTTAGCAGCTCTGGCTTGTTTGGCTCACCGCTTGTTTGGATGAAAGAACAGACAAAAGCTGCTTTATCTCCAACAGACAAGACCTACTGGATCTACGCCAGGGAGCGGGGGAGGGAGAGAGAGAGAGAGAGAGAGAGAGAGAGAGAGAGAGAGAGAGAGAGAGAGAGAGAGAGAGAGAGAGAGAGAGAGAGAGAGAGAGAGAGAGAGAGAGAGAGAGAGAGAGAGAGAGAGAGAGAGAGAGAGAGAGAGAGAGAGAGAGAGAGAGGAGGTGTCGCTAGGCAGCTAAGGCTGAGCTCATCCTCAGCCATCCTGTTTTCGGTCAAAACAAGTCCACATTCTTTCCCATGATGCATTCATGGTGATCACATACATACCGGTTTATTATTAATGAGTTGTTTACTGTGATCTCTAGTTGATCAGCTGGCTTCAGTAAGGCTAGCTAACAGCTTATAGCATATTACATACATAGAATACAGTAACGTTAGCTAACGTAGCTTATAGCATATTACATACATAGAATACAGTAACGTTAGCTAACATAGCTTATAGCATATTACATACATAGAATATAGTAACGTTAGCTAATGTAGCTTATAACATATTACATACATAGAATACAGTAACGTTAGCTAACGTAGTTTATAGCATATTACATACATAGAATACAGTAACGTTAGCTAACATAGCTTATAGCATATTACATACATAGAATACAGTAACGTTAGCTAACATAGCTTATAGCATATTACATACATAGAATATAGTAACGTTAGCTAATGTAGCTTATAGCATATTACATACATAGAATACAGTAACGTTAGCTAACGTAGTTTATAGCATATTACATACATAGAATACAGTAACGTTAGCTAACATAGCTTATAGCATATTACATACATAGAATATAGTAACGTTAGCTAATGTAGCTTATAGCATATTACATACATAGAATACAGTAACGTTAGCATAGCTCATCTCATTTTGGAAACAAACTGACTGATTTTTTTTTTTCATTATGGGAAATATGGTGTTAATTTGAAGAATCACTAACACTACCACTGGTGTGAGATAGAGGCTACCGATCGTCTCACTGGTTTACAGTAATTATACCAAGATAGCTTTATTGATCTAATGATGATATATTGATGGTTAAACTGATACACAGAGCACCTTTAACCCTTGTTCTGATGCTGTTATGTTGCTGCAGTATGTGTTTGACTACCGGCCTGGAGATGTGTTCGGCTGTGTGGCGGACATCGGCTGGATAACCGGACACAGCTACGTCGTCTACGGGCCGCTGTGTAACGGCGCCACCACCGTCCTGTTTGAGAGCACGCCAGTGTACCCCGACCCCGGTAGGACCAA
Organism: Hoplostethus atlanticus; assembly: GCA_034670405.1. NCBI lineage: Eukaryota > Metazoa > Chordata > Actinopteri > Trachichthyiformes > Trachichthyidae > Hoplostethus > Hoplostethus atlanticus. The sequence continues at coordinate 1,063,269 of JAXDDX010000118.1, forward strand.
TCAAAACCCTCTTTCCCAGCTGTCTGAATATCATAATGGTGAGAATATCTGGAGGAAGATCTGGAGGTGTTTGTACTTTGTTGTAAAGGTCAAGGGGAATATTCAAGAAGACATTTCAACAACTCCATTAACCCGCCGATCTCTCCAGGAGAATAAAGATGGACTTGACTTAAAGAGCTCCTCGTTTAGTCTCCATCTTCGGTGTGAAGTCATTTCTGAGATGTTTCTGCACTGCAGTTCCCAGAGTTTAGCTTGGTGACATGCTCTCTCTGACAACTGAATGATGTGTTTTACATTCTAGTCATTTAGCTCCTAGTTCCTACTTGTGTATTATTTCCATTTGTACCTCATAATTTAGTATACTGCAGTTTAGGTTTTGTCATCAACAGGCTTGCATCATCAGGTAAGGTGTGGTTATGTTTCTACGATTCTATAAAGTAGATTGTAATGATGTGGTCAACGTTCATCACACTGAACACGGCTGTGTTGTTGATATAAAACACCACGCGGCAACAAGAGAGTCTTGAATGGACTGAGTGAGGCGTTGGTTACTCATTGACCTGGTAGTCCTGGTTTATTACCGCTGGTTGACAGATCTTCCCTTATCTTTTACGGTTGTGTTTCCTGTAAGGAGGACAGCCTGGTGGTCTCTGTCCCCAGAAGTATCCTGTAGTTGTTTCTGTGGCACAGTAAGATCATGTGATCTTTTGTCAGGGTGTTGTGACCGTTGACCTCATCTGTGTGTGTGTGTGTGTGTGTGTGTGTGTGTGTGTGTGTGTGTGTGTTCCTGCAGGCCGATACTGGGAGACTGTGCAGCGACTGGGAATCAACCAGTTCTATGGAGCACCCACCGCCATCCGTCTGCTGCTGAAGTACGATGACAGCTGGGTGAAGAAGTACGACCGCTCGTCCCTCCGGACGCTGGGATCCGGTGAGACTCAGAGACTCGTGTCTATTCTGACTCAGAATAGACACGAGACAAAGACAAGTCATAGTTAAAATAGACACGAGACAAAGACAAGTCATAGTTAAAATAGACACGAGACTGAGACAAGTCATAGTTAAAATAGACACGAGACCGAGACAAGTCATAGTTAAAATAGACACGAGACAAAGACAAGTCATAGTTAAAATAGACATGAGACTGAGACAAGTCAGTTAAAATAGACACGAGACAAAGACAAGTCATAGTTAAAATAGACATGAGACTGAGACAAGTCATAGTTAAAATAGACATGAGACAAAGACAAGTCATAGTTAAAATAGACATGAGACTGAGACAAGTCATAGTTAAAATAGACACGAGACAAGTCATAGTTAAAATAGACACGAGACAAAGACAAGTCATAGTTAAAATAGACACGAGAACGAGACAAGTCATAGTTAAAATAGACACGAGATAAAGACAAGTCATAGTTAAAATAGACACGAGAACGAGACAAGTCATAGTTAAAATAGACACGAATCCGAGACAAGTCAGAAAAGTATGGAGACCGGACTTGAGACAGACCGGACTCTGCTACAGCCTTGACTGTGTGACTGTGAAAGTTGATCTGGTGTTTCCTGATTGTGACTGAAACAATGCAGGTCCTGAAGACACGCCCACCTCACCGAGTCATCATTAGATTACTATTACTTTCATTACTAAGATCTACACTTGATATTTGTGAATGGCGTGAAGATAAGATTTGCCCTTCGACTCATCTGGGTGATCAGCCAAACATTGACTTAAAGAACATTGAAGATCAATATTTGATAATGACCATTATATCATATTAAACACACACACACACACACAGTACTTCTATCTTTATGAGGCTCTTTATTGACTAGTCATGTCCTAACCTCAACCCTTCCTCCTACACCGTACACATACCGACATATGAAGTTGGCTTGTTTGGTGTAACAACATATAAACCAGTACAGTCTAACGTTCAGTATGAATGGCTGTGGTGTGATGTCACTTCCTGTCTTGCTGCAGTGGGCGAACCCATCAACCATGAAGCGTGGGACTGGTTCTACAACGTGGTTGGAGATGGACGGTGTCCCTTAGTGGACACATGGTGGCAGACAGGTAAGCTCCTCTTCCAACCTCAACCTGCCTCTACTTATACTTCAGTTAGCGATTTCCTACTTCCTTCCTTTCCCAGAATGCCTTTTGACAACCCTAGAGAAGGGGCATGGACTTTTTGTTTTCAGTCAAAGATGGGATGGGTCCATCTAGTTGTCTGGTTGTTCTTCCTCTAATCGTAGACGACGTGACGTCACGTTGAGATATTTCCAGTCTGACATCAGAAAATGTTTCATGATCTAAAACATCAACGGTAACCGTCAGGTTTTGGTGTCAGCCAATCAGAATCAAAGAGCAAGGGCTTCTTTCTAGACCGACGATCAACAATCATACAGGAGAAATCCATCAGAGGAGAGAGAGAGACCAATTTCATTCAAAATATTACACATCCATTCTGGAAAAAGGATTACAAACACACAGATGATCACAGATCACAGATGATCACATTCCCTGCAATGGAATTCCACAATCTTATTTTGGAAACAAACTAAATGTCCTTTAAAGGTTAAAGGGGCATTCAGTAAACTATGACCTCTACTGTCCTCTGTTGGCAACCAGTAGGAATTGCAACAACATGATCTACCCAAGCGGGTTTTATGGGTTTGACCCGTAAACGGCTCGTATGAAAAAAGTATTTTGAGGAGATGTTATTGTATAACTACACAACGAGCTACGCTTGATCACATGACCGATCAGGTCAGGTGAGGGGAAGCAGTCATCAGACCGAACCCTGTCCAGCTCTCTGGGCTATTTACAATAAAACAACTAACCGTCATGGTGTCTTGACTTGTCAGACCAGTTGGACAGTTCCCATGATGCCCTGCAGGTGAAAGCAGATCCTCTCACCTCCTTGTGGTTCTCTAGTGTTGATCTGGTCAGTCAGTCTGTCTGATCTCCTCGCGGCTGGATTAACCCTAATTTGAACATCTGCATGCTGAAAATGAATTAAGATAATCCCCAACACACTTACACCCCCCCCCCCCCCCCAACCACCCCCCCAACAAGGGTAGACTCTCGAGGATCACCGTGTGTGTGTGTGTGTGTGTGTGTGTGTGTGTGTGTGTGTGTGTGAGTGAGTGACCTAATTCCTTGACAATCACTTTCTGGGGTTTTCAGAGCATATGTGCTGAGTGCATCGGGCGGGGGAGGGGAGGGGGGAGGAGAGGAGGGAGGGGGGAGGAGGGAGGGTGGTGGACAGACTGTAAACACTTCCTGGTTCTGAGACGCCTGGAGGCTAACCCCACCCCCCCAACACACACTTATACACACACACACACATATAACCCTATACAGACCTGGCTCTCTCCCCCTGTACAGACCTGTCTCTCTCTCCCCTGTATAGACCTGTCTCTCTCTCCCCTGTATAGACCTGTCTCTCTCTCCCTGTACAGACCTGTCTCTCTCTCCCTGTACAGACCTGTCTCTCTCCCCCTGTACAGACATGTCTCTCTCTCCCTGTACAGACCTGTCTCTCTCTCCCCTGTATAGACCTGTCTCTCTCTCCCCTGTATAGACCTGTCTCTCTCTCCCTGTACAGACCTGTCTCTCTCTCCCTGTACAGACCTGTCTCTCTCCCCCTGTACAGACCTGTCTCTCTCTCCCCTGTATAGACCTGTCTCTCTCTCCCTGTACAGACCTGTCTCTCTCTCCCTGTACAGACCTGTCTCTCTCCCTGTCTCTCTCTCCCCTGTATAGACCTGTCTCTCTCTCCCTGTACAGACCTGTCTCTCTCTCCCTGTACAGACCTGTCTCTCTCCCCCTGTACAGACATGTCTCTCTCTCCCTGTACAGACCTGTCTCTCCCCCTGTACAGACCTGTCTCTCTCTCCCTGTACAAACCTGTCTCTCTCCCTGTACAGACCTGTCTCTCTCTCCCTGTACAGACCTGTCTCTCTCCCCCTGTACAGACCTGTCTCTCTCTCCCTGTACAGACCTGTCTCTCTCCCTGTACAGACCTGTCTCTCTCTCCCTGTAGAGACGGGTGGTATCTGTATCTCCCCCCGGCCGGCGGAGGAGGGGTCGTCCATCGTCCCGTCCATGGCCATGAGGCCGTTCTTCGGCATCCATCCTGTCCTCCTGGGAGACCAGGTGACCTGCAGCCCATCATGGTTCTCAACCTGGAGGTCGGGGCCCCCAGGGGGCCCCCAGGGGGTTTATGGGATAGGAAGATAAATTGATTATCATGTCTGTTTCATATATATATTTCTATATACTAGTATACAATACTACTAATACGACTACTGCAGACTATCAGTATTTAGAGGACAACAGAGTGAGAAGACCACCTGAACCCTGAGGATATTACCCACAGTTCAATGGGAGAGGATATTACCCACAGTTCAATGGGAGAGGATATTACCCACAGTTCAATGGGAGGAGAGCAAGACGCTAACACTGCCAGGTTGGAGCTCAGTGGCTCACAAAACGTCCATGAAATGACACACACACACACACACTCACACACACACACACACACACACACACACACACACACACACACACTGTGGTTTCCAGTTGGCTCTCCTCCAATCAGCTTTGGATCAGATCCACCAATCACTGAGTCTCTTTGACCCCATTTGACCTTGTGCTGTTAGAGGTCAAACCAGCCTTCCAGTGACACCTCGCTCTCCCTCCCTGTCTCCTTCTCTCTCGCTCTCTCCCCGTCTCTCTCCCTGTCTGTTTCCCTGTCTCTCTCTCTCCCTGTCTGTCTCTCTCCCCGTCTCTCTCCCTGTCTGTTTCCCTGTCTGTCTCTCTCCCTGTCTCTCTCCCTGTCTCTCTCTCTCTCTCTGTCTCTCTCTCTCTCCCTGTATGTCTCTCTCTCTCTCCCTGTCTGTCTCTTTCCCAGTATGTCTCTCTCTCTCCATGTCTCTCTCCCTGTCTGTCTCTCTCCTTGTCTGTCTCTCTCCCTGTCTGTCTCCCTCCCTGTCTGTCTCCCTCCCTGTCTCTCTCCCTGTCTCCCTGTCTGTCTGTCTCCCTGTCTCCCTGTCTTGTCTGTCTCCCTGTCTGTCTCTCTCCTTGTCTGTCTCTCTCCCTGTCTGTCTCCCTCCCTGTCTCTCTCCCTGTCTGTCTCTCTCCATGTCTCTCTCCCTGTCTGTCTGTCTCCCTGTCTGTCTCTCAGTGTAATCGTGGTTAAACACACCAACATATGTTTCTCTGATTCCCTTCGACTCCCCAGATTAACCAGATTAACCAGATTAATCATCCTGTATTTTCTTTGATCTTTGATCTTAATCTGGACGGCGCTGGTTCATCAGGCTCCTTGGGGTCAGAGGTCAATTCGCCTTCACTTCAATCAGCTGCAGCTGCTGATCCGTTCATTCTCATTGATTTGGTAACAGGATGAGAATCCACAGTAGCACTTATTAGTACTGTGTATTAATACAGTGTAGTACTGTGTATTAATACACTGTAGTACTGAGTTAGTACTCAAGGAATGTTATAAAACTGGAGAGAGTGTGACATCATTTAGTGTCCTGCACCATTAGTACTACTGCAGTTGTAGTAGTAGTACATTATTATTATATTAGTATTGTTGTTGTTGTTGTTGTTGTTGTTGTTGTTTCTACATCCTTCCTGTGTCGTCAGGGCGAGCCTCTCTCTGGGAACGACGTCAGCGGCGCTCTGTGTATCCAGCAGCCGTGGCCGGGGATGGCCCGGAGCATCTTTGGAGACCACCAGAGATACGTGGACGCATACTTCAAACTGTTCCCAGGTCAGTAATAATACACATTTAATGTAGAGCACTTTCATGTTACCATCAGTATCATCACATCACTAGTTCTACCTGGTATAGTGACTGTAAACCAGTGAGACCATGGAGACGACTGGTACCAATACTACTGGTATCTCACCAGTGGTATTGGCACCAGTGTTTCTGCACATTAAGACTACATTTCCCATAAGCCCTGTTACTTCCTTCCTTCACTCCATGAATAAGAATCATTATTTATATAAAACTGAACAGCTCCCAGTAGAACCAGTAGAGACTGTGGTTGTACTGGTCAGCTCCCAGTAGAACCAGTAGAACCAGTAGACTGTGGTTGTACTGGTCAGCTCCCAGTAGAACCAGTAGAGACTGTGGTTGTACCGGTCAGGTGGATGAAGAAGACAAAATGTGTTTTCTGTCGACTTTCCCAGGATAAATAAAGTTTTTATCCCAGAGAGAATAATATGATTGTGGTGATAATAGAACTGGTTTTGACTTGTCTGGGTCTCATGCTGCTGCTGATGTCATGACCTCAGCCTGTGATCTTATGGATTACATGATCTCCCAGGTCACTATTTCACCGGTGACGGAGCCTACCGGTCAGCAGAGGGCTACTACCAGATCACCGGCCGGATGGATGATGTCATCAACGTCAGCGGTCATCGGCTCGGTACCGCCGAGATAGAAGACGCCCTGGTGAGACGCCACCCAGATGTGATGATCTGAGTAATATCATAAATGAGTTTGATGAAGAATCTGATGAAGAATCTGATGAAGAATCTGATGAAGAGTCTGAATTGGTTTTCTGTCACCACAGGAAACTGGCAGGGTGACGTTTACAGTAAATCAGTTCTTGGCAGGTCAAGTTAGTTAAATGTGTTGGTTTGTCCTGCAGGACGAACACCCGGCTGTACCGGAGTCAGCTGTGATCGGCGTCCCTCATGACATCAAAGGAGAAGGTAAGCCTGAGATGTGACCCGGTGATGACATGAGGACCTGGATCTGCTTCCTGGATCACCATTAAAGTGATCTGGAGATCCTTTCTGTCTGTGCTGGTTTCAGAAAAACAGAAACCCGTTTCCCTCCAGGAAAAGGATCAGGGGGAGGAGCCACGACAGGAACAGGAAGTAGTTTGACAGTGGAAAGTAAGGGTGTGGAGGTCGGTGGGGGCGGATGGGCAGAGACATTTACGTTCACCGACCCGGGTTCACTTAACCATGACCAGACCTGAACCAGAACCTGAACCAGATTGGTTTAGTTATCTGACCAGTTCATGTTGTCGTCCCATAATCCTCCATGCTGGAGGATCGTAATCTAACTGAGCATACCGCCACCAGGAAGGTAATCTAGTGTGAGTGTCAGTGGCATCATGCTGGCTCCAGCAGGATCCTCCTGGTTGATCCTTTACACTCTAGCGCCACCCTGTGGTCTGTAGAGGAAGGGCAGTAGTAACGAGCTGCGATCCACTTTCATCTCACCAGACTGGAGGACTGTGACGCTGTACAGGTTTTCAGGTTTACAACTTTAGAATTGAAGTGAAAAGGTTATTGATCACTTTAAAGCACATTGACTAGTCTATAATGTAATCTATACAGTCTAGTTGGATTACTGGATTATTATTGTTATTGTTATTAGTGTTATTATTATTATATTATTATGGTTATTAGTAGTAGTATTGTTATTGTTATTGTTATTAGTGTTATTATTATTATATTATTATGGTTATTAGTAGTAGTATTGTTATTGTTATTGTTATTATGATTATTAGTATTAGTGTTATTATTATTATTATTATCATAGAGTCCTTTCTGTGTGTGTTTGACTTTCTGCTCATCATGTTTTTCTCCTCTGTGTTTTATCTGAACCTGAATCTTTACCTCTTCATATTTTAGTCTCATGATGTGTTCATGATATTTCCTCTCTGCTCCAGTGCCGTTTGCCTTCGTGGTTTTGAAGGAGGACTCGTCTCTGGACCAGACCGCCATGTTGCAGCAGCTCAGCGGCCTGGTGGGCACCAAGATCGCCAAGTACGCCGTCCCTGAGCACTTCCTGGTGAGCCGTCGCCGCTTCCGTTAGTCCAGGAGAAACCTCTGTTAGTCCTGGAGAAACCTCTGTTAGTCCAGGAGAAACCTCTGTTAGTCCAGAAGAAACCTCTGTTAGTCCTGGAGAAACCTCTGTTAGTCCAGGAGAAACCTCTGTTAGTCCAGGAGAAACCTGCGTTAGTCCAGGACAAACCTCTGTTAGTCCTGGAGAAACCTCTGTTAGTCCAGGAGAAACCTGCGTTAGTCCAGGACAAACCTCTGTTAGTCTAGGAGAAACCTCTGCTAGTCCAGGAGAAACCTCTGTTAGTCCAGGAGAAACCTCCGTTAGTCCAGGAGAAACCTGAGTTAGTCCAGAAGAAACCTCCGTTAGTCCAGGAGAAACCTCTGTTAGTCCAGGAGAAACCTCCGTTAGTCCAGGAGAAACCTCCATTTCCCTGTTAGTCTAGGAGAAACCTGCGTTAGTCCAGGAGAAACCTCCATTTCCCTGTTAGTCTAGGAGAAACCTCTGTTAGTCCAGGAGAAACCAGCGTTAGTCCAGGAGAAACCTGAGTTAGTCCAGGGGAAACCTCCGTTAGTCCAGGAGAAACCTCCATTTCCCTGTTAGTCTAGGAGAAACCTCTGTTAGTCCAGGAGAAACCAGCGTTAGTCCAGGAGAAACCTGAGTTAGTCCAGGGGAAACCTCCGTTAGTCCAGGAGAAACCTGAGTTAGTCCAGGAGAAACCCCTGTTAGTCCAGGAGAAACCTCCGTTAGTCCAGGAGAAACCTCTGTTAGTCCAGGAGAAACCTCCATTTCCCTGTTAGTCTAGGAGAAACCTGCGTTAGTCCAGGAGAAACCTCCATTTCCCTGTTAGTCTAGGAGAAACCTGCGTTAGTCCAGGAGAAACCTCCATTTCCCTGTTAGTCTAGGAGAAACCTCTGTTAGTCCAGGAGAAACCAGCGTTAGTCCAGGAGAAACCTGCGTTAGTCCAGGAGAAACCTCCATTTCCCTGTTAGTCTAGGAGAAACCTCTGTTAGTCCAGGAGAAACCTCTGTTAGTCCAGGAGAAACCTGCGTTAGTCCAGGACAAACCTCTGTTAGTCTAGGAGAAACCTCTGCTAGTCCAGGAGAAACCTCTGTTAGTCCAGGAGAAACCTCCGTTAGTCCAGGAGAAACCTGAGTTAGTCCAGAAGAAACCTCCGTTAGTCCAGGAGAAACCTCTGTTAGTCCAGGAGAAACCTCCGTTAGTCCAGGAGAAACCTCCATTTCCCTGTTAGTCTAGGAGAAACCTGCGTTAGTCCAGGAGAAACCTCCATTTCCCTGTTAGTCTAGGAGAAACCTCTGTTAGTCCAGGAGAAACCAGCGTTAGTCCAGGAGAAACCTGAGTTAGTCCAGGGGAAACCTCCGTTAGTCCAGGAGAAACCTCCATTTCCCTGTTAGTCTAGGAGAAACCTCTGTTAGTCCAGGAGAAACCAGCGTTAGTCCAGGAGAAACCTGAGTTAGTCCAGGGGAAACCTCCGTTAGTCCAGGAGAAACCTGAGTTAGTCCAGGAGAAACCCCTGTTAGTCCAGGAGAAACCTCCGTTAGTCCAGGAGAAACCTCTGTTAGTCCAGGAGAAACCTGAGTTAGTCCAGGAGAAACCCCTGTTAGTCCAGGAGAAACCTCTGTTAGTCCAGGAGAAACCTCCGTTAGTCCAGGAGAAACCTGAGTTAGTCCAGGAGAAACCGCTGTTAGTCCAGGAGAAACCTCTGTTAGTCCAGGAGAAACCTGAGTTAGTCCAGGAGAAACCCCTGTTAGTCCAGGAGAAACCTCTGTTAGTCCAGGAGAAACCTCCGTTAGTCCAGGAGAAACCTGAGTTAGTCCAGGAGAAACCTCCGTTAGTCCAGGAGAAACCTCTGTTAGTCCAGGAGAAACCTCCGTTAGTCCAGGAGAAACCTGAGTTAGTCCAGGAGAAACCCCTGTTAGTCCAGGAGAAACCTCTGTTAGTCCAGGAGAAACCTCCGTTAGTCCAGGAGAAACCTGAGTTAGTCCAGGAGAAACCTCTGTTAGTCCAGGAGAAACCTCCGTTAGTCCAGGAGAAACCTGAGTTAGTCCAGGAGAAACCTCTGTTAGTCCAGGAGAAACCTCCGTTAGTCCAGGAGAAACCTGAGTTAGTCCAGGAGAAACCTCCGTTAGTCCAGGAGAAACCTCTGTTAGTCCAGGAGAAACCTGAGTTAGTCCAGGAGAAACCCCTGTTAGTCCAGGAGAAACCTCTGTTAGTCCAGGAGAAACCTCCTCAGTGTCTCTGCTTCCTTCCAGGTTGTCAAGCGGCTTCCAAAGACTCGCTCTGGGAAGATCATGAGGCGAATCCTGAGGAAGGTTGCCATGGAGACAACCGGTGACCTGGGCGACGTGTCAACGCTGGATGACCCCTCGGTCATCGAGGAGATCATCCAGGCTCACGATCAGTACAGGAAGCAGCAGAGGAAAGAGAAGAAGAAGAACTAGGACAGGAAGGAGAGAGACAGAGTTTAGCTGCTGTCCGTTCACCATGCGGTGATGTTGGTTACCTAGAATAACGCCACCATCAACAGTCAGGTTACATCCAGCCACATATGGAGGTCTGGAAAACGTCTGGAGTTTTGAAGTGGGAGTGATGGAGGTCAGTTCTGGAGATGTGTGGTTTTCACATGACGGCAGATATGATTCCTCCTGACAGTCAGTCAGATTTTTTATATATTTTTCTTTACTAGGAGAACATGAACAAGAGCCGTCTGAGTCCTGTGAAAACCTCACATCTCCAAAATCACAACTTTCCAGGAACAAAACAGGTTCCTACACCCTTTTACTAATCACACACCAGGACTTCTCCAGGACCTCCAGCAGCATCTCCAGGACCAGGATCCATCAGAGTCTCTGTTCCAGGTCTTCTTTCTGCTCCAACTATCTCTTAGGACCGAAAACTATCAGGACATTTCTGATCTGAAGTAGATCAACAAGCAGCCGAGCTGGAACATTCAACACTTCACTGGTTGGAGGAAAAGATCAGCAACACATTCACATCATGTTTCCATTTTCCATAACTTTTCCAGGCCTAGAAAATACACTTTTTGAATTCCATGACCTTTTCCAGGTTTTCCATGACTGTAGGAACCCTGTGGGTTTGAAAGAGTTTCATCAGACCAAGGCACAGAGGAGCAAGTTAGAAGTTGCTAGAGTTCGACTGGTATTGGTTGATCAAAGACGATATTGTTGCGATGAAGCTGACAAGCCGATATTTTGTGCCAACATTACATATCTTTAGATTTGACCATTTTCAGGCCAGAACATTCCCAGTATTCAGTTTCCTCCAGAGGTTCCTTCTCAGGGTCAAAAGCCTCAGAAACATTTAGACATCATGGACACTAAAACTCTGAGACCAGACTGAAACTCTTTTAGTGTCAGCTGCTCTTTACTTACAAACTAGTTACATTTTCCAGGATGTAAGCATCTGTGTTTTAATACCGAGCCACAACATCACATAATATCTCTTGGATATAAAGAATCATTTCATATATATTTGTTATGGAAAATCTGTGGGAGCACACAACGTCTTAAAGTTTGAACACATCACTCCAGTTCTCAGATCCCTGCATTGGCTTCGAGTGTGTCAGAGAATTGACTTTAAAATATTGTTACTAGTCTACAAGTCCATAAATGCCCTAGGCCCAAAATACATCACCGACATGCTATCTCAACATGAACCCTCCAGACCCCTCAGGTCAGCTGGGACAGGTCTGCTAACTGTTCCCAGAGTCAAAACCAAACGTTGAGCTACTATGCAACAAACTTCCAGAACAACTGAGACTTGTTCCCACAGTAACTACTTTTAAATCTAGATTAAAAACTTGTTTGTTCACCACTGCATTCTGCTAAACTATAAAGTATAAACCTGTACTGTGATCTAGTCTTGATTCTAAATCCTGCCTTTCAAATGCACTGTGATTTTATTCTGTGATTTTATTTTATTTATTTTATCTTATTTTATTTTGTTTTATGTTCTTTTTTTTAATCTCTCATGTGAAGCACTTTGAATTGCCACCGTGTATGAAAGGTGCTGTACAAATAAACTTGATTGATTGATTGATTGATAATATGGAAATATGATTTAAAGTAAATGCAGAAGTTTGGAATAGATTTTCTCCAAAAGTGCCTTATGATTTTTTCTACCAAGATCAGATTGGATCAGATGATTTTCTTTGTCCAAGAAATGAATTTGTAATAAATTCCATACAGAGGTTGGAAATTACATAATTTGTTGCCTTATTGAAATGATTGTATGGTGATTGTATATTCAGAAATAAACATACTAATACACATTGCCTGGTTTTTATTACCAATTCCAATTTAATTACCAATTATGACCTTTACACCAATGGAAAGTCTCTGGCTGCTACGGGGCTTGAACCTGGGACCTTCAGGGTACGGGCCGCAACCACCAACTACACAAATTAACTGTAAATGCAGGAAAGTCGTTGAATTAGCATGAAATACAAAATACTTCTAACCATAAAACAAAACAAAAGATTCAATCATGACAAGGCCACAGTAGCAACAACGCATTGTTCAGTAATATTCAATCAATCAATCAATTCTTACATTTCCCTTTTTACTCATATCAGTAATATAAAATAAAATAAAATTATAATATAATATAATATAATATAATACAATACAATATAATAGAAAACTTTCTCACTGAGTTCTGGACTCCAGCCACCAGGGGGCGGCATGGTGACTTTAGCTGCATACCGTCGCAAAGACGCTCGTCAAGGAACCGAAGCTGTCGCAAATGTAAATAACTACTATCGCTAGAACACTGGGGCCGGTCTCTGATGGCAACAACTATCTTCTCTTTACATTTTCACCAGATATTTAAGGTTTTAAAACATGTCTTCTTTACAGGAGCCTCTGTCTGCGGTCATGGATCATTATATCAGCGCGGCGGTGATGGAAATAAGTCACATTTTGAACGAGAAAACAGTTGGAAAACTCGAAACAGAGACAAGCTGCGATGTTGACGAGTTTGAGAAAGAGACCGAGGTCAGTAACAGAAGATACAGAGGAAAACATGAAATCATTTACAGCTGTTAGTCACGTGTTCACACTGTGAACATCAAACCCCAAACTAGAAACCGGAAGCTCAGGACTTTTGTTCAGGTGTAGCTGCTCTGAGTCAGACTGGTGAGGTCCTGAGTGTTCGGTTCAGACCTGGTTGGACCCGCTCAGGTAAAATCACTGTAAAAGAAGCATCAGCTCCTCCAGGCTAGGAGACTCTCCACTGAAACCAGGATGGTAAAAGACTCACAGCTATACACTATGTGTATATATAATACTAGTATATATATAGCATATATAATACTATATATGATGATTGATGATGATTATCCACCTTTTAAATGTCACACCCACTCTGACAAAACTGATGCTGCAATGAAAGTTAAACAAGATTAGACAAGATTAGATTCGACTAGATTAGATTAGACTAGACTAGATTAGACTAGATAAAACTAGATTAGATTATATTAGACTAGATTAGACTAGACTAGATAATACTAGATTATATTAGACTAGATTAGACTAGACTAGGTAATACTAGATTAGACTACTAGGCTAGACTAGATCAACTCTGTGGAAGTCAGGGAATGTCAGTGGATTCTCCACATGGATCCATTTTCCAGGAATCTAGCAGAATGTATCTTCCATCTTGTTTCACACATTGACCACACCAGCTGGTCTTCAGACCGGAGAATGACATGAACACACCAGGTCTCTGACTTGATTATGGAAAGTCATGGACTTTTCCAATACCAAGGTCCCTGTGCAGATTGAGCTGCTCCTGCGGAGGCTTTCCCAGGAGGCCGTGCAGAAGATGTGGCGGCTGGTGGAGGAGGCGCTGGAGGCCCTGAGGTCTGAGGCGGCTTCGTACCAGAGGGAGAACCGAGTTCTGAGGGGGAGGCTGCAGTGCATTCTGGGTATTTTAGAATCAGAAACATGTTTCATACTACTACTAGTACTACTACTAGTACTACTGTATGACAGTCAACACTAACAGCTGATTCTGTGTCTTCCAGAGAGAAGTTGTGGAAACGGAGATCTTGGTGTCCTGGAGGTCGTCAGGGTCAAGGTCGGCTCCACTGATGACATATTTAATCAAATATATCAATATGAATCTAGCTCCGCCCTCATCAAGACTCACAATAAGTGTGATGTCAGTTTAAATGAGTGTCACACCAGATGAACGAATCAGAGAAGTAAAGGGAAAAGGTCAAAACAGTAGAATAAGAGATGAAACGTTGATATTTTGGAGAAGCAAAGAAGAAATTCAATAGAAACAAGAATGGAGCAAATGTGGAGTATGAATCAGAACACAAACACCAGAACATATGAATGAAAAGTATGAAGATGTTTGACTGACAGCATCATGACTGTAACTGAACCTTCTTTGTCCTCTGGAAGGTTGAAAATGGAGAGACAGGAAACGGTGGATGGATTCTTCTCAGTGAAACATCTGAAGACGTTGTGGGTCCATGTGAGTAGAAAACTCTTGGACTTTATCATCATCACACTTCAGATTCAGATACTGTCTCTTACTTTCTGTTTCAGTGTTTGAAGTGGATGTAAGGTGGATGTTGGGTCTGAGTCGGTAGATTGAGGAAGGCCCAGCGCCACCACATCGTTGTTGTTGTTCGATGTTTTATTTTATTTTAATTTTACACTCAGGTTTGATTCTGTTCTTAAATACTGCAGAACATTTTTGCAACTTTTGTCAGGTAAGTCAGAGGAGCGTTGCCTTCTCATTCCTAGGCAACACAGTTTGACAACAACTTGAAGGCTATCTAGAATGAGCAGGAAGCTGGAGGAGACTGAGGCGTCCTCCACTCTCTCAGCACCATCTCAGAATGTTTCCTGTTCTCTCTCAGGTCCTTCCAGGACTCGTGATGCTGCTGTGGAGCCTCGGCTGGAAAAGGAGAAGCAGGTCCTCCTCCTCCCTGCAGGGGGAGACACTAAGGAGGAGGGGAACATTCAATCAGGCACTCCTACAGACGGGTCCAGCCAATCAGAACAGACTCCTCCCTTTACAAACCAAAGACGTTTGAGAGCGGCGAGACGCAGGAGAACCAAGGAAGCCAAACGGTTCAGCTGCTGCTACTGCAGAAGCAACTTCACCAAGCAGTCCAACCTGCTGGCCCACCTACGGGTGCACACCAAAGAGAAGCCGTTCAAATGCTCAGTGTGCGATAAAGGCTTCTCCGCCAAGTGCAGTGTCAAAGTTCACCAGGTCACCGTGCACAATAAAGAAAGACCCTACAAGTGTTCATACTGTGGGAAGGTGTTTGGCACCCGTGGCCACCTCAGGGAGCACCAGGCCTCCAGCTGGCCGAGCCGGGGCCTCGCGGTGAGATGCTCAGTATGTGGCAAGACGCTACCAGCCAAATGTTGCCTTAAGGCTCACAGACTGGAATGCCAAAAAAATGAGGGGAAGTTCAGATGTCCTGAGTGCAGGAAGGAATTCACCAAACACAGTTATCTGCTCAAACACCGGTGGGTTCACATGGCGGACAAACCTTTCAAATGCCCGACATGTGAGAAGGGTTTCACCACGCGGCGGAGTGTGTCCGTACACCAGATGACCGTCCATAAAGGATTGAAACCGTTCGGCTGCAACGTCTGTGGGAACAAGTTCAGCCAGCAGAGCGGCCTCAGGGCTCACCTCAGAACCCATACCGGAGAGAGGCCGTACAGCTGCCAGCAGTGTGGAAACAACTTCTCCAGTAAGAGCACTCTGAACATCCACCAGCGCATCCACACCGGCGAGAAGGCCTTCAGCTGCGAGACGTGTGGGAAAAGTTTCAGTGTAGCCGCCAACCTGAGCCGCCACCGCCACATCCACGCCGGCCTACGGGCCTTTAGCTGTGACGTCTGCGGGAGCTGCTTCACCCAGGCCAGCCACCTCAAGGTGCACCAAGGCATTCACACCTGGAGAACGGGCGTTCATCTGCAACACCTGCGGCAAGGGCTTCAACCAAAAAAGCGCCCTTGTGGTCCACGAGAGGAGCCACACCGGCATCAAACCCTACAGCTGCTCCGAGTGCGGTAAAGACTTCTCGTCATCCACGTACCTGAAGCGCCACCAGCTGACGCACAGCGGACACAAACCTCATACCTGCGAAGAGTGCGGGAAGAGCTTCCTCACGGCCCAGGTCCTGAAAACCCACATCCAGCTGCACGGCGGCGTCAAACCGTTTCCCTGCGACGTCTGCGGGCAGGGCTACAGCTCCCTGAACTACCTGAAAATGCACAAACGCATTCACTCGGAGGGGAACCTGTTCGCCTGCGCCCACTGCCAGAAGACCTTTTCCACGCAGAACAGCCTCAACCTTCACCAGCGGACGCACACCGGGGAGAGGCCGTACGTCTGCGAGATCTGCGGGAAAAGTTTCAGCGTGGTGCAGAACCTGGTCCGGCACAAGCGGGTTCACACCGGGGAGAAACCGTTTGAATGCACCGTGTGCGGGAAGAGTTTCAGCCAGGCCAACAACCTGAAGGCCCACCAGCTGGTTCACACGGGCCAGAAACCCTTCAGCTGCTCCTCCTGCAGCAGAGGGTTCTCCAGCATGAGGAGCCTGAGGGAACACAAGTGTATCGCTGCTGTTTGACCGCTTGGCTTCAGACCGGCTTCTGACTGAGGCGCTGAACCAGCAGGGTGGCCCGGTAGTTAGAGGAACTGTCCTGTAACTTGACGGCCACAGGTTTGATCCTCATGACAGCCAATCAAGTGTCGAAGTGTTGAGCAAGACACTGAAGCCCTTCCTGCTAGATCAGAGTGGCAGTAAATCCACCACCAAACAACAAAATGGACCCAGAATGCAACGCACATCGCCAACAGCTGCTTTTAACAGTGTTACAGTGTTTAGGATGGCTCTTCCCATAGACAACCAGCGTGGTATTGATCAAGTCTACGTTGCACTACTACTACTACTACTACTACTACTGCTACTACTTATTTATTATGGTCCATTACATGATGGTAGATTGAGATGATGTCTGGTTAGTTACTCTCCTCTCCAGGTAACCAATCATTATATTGTGAACATCTAGGTGGCTGATGGATTGTCACTGTGAATTATTTAACGTCCAAATAAAGAATATTGGAGATGAAAAGGTCGATGGTGAGTTCACTGTGAAAATAAACCAGGTACAATAGAACTGACTCTTTATTTTACATTCATTATTGAATCTGGTTCATATGAAGTTCTGCAGCTGTAAAGCGTTGACCTTCAGTGTCGTGTTGCCTCCACACCAGCAGGCGTCGCTGGAGATCACAAACCTTGACAAAAACATTGGCCTGAAGAGCTGCGTCAAGCCAGCGGAAGAAAGAGAGGATGACCGGAAATAATGAGGTTTTGTTTATAAAATAAAAGTGCTTTGTACCAATATAGTAAATACTTGTTTGCGTATCAACAAATACATAAATAGAATATATACATAGAACTGTATGACATTATATGACGTCATTCGTGGGCCTAGGGATGTAATGGAGGTCGGTTTACTTGCCTGCACGTGTGGAGTTCACCAGTGTTGTGTTCACGCGTTATTGTTAGAAAATCAAACCCGGAAGACAAATGATGAACCAACATGGAGGCTGCAGCTTAACAAGCTAATAAATGTTAGTTATGATGGTTAGTCTCTAATGAAGGTGTATCGGAAGTGTTTATTGTTGTTGACCTGACTTTTCCGCCATGTTGAGACGGCTAGGTTTTCATGACATCAAAACTCAGGTAGAAACATTTTCTTTAGGACTTCATGATCCGACTTTGAATCCCAGGGTTAGTTTATCCTCCTTTTTATAATTAGCTAATGATTAGTAAATATCGGCTGTGAATTGAACATTTTGGAAAACAAGTTTTCATTTACTACAGATTCCTTAAATGCATTTTATTCTTGTACTATTTTGTATTACTCGAAACAGCCGCAACACGTTTTATTCTGAAGGTTCCTACCGGAAGTCCTGTGTTGTATTATTCCGTGGGGCTTGACTGTTTTCCGGCCTGTCAGCAGGCTTCATCCAACCGTAACACATATCAGAGTAGGATGCCCAGCAGCTCGGCCCGGCTCGGCTCCTCGTTACCCGGGTTATCTAGCGGACCGTCCACACCGGAGCCGTTTCAGGCCAAACGGATCTGACCCGGTTCAAGTCCAGCATGAATGAAACGGAGGGGCTTCGGTTCCGGAGGCTCAACAGACCGCAGGTGATCACCGACGACCTGCAGGAGCCTCAGTACAAGGGAACCAGGTGAACAGCCGTTAACCTGCACAGTGCTAGTTCTGTCCAGTTAGCCTAACCTACTGGTTACTGCTTAACCCTGTTGTGGAGTACTGGTTAACTCAACAGGGTTAACCAGTAACTCAACCATCCAACCCAGTTATCTCATAACCAGTCAGATATCAGTTGGTTCTTGCCTCGGACTCAGTTTCCTCATTGTGTTAAAATACTATATAGCTAGTACTAGTAGTACTAAATGTAGTTTATTAACTAGTTTATTGTCTAGTTTATTAACTAGTTTATGATCTAGTTTATTGTATTGATACTGTGGGAACTGACTGACTAAACCAGTAAACCGGCTAGTTAACTAGTTAACCTGCAGTGAACTGGTTAACCTCCCTGAGATCTGGGTCAGTTATTTCATAATCCTCTGAGCCGATGCTGACAGATTACGCAACAAGCATCTGATCATATAATATAGGAACCAATCAGTTACAGGAGACAGCAGGAGGTGATTAGACATCAATCAATAATAATAGAACTTTCATTTAATGTTCCCTAGTTGGTTTAAAGGGGAGGGGCTCTGTTTCAAAGGGGAGGGGCTCGTGTTTCAAAGGGGAGGGGCTCCATTTAAACTACAGTAAAACTACAATAAATGTGTTGTCGGTTCCTCCACCTGCTCTATTGTCTCTACTCTACTCTTCCTTGCTGTATCCTATTACTGCTGATGCTGCAACGTCCTGATTCCCCAACAGGATCAATAAAGTTTCATCTAGTTTGACGTTGTCTGTCGTCCCAGTACCTACAGCGGGAAGGTGTTCCGGGTCACCCTGCTGTCTCTGGGATGCTTCCTGCTGCTTCCTGTCCTGGTCATCATCCTCATCCTGGAGTCGCCCATCCAGCCCGACGTCCTCAGGTGAGCCGACGGGTTCAGGGACGGGTAACTAGTGGTTTCACCAGGGGTCACCCAGAGGTCAGCGCTGGTCCTCTGTAGGGAGGAAGAGGAAGTAAGACCGCTGGTTGGCTGGCGGCTAGCGGCTGGGAGATACACACTCTGTGCACAAGATAACCCTAGACTAACTAAGACTAACCCTAACCCTAGACTAACTAACCCTAACCCTAGACTAACTTATCCTAACCCTAGACTAACTAACCCTAACCCTAGACTAACTAATCCTAACCCTAGACTAACTAACCCTAACCCTAGACTAACTAAGACTAACCCTAGACTAACTAACCCTAACCCTAGACTAACTAAGACTAACCCTAGACTAACTAATCCTAACCCTAGACTAACTAACCCTAACCCTAGACTAACTAAGACTAACCCTAGACTAACTAAGACTAACCCTAACCCTAGACTAACTAATCCTAACCCTAGACTAACTAACCCTAACCCTAGACTAACTAAGACTAACCCTAACCCTAGACTAACTAATCCTAACCCTAGACTAACTAAGACTAACCCTAGACTAACTAACCCTAACCCTAGACTAACTAAGACTAACCCTAGACTAACTAACCCTAACCCTAGACTAACTAAGACTAACCCTAGACTAACTAAGACTAACCCTAACCCTAGACTAACTAAGACTAACCCTAGACTAACTAACCCTAACCCTAGACTAACTAAGACTAACCCTAGACTAACTAACCCTAGACTAACTAAGACTAACCCTAGACTAACTAAGACTAACTAAGACTAACCCTAACCCTAGACTAACTAAGACTAACCCTAGACTAACTAACCCTAACCCTAGACTAACTAAGACTAACCCTAGACTAACTAACCCTAGACTAACTAAGACTAACCCTAGACTAACTAACCCTAACCCTAGACTAACTAATCCTAACCCTAGACTAACTAACCCTAGACTAACTAAGACTAACCCTAACCCTAGACTAACTAATCCTAACCCTAGACTAACTAAGACTAACCCTAGACTAATTAAGACTAACCCTAGACTAACTAACCCTAACCCTAGACTAACTAAGACTAACCCCTGATGCTACCACGTCCAACAGGCAGCTGGTAACTGTCACGTCTGTTATTGTGAATCTTCACATCTGAGCTCTGACTTTTCACACAGTTCCCACAATGCACCTCTCCCATTCAGAAGGTGTGGAGCTGAACACAGTCTGGCTACCTGAACGCTCCCAGTCACTTCTACTGGATCTAGATGGTCTTCTACTGGTTCCACTGGGAGCCGACCAGTAGAGAGCACGTATCCCCCAAGACGTTAGTTATAGTATATATAGTTATAGTAGTTATAGTTATAGTATATATAGTTATAGTATATATAGTTATAGTAGTTATAGTAGTTATAGTTATAGTATATATAGTTTTATTTATATATCTGAATGTTTCTGCCAGTTCAACAGAGTGAAGCTGCTGAATCCTTTAACAAATTAGATTTTTCTGTCATTTTATTTGATTTTATTGTGTATTTTCCCATTAGTGACGCGACACGTCCTTTAGCTCAAAGCTGTCCTGTGATCAGTTTGATGCGGTCTGATTCTCTAATGTCATTAGTTGGTTCAGTGATTTCATTCACCGGGCCTCGACTGACTAGAACCGCCATCGTCTTCCCTTCAGCCCTGATTGGTCCAGACCAGCGTCCTGGAACCGAAGAGCTCTGATTAAACCTGTTTTCTACTTCCTGCTTCGCTTTTTATCCCTTTACTGTCCCTGTGTGACGTGTTGAGTACGTATATGAAGTTGAGGGTTAGGGTTAGGGATGGACTGACTGAATGATGTAATTACTAACGTTATCGCTGGCTTAATGATTGACTGACTTATTCCCCCGATCACTTGCCGACTACCGCCCGGTGTCCTCCAGCCTCAACGAGCCTCCTGTGATGGCCGGATGCTACGAGCCGAACCTGAAGCTGAGAGAAGCTGAGCGGCTGTTTGAAGACCAGATCGCCGGGCCAGAGTCCATCGCCAACATCGGAGGTCAGTGTGTTTGGACGCTAGCTTTACTGGCATCAGGCCACAGGGTTGATATTACTGTTTACGGCTTTGCTGGCTGACCTTGAACGCCTCACATCACACCTGAGACGTGGCGAGGATCGATCTGCACTTTGGCTGTTATGGTCATTTAGTTTATTTGGATGATGTAGCGATCACATCCAGACTTGATATTAACTGGAGCTTCTCAGGTTTGAAGATCATCAGAGTCTGTTCTGTTACACACACACACACACACACACACACACACACACACACACACACACACACACACACACACACACACACACACACACACACACACAGGATAAAGTCTGACGCCCTTACAGACAAAACCTTGACACACACTTTATTTTTCACAAGTTCCTGAATTGCACAACAGCTTGGCAGGTTTACCCAGTTTGGTTTCCAGTGTGAGGTCACAGGTCAGAGGTCACTAGGTAAGGTGTTGGGTTGTGTAAAGCTGTCTGAGTTTCCAGTCCAGACTCAGACTTGTTCTGCAACACAACGACAACTGATAGAGAACTGAGAGTAAAATAACACTTTAACAATAACAAGTTACACAAGTCATCCAAGTCATCCAAGTCGTCCTCTGAACGGGGTCCAGACTCCATTGGTCTGATGATGCATCTTCACACAGTTCTGGTGTTTTAATAAGTTACTGGTTGGCCTGATGGGGGCGCTATAATTAAAGGTCACTAACCTGCAGCACCACCAGTTGTTTTAATGGAAACCAACCAGACAGTCTCTCTGCTTCAAGCTGCCTGTAGGGTTGTTAACCTTCGTTTGACTGTTTCAATCTAAACTTTAACAAAGAGTCTCCGTGTCGCCAAACTCACAAGTCTTTAATCCCTGAATATTGTTCCTGCAGCAGTGACTCGTTTTCCCACTCGGGACATTTAATTTTCACTGAAATGAACCTGACCTGGTCTAGGAAGCATCATGACCTAAACCAACGTGTCTCTTCTTCTGTAGATGTTTTGTACACGGGAACATCGGACGGGAAGATCATGAAGCTGGTCGGTCGGAGAATCCACGTGGTGGCGAGACTCGGAAAACCTCCGTGTGGTGAGACACTCTCTAGTCCGGTCTGGTCTAGTCTGGTACAGTCTAGGTTAGTTTAGTCTAGGTTATGTTAGTTTAGTTTAGTTTATTCTAGTCTAGTCTACTCTAGGTTAGTTTAGTCTAGTTTGGTCTAGTTCAACAGAATAATAATAGAACAGAAAATAGAGTTTAAGACAAGAAAACAAGAGAAATAGAATCTGAACTAAAACAAATCAAGAGAAAAACTGGACGTGTGTGTGTGTGTGTGTGTGTGTGTGTGTGTGTGTGTGTGTGTTGTGTGGTGTGTGTGTGTGTGTGTGTGACTCAACAACATGAACTCAGTGATGAAACTTCTGACTTCATGTTTGTTTTAACTAAACATTGTAATGTCGACCAGAAACCAGACGTCGTTCCTGACACGAGGTTTAAGACCTGTGATGAAAAATGAAAGTTAGAAATCATCACCAAACCCGAGTACTATTTCTATCTGAAAGTACTTCTAGCAGGAAGCTGGTATCTACCGTTGGTGTCCTCTGTCAGGTCCTCCCACTACTAGTATTGCACCATGTGAAGTTCAGTGTGACATTGGTCAAGTGTGTTGTCAACATGTGGACATCCAGCTATGAGTCAGCATGAAGCTGGTTGAGACATCAGACTCCTCAGGCTGGTAACCAGGAACCTCATGGAGCTTCACAACAGTTAAAATACAGAGAACAGAAGTTTCATCTCATTTTATGGTTTAGTTCAGAGAAATGGAGTAAAGTAATGATGAATTTCAAGTAATGATGTTTTTCCCCAAAATGGATAACTAACATAAATTCTTAATTTCTGTCTCTATTCTGTGTACAGGCTCCAGGGAGGAGGAGCCTACATGTGGGAGGCCGCTGGGAATTAGAGTGGGACCCAATGGGACTCTGTTTGTAGCCGACGCCTACCTGGGTCTGTTCGAGGTCAACCCGACCACAGGTGGTTTTTATATATACTGTCTATAGAATACTGTCTGTATGTAGACTGTGTGTAGTCTGCTGTCCTGTACCACAGTATCAGTATTTACTGTACTATTTAGTTCATGTTAACATGGGACTACTAGCCACTGCTAACGCTAGCTTCTACTAGCTACGTTAGCTAGTGTGCTAACCAGATGTGTTAACAACAAGACAGTGATGGCTAGCTGACCAGATACTATGGTTAGCTAGCTAACAAGCTACATGATCTAAACACTAAATCAATCAGGTGTATCAGTGATGACCCCCCTCAGGGCCCCTGGAGGCCCCCAGACCCCAGTTTGGGAACCAGGGCTCTGTATGTCTCTGCATCAATGCTGTCAAGTCTAGTTCCTGTACATTTGATGTTATAAGGCAGTTCTGATTCTGGTTCAGACACTGGAGGAATCCAGACCTCGATCCATAATCCATAACTTCTGATTCGGTCGGTCTGTGTCTTCCTGAAGGTGAGGTGACCAGCCTGGTGTCGGGGGGGCAGCTGGTTGGTGGCAGGAAGTTGTCGTTCATCAATGACCTGGCGGTGACGCAGGATGGCAGGAAGGTGTACTTCACGGACTCCAGCAGCAGGTGGCAGCGTAGAGACTACCTCCACCTCATCATGGAGGCCACCGCAGACGGGCGGTAGGTTGCTAACCCGACAACCAGTCTACTACTGGTTCCACTGGGAGCTGACCAGTACAACCACAGGGCAGGGTTAATACAATATGGCTGACATGTTGGTCTCCAGGTCCCTTAACATTTAGTTCTTATTGTGTTTATAGTTTCAGAATGTCCAGGAACTATTTTCAGTCAGAAATAGTCTGGGCACCTTGTTTCTTTATGCTGGTTGTTAAATTGACCGTTGACCTCCTTACTGGTGCTTGTAATGTTGGTGATCTAGGAAGTGAAGCTGATTCTACTGACGTCATTGGAAGTCGCTCTGGTTAAGAGCCAGTAAAGTTCCTGATTCCCAGTAGCTGGTTCCCAGTAGCGTCTGTTAGCCTGAACTCTGATGTCTGTTTGTTTCCCAGAGTGCTCGAGTACGACACCGAGAGCCGGGAGGTGACGGTGGTGATGGAGAACCTCCGATTCCCCAACGGCATCCAACTCCTTCCTGACGAGGAATCTGTGTTGGTGGCTGAGACCACCATGGCGAGGATACGCAGGTAGGCTGCTGTGTGGCGTCTGACCCGTCTGGACGTCTGACCCGTCTGGACGTCATGTCGATCCTGGTCGTCTTGGTAACTCGTCACTTTGACGGGATTGTTAAACTCGGATTTCGTCCAACGTTTGGCCTGAATGTCTGTTCTGTCTCTGTCTCTGCCTCCCATCTCTTTACACCTGAGGCTGGATTGTTTCCAGACAACAGAACTCAGATCAGATCAGATCTGATCCTGAACCGGTTCCATAACTAGTTTTGAAGATTTGGTTAAAATGAGCAAAATCCCATTTGTGTGCGTCCAGATTTCAACCTCCTGGTGAGATCGGACGTATTGAAGTGGAACTGAAGTCTTTCTCTTCACGCTGCTACATTCTGCCCATCAATGCGTCCTGACAGGAAGTTCATATCTCATATTGGTCGTAGAACAGGTTTTCCTCATCTCTCTCTCTCTCTCTCTCTCTCTCTCTCTCTCTCTCTCTCTCTCTCTCTCTCTCTCTCTCTCTCTCTCTCTCTCTCTCTCTCTCTCTCTCTCTCTCTCTCTCTCTCTCTCTCTCTCTCTCTCTCTCTCTCTCTCTCTCTCTCTCTCTCTCTCTCTCTCTCTCTCTCTCTCTCTCTCTCTCTCTCTCTCTCTCTCTCTCTCTCTCTCTCAGGGTCCATGTGTCTGGTCTTAATAAAGGAGGGATGGATACGTTTGTGGACAACCTTCCTGGTTTTCCCGACAACATCCGTCCGAGTTCGACGGGGGGGTACTGGGTGGCGATGTCGGCCGTCCGGCCCAACCCCGGCTTCTCCCTGCTGGACTTCCTGTCCCAGCGGCCCTGGGTCAAGAAACTCATCTTCAAGGTGGAGCGTCTGAATCTCAACATACTGAACATGTACTGATCCATGATCTGATCCACCTCTAACTTTTATTCCCCCTCCCTCCTTACTACTCTCCCTCCTACCTCCCTCCTTACTTCCTTCCCTCCCTCCCAGCTCTTCAGCCAGGAGGTGCTGATGAAGTTCGTCCCTCGCTACAGCCTGGTGGTGGAGCTCCATGATGGCGGAGTTTGTACCCGGAGTCTCCACGACCCCCACGGCCTGGTGGTGGCTTACGTCAGCGAGGCCCACGAGCATGATGGGAATCTGTACCTGGGCTCCTTCCGCTCACCGTACCTCTGCAAGCTGGACCTCCGCCAGCTCTGAGACGGACGGACAGACACACACACGTCCGGCAGGCAGGCAGGCTGACTGGTGGAGGGAGATGTCATGTATCTTAACTGGGTGGGGGCGGGGCTTGTGTAGGAGGAGCTAGGGTCTGTCAGTGTTGTTGTAATTCCTACTGGTCACCTCTAGAGGTCGATAGAGGTCATGGAGTGACTTCCTGCATGTAGTCTCACCATGATGCCGCCTATCTGCTGATTTCAGTTCAGCCGTTGAGACTCAGATCAGTGTTTGTGCTTTTCGTTGAGGTGAATTGATTCTTTGAGTTGTTGAAGGTGCCAAATTGATTTTTGTGTTTTTCTAATTTTTCTTTTTTTGCTATTTGCACTTTGGTTTTGCACTGCCCCACACACAAGATCAAAGATGTAATATCCGCTGAAAACCACTGATCCGGAGTCATTTCTGGCACCTACAAATTTGAGCAGATTTATTTTGATGTGTATATTCTCTGTGTAAATGCTCTGTTTCCCTTCATCTGCAGCTTCAGCTTCATTTCAGTAAAAGTAACTGAGTTTTAAGCCTGAAAGCATCAAAGCTTCTTGACACTGAAGACGTTGAAGTCTGCGTCCAGCTTGTCCATGTCTGGAGATGTTTCACTATTAAACTGTCAACCTAATACAGATCTGACTCTATAGAGTGAATGATGGTGTAATAGTTCTTCATGCCAAACCAAATAATGACAAACTACAAACCTTCTCAGATGGAGTTTCTATCTACCTCCTGGTGCAGGAGCTGCGTGAGGAGGCCCTCCACCAGCTCTGTACAGAGGGCCTCCTGGTGCAGGAGCTGCGTGAGGAGGCCCTCCACCAGCTCTGTACAGAGGGCCTCCCGGTGCAGGAGCTGCGTGAGGAGGCCCTCCACCAGCTCTGTACAGAGGGCCTCCCCGGTGCAGGAGCTGCGCTAGGAGGCCCTCCTCTCTTGCTCTCCGCAGTGTGAGGCTGGCTGATCGTAACAAGCCCGCTGGCTGCTGCATTGTTTCATAAGAGCCTGTGAATAATTCAGACTGGTATCAGCGCCGTGCAGGACGAGCCAGCCGGGTCAGCCGGGTCATGCTAATAACCTACGTTCAGAACGTGTTCAGAACGTTATGCTGTAGAGATGTTGAGACGTTGGGTAAAGAAGTGATGGTGAGAAATCTTTTCACTCTGGTTTTATTTCTTCCCTTCCCCATCACCAGGATGAATCAGGGTCAGGCTGCTGTGACCTCTGACCTTTCACATACTTACTATTGGTTGCTGGTAATGTTGTGATCTAGTTGGATCTGATTCTACTGTTAACAAACTGACCTGAGCAGTCGAGATTCTTTTGATGCTTTTTATTGTGTCAAAAAGAGACGAAGGCTCCGCCCGCTTTCACAATACAACAGAAGGTGATTGGAGCGGCCCTGAGGCCGACAGGTCAAAGGTCATGTTGCTGTGGTGAGCTGCCACTCTGCTGCCGGTCCGTCAGGCGGCAGGTTTCAGGGTTTGCAGAAGAAGAAGAGCGTCTTAATCATGTGGTGCCACGGTATCGCCCAAACCTCAAAGTGACACTTGAACGTCTGAAAAGCAGAACAAAGAAAACTGTAGTATAGTATACAGTATATACACTCTAGTATATAGTATAGTATACAGTATATAGTATAGTATACAGTATATACCTAGTATAATATAGTATACAGTATAGTATATAGTATATAGTATAGTATACAGTATAGTATACAGTGTATAGTATAGTATACAGTATATACTCTAGTATAGTGTATAGTATACAGTATATACACTCTAGTATATAGTATACAGTATATACTCTAGTATACAGTATAGTATACAGTGTATAGTATATAGTATAGTATACAGTATAGTATACAGTATATACACTCTAGTATATAGTATAGTATACAGTATATACTCTAGTATACAGTGTATAGTATACAGTATAGTATACAGTATATACACTAGTATATAGTATACAGTATATAGTATAGTATACAGTATTATGGTCTGCAGTGCGTCACCTGCTGCAGGCGTCCGTCTGGCTGGAAGTCACATCTGGACAGATCTCTGTGGGTTTCCCGTTTGTGACAAACTGTTCTGGAGATCTGGACCTCGGCGATGTACCGGATCCCCTTGATGATCTGAAACAACACCAGAGGAAAGAGATCAGTTTGGAAAAGTAAAATGATAAAACAACATGACAGACTGGATCCACTAGATTTTAAAGCAGCGGTTCTCAAGTCACATTAGACCAATTTGATCACCTTTAGTCCTATAAGGGAAGAGATCAGGGAGAGATCAGGAGAGAGATCAGGAGAGAGATCAGGAGAGAGATCAGGGAGAGATCAGGAGAGAGATCAGGAGAGATCAGGAGAGAGATCAGGAGAGATCAGGAGAGAGATCAGGAGAGAGATCAGGAGAGAGATCAGGAGATCATAGTGGCATAAAGCCTTTAATTGTAATAGTCGTTCTCTAACTGGATCATTTCTAGTGACTGGGTCGTTCCTCCTCCTTCCAAAACGGACAGATCGACTCTTGGACGTCTTGATGTTGAAATGTGACTTGAAGTCCAATCAGCAGTTTCAAACTCAAGCAGGAAATGGTTCCCAAGCCGTTGGTGAAGGTGAATCCAGAAGCTTGAGCTCCTTTGGCCTCAGCTGAACTGAGTCAGTTTGAGGACACTGTTGAATGTATGTTACCTGCTGCTGTGCTCCATCGATGGCGGAGGGTCTGAAGAGGAAGGCGTCGTTGGATTGGTTGTTGAAGGACTCGGTGGCGGTGAGGACGGCGTGCCGAAGGCCCTCGTCGTTCTTACTGATGTTATATGGAGATCCAGGCACAGGCTTTCCCTTCTGGCCGCCCACCGTCGCTCTCTCTGGAGGAAAGGAAGTATAAGCCACATCTACTGTCAGGGCACCGTGACCTCTGACCCTCGACCGCCGTTCTGGTGGTCACATGGAATGTTGGTAATACAGGAACCTCATTGGATTAGAGAGTCAAGTCATGGTAAAGTGCTGGTCTGGTGACACAGTAGAAGAGACTAACTAGGACTAGTCAATCCAACTATTGGGTAGAAGGGTTAGCAGCTAAATGTAAAATATTTGTGGACAATGTTTTGGTCTGATGTGTCTTGGTGAGGTCAAAGGTCACCAGTAGCAGCATTCCTTCTCACCAGAATCTAGATCAGGGGTGTCAAACCATGTGCCATGGAGGGCCGAGAGTATGCAGGTTTTCATTCCAACCGAATACTACAGCAGGTGATTTCACTGATTAACACACCTTCAACCAGAGAGGAGGGACTAATCAGTGAAATCACCTGGTGTAGTGTTCGGTTGGAATGAAAACCTCGGCCCTCCATGCACACGGTTTGACATCCCTGATCTAGATGATGCGCTCAGTGAACCGGACAACGTAAGGTCAGCTGACCCCGACACCAGCATGCTGCTCAGTGCCGCTGGTCTGTTGTGGTTTTAGATCTCCAAACATTTGTGGGAGGCAGAAATAATCTCATTGGTTGAGTTAAACCTCAGTGGGCGGAGCCAAAGAACCAAAGAAGTTTTTGTAATGTTAGACCGAAAAACACCAGCGGTGAGAGAGGAGCTAGCTAATATTATGAAGCCTAGCGCTCTGCTGCTAACTGGAGAAATACAATCTAGACATACTGAGTTATCTAGGTTAGCTAGTTAGCCTAGCTGACCTTCCAAGTTCTAGCTAGCCATACTAGCCCATACCCAGCAAACACTTGACGGACAGCGACGTTCAACAGGTTCAACCCAAACGAGCACAAAACCTTCACAACATCATAATCATAAATCATGTTACAGCTTTGGAAACTATTGATCTGAAATCAGAACAATATTCGGTTCTGACCTAAAACGATGCAGGTCCAGCAGTCATTGAGATATATAGAGATATAGACATATAGACATAGATAGATATAGAGATAGATAGATATAGACATAGATAGATATAGAGATAGATAGATATAGAGATATAGACATAGATAGATATAGACATAGATAGATATAGAGATAGATAGATATAGAGATATAGACATAGATATATAGATATAGATATCGATATAGAGATAGAGATATAGAACACAACAGTATCAGTGTGTTATTTGTCTGATGAGGTGAAAAATACAAAGGAGACTGAAATGTCCTGATGATTTTAACAAGATCAAGATCAGTCAGACTCAACAACACAGACATTATTGTTATTATTGTTATCATTATTAGTCAGTCAGGTGAACTGAGCAACTCTCCTGCGTTGGGAACTGAACCAACGGACCAGAGGATGATCTCTATATATATATCTCTATATATCTATATATCTCTATATATATATATATCTCTACATCTTAGTCCTACATACCAACTGACATCATTTCCTGTTAAATGTCTTTCTGAATGTTATTTGGCTTTATACTATAATTCCTCTAACAACATTAACAACATGAAGACAACAAGCTGCTCTTCATCTCACAGATACGGAATGAAATGTGAAGAACGTTAGTCAGTATAATAACAGTAAAACTGATCCCAAGTAAGTTTTATCTCCATATTAACTCTTACCCAGAAGAAGCAGCAGAGAGACGAGCAGCAGCATTCGCCTCAGACCCACCATCTCTCCTGTCTGTCTGTCTGCCTGCCTGCCTGCCTGTCTGTCTGTCTGTCTGCCTGCCTGCCTGCCTGCTGTCTGTCTGTCTGTCTGTCTGCCTGCCTGCCTGCCTGCCTGTCTGTCTGTGAGATGTTGTCTCAACACCTCCGCCTGGCTTCCTGTGAGGCAACACTTTGACCACAGCCAGCAGCCTTCAGCACGTCTCAACTTCTGGCTTCAAGTTGCCCCCAAAACGCTGACGAGGAATCAGTCATTCAGTCATCTCACCTAACATTAAATATTAGTGAGGATACTGCAGAAACAGATCCCAGGTCAGTGTCATTGGGAAACCCCACCTTCCTTTTGAGAAGCTGCAAATGTTCATGTGGAGACTCACAGGTGAAGCCAATGGTGTTTAACGGGCGGAGAAACAGTTTGGGTCATTCAGCTGGTTTACACAACAGAACAAACTCCAGTGTCTTGCAGCAATACGTTGACTCAATTAAATATGGCTCCATTAGTTTCTCCTTCCTGCAGTTAATAATTTGTGTTTCTGTCATCACTTCTTACTTTTGATGAATAAAAGTTGCTGTGCTGCTTTAGTTCAGTAAATTTCTCCTTCAGAAAGAAACAGTAGTTTGTGTTTCATTCAGTATTACACTTCATAAGCTTCTTGAGATGGTTTTGCGTTCAACACCAACAGTTTGTCCTTCATTCTAAGCCAGATGACATCAGTTCCTATGTGAAAGAGAGAGGACGGTAGAGAGATATAGACGGCAGCGTCCTCTCACCACATCCTGTTTTATATTCAACCACAGAAAACCACAGAAACTCAAACCAACTCGTGGAGATCAAACGAGCAGCAGAACATCCTCCAGCTTTGATGGTTTTTATAGAAACAGGAATCAAAGCTAAATATGATCATATGTCATGAGATGAAGGTTGATATCCTTATTAATATATAAATCTATTTTATTTTCTAGGATGTTTGTGATTGCTTTTTATAATGTATGTCCATGGGTGTTGCTGACTGGAGGTTTTTCATGTTTGATGTCATTTTTCTCATTTGATTTTGGTTCTCGCGTGTTTTTGTTTCTGTTTCTGTTCAGGATCTCTGAGAGAATTCCTGATTAAATACAGGAGAGATGAAGAAATGAAATGAACCCAGAGGTAACGGCAGAGTAAAACCATTTGTATTTACTGCTGTGGCTTCACACAAGAGTATGGATTGAACTCCAATGAACCAAATGTATTTAGATGACTAGTTAGTTTGAGTTGGGTATCTTGATCTCACCCGTCTTCAGGATGTGAGTCAACACTGCAGCCCTTATCTGCAGGTCTGAAGTCAGTTGATGCAGAATGACAACAGAAGGCTGCAGCCTGACCGGAGCTCCTCCGGTGACTCCAGGCTGGTTTTCTGCTGTCTTCTCCCAGTCAGCATTTAGTTAAAACACTGCAGGCCCAAAATACCAAACTACCATCTATCCATGTCGCTCCATGAAGCTAGTCAGTATTAAAAAACACAAAGGTCTTAAAATACTCAGGATGTTTTCTCCAATGATGGAGATTTCACTATTCATACATAACACACATCTATAACACATCTATAACATGTATGTGTTATATATGTGTCTATGTATGTGAGGCATGTAGTATTAGATAGTATGTACCTGTCCTGGCCAGCAGGGGGCGGTATGAGCCTTCCACTGAGCCCTCAACACCCAGGCCAGTTAATTAAACTGCCTCGACCTCAGACTCTCAGCTTGGTAGTTAGGTTAGTTAGGTTAGTTAGGTTAGTTAGGTTGGTAGGCGTGTTTCTGTCTTAACATGCTGTTCTGAGATCAGTGTCCGTCCTGTCTCCTCTGAATGTGTTGATCTGGTTTTGTGTTTTAGATCTGACGAACCGCTTTAACCAGTTCTGCAAAAATACAGGAACATTTTCTGTTTTCACTCAGATTCTAATTCTAGATCAAAACCTGCTGGTAGCTGGTAGCTAGATGACCAGCTCAAACCAGTTTACTACCATCTTAACCAGCTCAAACCAGTTTACAACTAGCTTAACCAGTTCAAACCAGTTCAAACTAGCTTAACCAGTTCAAAGCAGCTCAAACCAGTTTAACCAGTTCAAAGCTTCCAAGCCGGTCTCATCTGGTTTTACAGCAGGCAACACAACACATGATCTTCATAACTGATCTTGTTCTTGTGAAAGCTTTTCCATGTTGACGACTGACAGTTCAAATAGTTCAGTTAGGAACCAGAGCGGAGGGTCAAAGGTCACTCGCTGTTCTGGAGAGGAGGAGGAGGAGCATCTAGGGATCCGTCCGGGCTGGATCCATCATGTTAGCGGATCAATGTGTGATTGGTTCTTAGATCAATACTGTGTGAATCATTTGGACTTTCATTTGCTGTGGGCATGTAACCTTTAACATGTAACCTTTAACCTTTAACCTTTTACCTTTCCTTCAAACATTCTTCATCGTGACTTTCAGCCAAAATGAATTTATTTGAGGTTGAATTCAGTTTTCTTTAGTTTGGCCTTTTAGATGAAAAGTAAACAGGAACGTTAACAACTTTTACCCCCAGTGACCAGGCTGCTGTGACCTCTGACCCTTGACCTCCTTACTGTTAGTTGTACTGTTGGTTCCCCGTCTGGATCAGAGGTTTGGTTGAATGAATGATCACTCAGAATCTGACTCACCGACGTGTCAAGGTTTTA
This sequence comes from Hoplostethus atlanticus, assembly GCA_034670405.1. NCBI lineage: Eukaryota > Metazoa > Chordata > Actinopteri > Trachichthyiformes > Trachichthyidae > Hoplostethus > Hoplostethus atlanticus. The sequence goes on from JAXDDX010000118.1 coordinate 1,096,005, forward strand.
AATGGTTTTCCCTCCTTTTATGTAAACTCAACGTGTTTCCCGAGTTAAATAAATTAAATAAAGGTGAGATGAAAAAGAAAAAAGTCGGATAAATGACAAGAATATAAAAATAAAATGGGTAACAGCAGATCTTCAGCTCCTGTGTGGGCTGAGTGTGGGCTTGTAGCGCTGCTGCCTAAACTAAGAATAAAGATGCTGGAGGAGGAGGGAGGAGGGAGGGGAGTGGGGGCGAGGAGGCGGGAGGGAGGAGGGAGTTAGAGAAGGAGTTTGAGGAAAAATGACAGAAAGGCAAAGAGAAAAGAGGAGAACAAGGAAGAGAGAGGAGAGAGAATAAGAATAAGATGATGGAGGGATGGAAAGAGCAGTTAGAGGGAAAAAGATGAGGGGGTGGAGATAAACGAAAAGAACAAGAAAGGAAGACAATGGAGGAGGAGGGAGGGAGAAGAGGTGAGGAGAAAAGAGGAGGGGGGTGAAGAGAGAGACGAGAGCAAGAACATGAGGGAAAAGATGGAGGAAGACAGTAAAGGAGAAAGAGAACAAGAGTGGAAGAGAGAAGAGGAGGAGGAAGATGGAAAAGAGGAAGAAGCAGAGGAGGAGGAGGGTCTGGTAGTCTGGTGCTGATGGTAGAGGAACAACCTTCATCTCCATCTGAAACCCCTGAGGAGCAACGAGGATCCAGTGATCCAGGATCCATGTGAAGATGCTGAAGTGACATAATGTCACCATCTGAGATCTTGTTGCTCCTGATACACAACAACAACAACAATAACACCAGATACTGACGACTGTCATGACGTAACCCACCGAGCCTCTGGTGGTTCAACCAGTAGAAGACTCTGATGTTGATCACGTGGATCAGCAGCAGTTTGTTTTGTCCTCTGGCAGCTCGGTGGTGACGTGGTGTCAAACCTCTTACTCACCAGCAGGTTTACAGGGGCCACGTCGGGGCTCGGGGGGCCCTTGGTGTTGAACAGGAGTGGAACGTGGAAAGTGTGTATGTGTGTGTGTGTGTGTGTGTGTGTGTGTGTGTGTGTGGAGTGGTAAATATGAAGGGTGAACTCTGACCTCCAACAACCGACACAAAAATTCTATTTATATTTTCAGAAAAACATAAATGAATGTTTCTTCCCCTAAAAGACCCTCTGGTCCTGTAACTGACTTACTATGATACTTACTATATGTCATGAAGCTTCATGAAGCTTCAAAAGGGTGCTGAACAGATAAAAGGTGAATGTGGGCGTGGCCTTGAGTCTCATTCCATCGCCTGATATTTAAAGAGCACAAATGATTATGATGATTATGATCAGGTGATCATTCCTTGATTTAGGGTATGCAGGTTCAGGGGCGGGGTCAGACTGATGTCACACATGTGGGGGCGGGGTCAGACTCCTCCTTACCCTGAGGTGGAACACCTGTAGGCCTGGGTGTGGAAGAACCGATTCGATTGATCCGGTTGTTATTTTTTAACTTTAAACCTGAACTACCGGCCACTGAAGGGCTGGACCAAACCTACTAGCTGCTCCAGATGAGGACCAGAGTGGACCGAAGGAGCTGGACCAAACCTGCTAGCTGCTCCAGATGAGGACCAGAGTGGACAGGTCCATCACAGGTCCATCACGTCAGTCTCAACATGCAGTGATGAAGCTGTAGGTTGCATTCTGGCTCGGTCTGAGGATGAAACGATCCGTTGAGCCCCGTAACCTCAGGATCCATCATGGATCCATTTAGTAATGGAAGATCTCTCTTATCTGTATGGCTGTGAAGACCACAGGGTTGAGGTCAGACAGCTGATCCGATGAAACATGCTGACAGAAATCAGAAATCCGACTGTAGTTTAGATTTATTGATCAGGTTGTTTCATTGTCAGTTGATCAATAAAGCAGAAACTGATCCGTTATGACCCTTTGAGATGAAAAGTCGTCATTGACCTTTGACCCTGTTGCTGTAGAGGCTCGTCTTCATCAGCTCCAGTGAGAGAACCAGTGAAACTTATTTTACACTCTTAAACAAAAGTTGATTTCCTTCCTTCCCTCCTCCCTTCCTTGGTCCCCTTCATTCATTCCCTACTTCCTTTGTCGCCTTTTCTGTTTATTTTTGTTTTTCTTTGTGTTTCGTTCCCTCCTTCCTTCTTTGGTCCCTTCCCTCGGTTCCTCCCTTCCTTCCTTCCTTCTTTGCTCCCTTCCCTCCCTTCCCTCGGTTCCTTCCTTCCTTCCCAGGTTTCCATATAAATGAAAGACTGTGATGTCTCATCTCCCTGAGAGGAAGCAGTAATCCTCTAATCCTCTCCAGTCAGATATTAATGGACTCCTTTAAGCTCTGTGAAAACTGGCTCATTATATTGGGCTAATTGTGACCATGTAGAATCCAATTACTCAGAAGGTTTGGCATTTTGGAAGAATACGCCTGCCGGGTCTTTGAACACCTCACAGATGATCCAAATCATCATCAGTTATTATTTTTGCCTCCAAAGCTGTTAAAGAGATGAACTGTGTTCCTTGATGTGTTGATCTTTTGGAATAGTTCAGTTTCCTCGATGCAACGATTAAAGTTTTCTAGTGAAATTAAATCCTATTTCATTGGAGCAGGATTCATATCACCGAAACAGAAACACATTCAGACTCTGATCAGCTGATTGTGTTTCTGTCTCAACAGAATTGAATCTTCATGGTTAATTTCTGTCTGTTTCTACTGAACTGATCATTTCATCACTGATCCATCTGATTGATTTAGTGTTTAGATCATGTAGCTTGTTAGCTAGCTAACCATAGTATCTGGTCAGCTAACCATCACTGTCTTGTTGTTAACACATCTGGTTAGCACACTAGCTAACGTATCTAGTAGAAGCTAGCGTTAGCAGTGGCTAGTAGTCCCATGTTAACAGTAACTAAACTAGCCTGCTGGCTAGTTAGCTAGCTACCAGTTTGTTCAGGTTAACTGAGCTGACTCTTTTTTGTGTTTGGGTCAAAACTGGAAGACAGACGGAAACCAAATGGTGTTATTGATCCTCTGATCATCACAGTCAGTTCATATTGGTATGGATATGGCTACGTCCTGGAATAGTATGAGCAGTAATTCAGGTTGAGCTGCAGTGAGAACAGAGCCTGAACCAGAACCTGAAGGCCTGTTGACCAGATCATAGAGGACCCAACACCAGATCCCAGAACAGCCAAACACACTGAAGAGAACATAGATATGAGCTGGTAGCAGACTGAAGCACATACTGGTTAATACTGCTCCTGTCTGTCTGTCTGCCTGTCTGTCTGACTGTCTGTCTGCCTGCCTGTCTGCCTGTCTGTCTGTCTGCCTGCCTGCCTGTCTGTCTGCCTGCCTGTCTGTCTGTCTGCCTGTCTGTCTTCTCCTTCACCAGGTAGTCTGATAATGTGCAGAGACGATGCAGGAACTTTGTGATCACTGATGCATCTCAGCGTATTGAGGGACCTTGACTGGCTTGAATTGTTCTTAAAAATTCATCCAGGCTTTGCCATCCTGGCAGCGTTGCTAGGCAACCAGCCGTTAAGCCAACGAGGGGCCGGTCCTCGTTTATCGGCTGAGAGGCGACCAGCTTCTGTTATTCAGCTCAGCTCCCCTCACAGGACAGACGAGGTCTGAATACACAATACACAAATAGTACTACAGCCTGTAGTATAACTAGTAACTAGTATAGTAGTATAACTATACTATACTATAGTAGTATAATCTACCAACAGAGAGAAAAGACACAAACGTTCTGACGGCTGAGATGTTGACCTTTCTACTGGATGGGGATGATTTCCAGTTGTCACAGAAAATCCACTTCCTTCATTGATTGTGACCTTGGATGACCTCCAGCTCCACAGGAAGTCCAAATAAGGTGAACAAACCAAAGATCTCCGCTATAGGGACACTCGACTTGTGCACCAAGATTTGTCAGGTTACTGAAAAAGGAACTAAACCTCGTTATGAAACGAGGTTCATCATTTTAGAGACTCAGCTTCAGTTCCCAGATCAGCAACATTACAAGCAACCAACAGTCAGGAGGTCAAAGGTCAGAGGTCACAGAAGCCTGATAATAGATGGAAAAATATTCTGAAAGATCCTGCTGGGATCCAGACGGCTCCTCCCTCCCATAATCCATCATACCGTCAGATCATCCCCCAGTTTGATCTTCAACAAACCAGAATATAGACCATCACATGGAGATTACATGGACCAGGTTTGATCCAGGACCAGGTTTGATCCAGGACCAGGTTTCACCAGACCCCCCGAGGCTCTCAGGTCTTGTTGTGGGGACGATGAACCATGTGACCAAAAGACTTCTTCTGATTGGCTTTGGTAGTAAACTGAGTTCTGCTTCATTCATGAAACGACATCAGAGACCTGGCAGACAGACTCAGACCTGGGAGACCTGGGAGACCTGGGAGACAGACTCAGACCTGGGAGACCTGGGAGACCTGGGAGACAGACTCAGACCTGGGAGACCTGGGAGACAGACTCAGACCTGGGAGACCTGGGAGACCTGGCAGACAGACTCAGACCTGGGAGACCTGGGAGACCTGGGAGACAGACTCAGACCTGGGAGACCTGGGAGACAGACTCAGACCTGGGAGACCTGGGAGACCTGGGAGACAGACTCAGACCTGGGAGACCTGGGAGACCTGCAGCACCTGGTCATCCAGACTGGAGTCACTGGTGTTTGGCCAATATATTGATTCCTGATTGATTTTAGTCCAGCAGTGCGGAGGAGGTGTGTGTGTGTGTGTGTGTGTGTGTGTGTGTGTGTGTGTGTGTGTGTGTGTGTGTGTGTGTGTGTGTGTGTGTGTGTGTGTGTGTGTGTGTGTATGGTCTGTCTCCTCCATTCAACACATCGATCCTAAAGGAACATGCTCTGTAGCAGAGAGTGACTCACTTTAAACTAACCCTATGTATCACAGGACGGGATCTAGTGATCTAGTGATGGATCACTAGATGGATCCTCTTTAATCTGTTACTTGTCAGTTTAGCAGGAAGGAGTCAGCAGCGTTTCCTCCAGGTAGTCTCCTCCCTGTCGGTCAGAACACAGAGCAGATCCTCCACTTAAACATTTCCTGCTCTGTTGTATTATCAGCCATCTGAGTTATGTGAGATCTGATCTGGGAGCAGCAGGTCTGGTCTGACCAGCAGGGAGAAACTAGAAGGGGGAACGTCTCCCGTCTGTAGTACTCTGTAGTACTCTGTAGTTCTCTGTAGTTCTCTGTAGGACTCTGTAGTTCTCTGTAGTACTCTGTAGTTCTCTGTAGGACTCTGTAGTACTCTGTAGTACTCTGTAGTACTCTGTAGTTCTCTGTAGTACTCTGTAGTACTCTGTAGTTTTCTGTAGTACTCTGTAGTTCTCTGTAGTACTCTGTAGTACTCTGTAGTTCTCTGTAGGGACTCTGTAGTACTCTGTAGTACTCTGTAGTACTCTGTAGTTCTCTGTAGTACTCTGTAGTACTCTGTAGTTTTCTGTAGTACTCTGTAGTTCTCTGTAGTACTCTGTAGTACTCTGTAGTTCTCTGTAGTACTCTGTAGTTCTCTGTAGTTCTCTGTAGGACTCTGTAGTACTCTGTAGTACTCTGTAGTTCTCTGTAGTACTCTGTAGTACTCTGTAGTTCTCTGTAGTACTCTGTAGTTCTCTGTAGTTCTCTGTAGTACTCTGTAGTACTCTGTAGTTCTCTGTAGTACTCTGTAGTTCTCTGTAGTTCTCTGTAGGACTCTGTAGTACTCTGTAGTACTCTGTAGTTCTCTGTAGTACTCTGTAGTACTCTGTAGTTTTCTGTAGTACTCTGTAGTTCTCTGTAGTACTCTGTAGTTCTCTGTAGTACTCTGTAGTACTCTGTAGTACTCTGTAGTACTCTGTAGTTCTCTGTAGTTCTCTGTAGGACTCTGTAGTTCTCTGTAGTACTCTGTAGTTCTCTGTAGTACTCTGTAGTACTCTGTAGTTCTCTGTAGTACTCTGTAGTTCTCTGTAGTACTCTGTAGTACTCTGTAGTTCTCTGTAGTACTCTGTAGTTCTCTGTAGTTCTCTGTAGTACTCTGTAGTTCTCTGTAGTACTCTGTAGTACTCTGTAGTTCTCTGTAGTACTCTGTAGTACTCTGTAGTTCTCTGTAGTACTCTGTAGTACTCTGTAGTACTCTGTAGTTCTCTGTAGTACTCTGTAGTTTTCTGTAGTACTCTGTAGTACTCTGTAGTTCTCTGTAGTTCTCTGTAGTACTCTGTAGTACTCTGTAGTACTCTGTAGTTCTCTGTAGTTCTCTGTAGTACTCTGTAGTACTCTGTAGTACTCTGTAGTTCTCTGTAGTTCTCTGTAGTACTCTGTATTACTCTGTAGTTCTCTGTAGTTCTCTGTAGTACTCTGTAGTTCTCTGTAGTTTTCTGTAGTACTCTGTAGTACTCTGTAGTTTTCTGTAGTACTCTGTAGTTCTCTGTAGTTTTCTGTAGTACTCTGTAGTTCTCTGTAGTACTCTGTAGTTCTCTGTAGTACTCTGTAGTACTCTGTAGTTCTCTGTAGTACTCTGTAGTTCTCTGTAGTTCTCTGTAGTTTTCTGTAGTACTCTGTAGTTCTCTGTAGTTCTCTGTAGTACTCTGTAGTACTCTGTAGTACTCTGTAGTTCTCTGTAGTTTTCTGTTCCTCCTGATCAAACCAAACATTGTGATGTCGACCAGTCGTCGTTCCTGACGTGTTTTAAGATCTGTGATCACATCACAAACCCAAGTACTGTTTCTCTCTGAAAGATGACATCACATCCTGTGACATCATCAGACACTCCCAGAACGTGAATGACGAAGCGTTCATGTTCCCAGAAGCTCTGATTCAATCTGCTGTCGACCAATCAGCTCATCCGTCTTCCTTCTGGTGACTCACTGTCTGTGTGTGTGTGTGTGTGTGTGTGTGTGTGTGTGTGTGTGGTTTCACTGGAGGCTGATGCACCTCCCCCTCCTCGTGTTTACCGTACACCTCATCTTCCTCCTTCTGCTTACATGCACCTCCTCCTCTACATTACATCACTTGAGAAACTAGTTAAAGTTGTTATTGTGAAAATGTAATTTTAAATTATGAATGAATCTTCAGCCATCACAATCCTCTTCTCATATTCAGAAAGTACTACAGTACTACACAGTACTACTACAGTACTACACAGTACTGTACGTCTCGTTCTGTTCTGGTTTCTGTCTAACGTTCAAGAAAGATTTATCTGCAGTATTAATACAGGTTAGATACAGGACTGTTACCATGGTTACCACTATGCAGTACTAATACAGCATAAATACATGGACAACTGTTACCATGGTCACCACCGTATACAGTACCAATATAGGATAGAGATACACAGCTGAAAGCTTCATGAAAGAGCCATGACCAATCACAGTCGACCTGTCAATCAATCAACCAATCAATCAACCTTTGGTAGAACTGGGAGCAGACCAGTACAACCAGTACAACCAGTCTTCTACTGGTTCCATGGGAGCTGACCAGTATGACCACGGGTGGAGGGACAGTGACGATTTTTACTGGTTACTTCATGTCGTACCAGTGGGTACATGGTACGACATGAAGTAACCAGTAAAAATACAGGAAGTAAAAGTGCTGATGTTTCTGGTTGAATCTGCCAACAACCGATAAGTTGTGCTGATGATCTTTATCTTTAAATTCAACCTTCCACAATATTTCCAGTGTTCAGAGTTTCTCTGGAGGTTTCCTCTGGAACACGCTGAGCATCATGGGAAACGAAAACGCTCCAACCCAGGATGATGGAGCGCTGTAAAAGGTTTCAACACGACTCCTGGGTTTCCCTGTTCACCACACTGTCTGGTTTTATGACCCATCTGGGCTTCCATACATGGCTACTGACATTATAACCCATTAACCCACCCCCGCCCCACCAGTTCCCAGAATCCCCTTCTCTCTCTGATATGGAAACCTCAGAGATATGGAACCTAAAGCTCCACTAAATAACCCCTTAGCCCCTGACGAGATGGAGGGATGGGGGGAGGAGGAGGAGAGGAGGAGAGGAGGAGAGAGGAGGTGTGTGAGTGTGAATGGGTGAATGAGAGGCATATACTGTAAAGCGCTTTGGATAAAAGCGCTAAATAAATGCAGTCCATTTACCATCCATTAGGAAAGGAGGCTTTAGGAGGAGAGGAAGGAGGGAAGGATGGAGAAAGGGAGGAGGACCAGTACAACCACAGTCTCTACTGGTTCTACTGGGAGCTGACCAGTAAATACATAAACCCATGTATAAAATGTTTTTCAGAAATGAAGTTAACATTTATTTAGTCCCTTTGAAGTGACATCAAAGGCGTTAAACACGTTTGAAGACTTTAAATGAACAAACGGAAACTTCCCAGTAAAATAAGAAAAGGGAAGAAGAAACATTTAAACAATCTGAAGCCACAAGGACACGAACATCCTTTACTCAGCAACTCGTGGTCATTTTGCAGTTGGGCTGTGTGTGTGTGTGTGTGTGTGTGTGTGTGTGTGAAAACATGTTTTCTACTGTACAGTAGATTGTGCAGTCGGACCAGATGTCCGTTCTGATCCAGAGACAGGAAGCAGCGGCACTTTAAATAGAAACACGTCAAAGCAAAAACATGAAGTTGATTCAGAAAACACAACGCAGATTTACAGTCTGATCTGAGGTCAGTGTGACATGATGTGTTGTACTCTGAACCCCCTTCTGACTCTCAGCAAGTCAATGTATTTTTCTTTTGTGTGCAAAAGTTAAAGAAGCCTTTATTTTTTTCTGGCGACCCTCAGAAGAAGAAAGACTTTCTGAACTGACTTGGCTGTGCATCCCTGAATTCAATTTAATCGAGATGATTTCCATTCGGCTAAATTCAATATACCCACCATGCACCAGTTTAATGTGATCAGTGTGACTGACAGCCTAACGGACCAGACAGACGTGTTGGATATTAAAGGGAAACTCCACTATAAAACAACATTACTCCAGTCGGTCGGACGGATACTCCATCTGAAGGACGATGTCAATCTGATGTGACGACCAGCCAGACTGACGGACACTACGACAGGAAGGTGAGCAGCAGTTCAGCCCTCAGCTCCCTGACGGTGTTTCAACCTTCAGATCCCCATTAGATCTCAAACAGAAAATTAAAATCTCCTGTTCAGTCAACCTTAGAAAACACATGAAAAGTTCCTAGCTAGCTAACTAGCTCTCTGCTACAGGCCCGTCCTGTCTGATAATAAACCACCGGTCCACCAGGGGGCAGTACAGCCACCAGTCTGGACCAGTCACCATGAGCGGGGTTTTAAACATGGCTGCATGTTGAGGAACTTTTATCTATTCTCAGTCAATTGGCCAGAACTTTAACAAAGGCCCAATATTTTATCATGACAGCCTCCGTCATCATACCTCTGACTAGTCGTAACCAGAACCAGAACTAGTCCGGTGACTAGCTGACTAGGCATGACCAGAACCAGAACCAGAACCAGAACTAGTCTGGTGACTAGCTGACTAGCCATGACCAGAACCAGAACCAGTATATGAGCTCTCAGTCTTGACAGGATGAGTTCATAGAACGTCCTGTGGAAAATTCTGGTATGAGAGAAAAAGCAATTACATTTACTCTCATTACTCATGTGCTTGTACTTTTTGCAGTAATTTTACTTTCACTAAAGTATGTTTTGACTGATATATTTTACTTTGCTACATTTTAAATCACATCCAGAGTACAGATGTTGTAGTTCCCCCATAAGAAACACTGCAACACTAAATGCTCAAATTCAAATACTATAGTTCTATAATACTATACTTTACTTGAGTTAGCATTAGCCAGAAGCTAGTTGGCCTTTTGTCATTTTTGCACCGTATGGGAATTATTATGTAACACCGTCCATTTCTTTAAAGTAACATTTATTCTGAGTACCTTTTTAATAATAAACGAAAGTAACAGTACTTCTACTTGATATTTCTGTGCTCTTCCACTCTGAAGTACTCTCATCAACTATCTGGACCGGCTGCTTTGATTCATTTCTTTCAGCAGCAGAAATCTGTCATGTTGTTATGAAGCCCTGCGGTGGAATTTCCCTTTAACAGAAGTGTCATTTTTCAACAAATTCAATAGTGTCCAGTTGGAGACACCACGCCGTTAATTAGCTCAACACGGCTGAGAGTGAGTCGATACGAAGACACAGTAATAACTCACACCGTTTGCAGCCCTTTGACCCGTTCTTTGTATATTCAGCTGCCAAGTATGAGACCAAGACCAGGGCCTGGTTTCCCAAAACGTCTTCCACAAGGATCCCCTCTGTCCACCGGGTGGAACAAAGCTTAGCTTGGGAAAACGAACCCCAGTCAGTGAGATGGGCAGGGCGTTGAACCAACCCCATTCAGAAGTCCCTGTAAACACTAAGCTCTGGTCAAATATCTCCTAAAGGTTTCTCTGCAGTGCAGGTGGGTGGGGCAGTCGGTCCGTGGTATCATAAAAGCTCAACTGATCACAGAAAAACATTTAGATAGATATTAAAGATCTATTGGATCAAGGTCTGGTCGTTTCTGCTGTTTGGTTTTGACGACTTTTTGGTTTTCCACATCGGACAGTAGAATAAATAGACAATCCCAAGAATATTATCTGAAAGTCAGTTTGTCCTGATGTGGTAAGACCCGCCCATCTGGGACGCCACGCAGGTTTAAACAAATGGTAAGAATTATTCACAGCTGCGTTTTGAGGTCTGACAGTGACGAGTCATCACCAGAAACACAATCCAGTAAGTCAAACAGCTAGCAGTGGACAGTTTCTCTTCATCACTTATTGACAGTTTGTGGTGAAACATCGATTCAGTCTTCATCTCCTGTTAGACGACCAAACACGACCCAGTCAGTCCCACAGTAATCCAGTAATCCACTACCACTAGTTAACCCAACCAGAGGTGATGCCTGTGTGGTTGAAGGTGACCAGATCCCCTGGAAAACAGACGTTTTTCTTAACGTCTCATGTTCTTGTCAACGGGGATCCAGATCCAGATCCAGAATTCAGGAACATCCTGGACCTCTGTCTGGCAGGGTAGCCCGGAGCTTAGTGAGATGTTCCCCAGAAGGTTTCAGGTTCAATACCCAGAAAAGCCAGTGTGTCCTGTCGACATGTCCTTGAGCAAGACCCTTCGACGGCATGACTGAACAAGTGCGTCAGCTAAATATGTAAAATGTCTGTGTGGGCGGAGCCTGCTGTCTGCATAGGAAGGTAGTTTGACCCGTTCACTGCTCTCCCAGAATGACCTCCTCCAGTCCCACCAGGCTGGTTCTCCGTCAGAGGCCGACCTACCAGGTCAGGAGTCCAGTCATCCACCAGTGGGCTCCAGGTCCACAACCAGACCAGCAGGGCAGAAACTCTTACTGGTAGTCTGGCTGGTCAACCAATCAGCCAACTGGATGTTTAGAATAGATGGTTGGTTAGCTGGAGAGTAGACTAACTTACCAACCACATCCAACATTAACCAGCATATTTCTGGTTGATGGGTCATTTCCACCCCGTGAACAAGGCTACAAGTGATGGTTCTTGGAGAGGTAAGCGATGAGGGCCACAGCCACGCCCACATAGATGCCCGTCCCGATGGTGATTGACAGCACTGCCAGGAAGAGAGCCCGCCTCGAACTGGAGCTGGCCAGGTGGAAATCTCCTTTAGACACCGCCTTGTTGGTCTGGAAGAGGATGAGAAGAAGACCAGAAGGAGGAGGTGGAGAATGAAAGGGAGGGTGAAGAGGAGGAGGAAAGGGAGGGGAAGAAAGTGGAGGAGGAGGAGGAGGGTGAAAAGGAGAAGAAGATGTGGAGGAGTAAGAGTGGTAGAAGAAGGATTAAAGAAGAGGAGAAAGAGGAGGGTAAAGGGGGGATGAGGGCAAAAAAGTGAAGAGACAGAAATATTGAATTAATGAAGAGAAATCATCATTATTATTATTATTATTATTATTATTATTATTATTATTATCCTAGGAGTCCCTTATCCCTTATTAGTGCTGGAAGGAACCTAGGGGTGCCGTAAAGGGACCTAGGGGTGCTGAAAATGGTGAAGTAAAAATACTTTAACATTCAACATGTTCTAACCTAACCTTCTGATATGACCTTCAGTGTCCATCAGACACATGAGACGGTGTCTATAGGCGATCTGGATTAAAGGTTCAAACAACCTGGAGGTGTTTGTTTTATCTCCCCTCAACTCCCTCCTGTCTACCAGGCTCCCGGTGACCTCTCTCTGCCTCTCCTTGTAGCCTAGCGGGGGCTAGCGCTGCTGTGCAGAGGGAATGGGGGAGCTAGCATCGTTAGCGACCTGACCTGACGTCTTTCATCTCATCCATCAAACGCTTCCTCTGGACCAAAACCCTTTAATCATGTTAATCTCAGCCGTCTGAACTACACCCACGACTCATCAAACGCTCCCGCGGTGATTCCTGACCGGGTCATCACGAGGTGAGCGCTAGGAAGGTTGATTAAACCCCAGAGGTTTAAAGTCTGTCATGATGGAGGGTCGACGAGAGGTGAGCAGGGAGATACCGAGTCTGAGTCTTCACTTTACATCGATTTACAAGATGGAGCCTGATTGGTTTGTTCTGTTCATACAGTACGTCTTGTCTTGTAGTAGTGGAGGGTCAAACGGTCTGAGGTCAAATGATTGGTCATCTGACGGACTGTGTGTGTGTGTGTGTGTGTGTGTGGAGGAAGAGATCAGCCTGATGTGATCTGACTGTCTGGAAGCTGATTTACCACCAGACTGTTTTATTCTGCCTCAACAGACTGAACCACCGAGTCACGCTGATATCTGGTACTGATATCATCCTTTTATTACAATGATCAGTTTGATTATTACATTGATCATTGATCCGATATTGTAGTAGTAGTAGTAATAGTAGTAAAGATACTGAATATTGGTTCAAAATATTGGCAGCTTTAATCCTATTATTCTATTATCAGTTGGGTCTGAGCTGAGACACCAGATGTTCAGAACAGTGACACGTCTTCCTGCCAATAAATCACCTTTGAACGAAACTGAGTGTAACGTCCACAGGTTCAGACCTGATGAAATATTGATGTGTAGCAAAGTCCCAGAATCCCCTGGGAGACGTTAGCAAAGGCACACTCGGTGACAACACACACACACACACACACACACACATAAACCTACACACACACACACACACACACACAAGCAGCTAAACACAGACAGACCTAGACCTGTTTTTTCCAGTATCCATAACCTGTGGGATCCTCTCAACAGCCAGTAAGGGAACTGCATGCCCCTACCTCCAGACCATGGTCCAGTCCAGTCCTACACCCCCCTACCTCCAGACCATGGTCCAGTCCAATCCTACACCACCCTACCTCCAGACCATGGTCCAGTCCAGTCCTACACACCCCTACCTCCAGACCACGGTCCAGTCCAGTCCTATACACTCCTACCTCCAGACCACGGTCCAGTCCATTCCTACACCCCCCTACCTCCAGACCATGGTCCAGTCCAGTCCTACACCCCTCTACCTCCAGACCATGGTCCAGTCCAGTCCTACACCCCCCTACCTCCAGACCATGGTACAGTCCAGTCCTACACCCCCCTACCTCCAGACCATGGTCCAGTCTAGTCCTACACCCCCCTACCTCCAGACCATGGTACAGTCCAGTCCTACACCCCCCTACCTCCAGACAACAGACCCCCCCCCTTCTGCCATAACTTGAAAACTCACCACACTTAAGACACACTTGAAGCAGCTCTTGTCCACCGACTACAGCCTGTCCTCAATGAAAATGCCTTGTGAAGTGGAGATCTCCAGTGAGACCAGGATGTTGGTTCGTCCATGTTGGCTCTTTCTCTGTCCATCATATGTTCCAACCACCAGATGAGTATGAACTTTCATCTGTAGTTGCTTGTTTGCTGCAGCTGCAAGTTTTCATTATATTTCAGATCAGGCTGTCAGTCTGTACCGAGACTAGGCTCTAACCCAGTGGTTCTCAAATGGTCCTAGAGAAGGTTCCAGTGGTCCTTGAGGGGGTCCCAGGGGTCCCCCCACACATTGCAGATTTCACGGTGAGGCAACGTGACTTGTACTGAACTTCAGTAAAAGCATCTTTTACCTCCACAGAAAGGAAAACATTCAACCTTTTCTGTTTTCAGGACCAAACAGCTCGAGGAAGATGAAATCTGATGGCACTCCTAACAGAAACAGGTTTTATTGATGCTGTTAGCTGCTCAGCTGCACTTTTATTGCTCTCTGAGACATAAAAAGGCTCTTACAGGATAAAACGTGAAAAGAAAAATGATAACAGCGACTTGGAAATGAGATCGGCCTAATCCCTCTGCTTACAGATCAATCTGAACCCGACGGGTACTGTATGAAATGAAAAATGGGTATTGTACTTTTGCCGAGGGCTCGGCGTTATCAGGGGGAAATCCATATGTGATGGCAGTTAATCTGCTTTACCAAGAAATCCTAAAAACTACAGTTTGTGTCGCTGGTGTGTGCTGCTCCGCTCGGCGAAGAGAGCAGGGAGGGGTCGAGGTAATTGGGACGATCCTTTCAATTGTTGCTGTCAAGTCCAATTTATTTCTACAGCAAATTCAACACAAACAAAGTGTTCCAGAGATTAAGGAGACAAAAAGACCAAGCACATCAGAAACAATCAGGTAAACATCAGTCCCACTGAAAGGCCAAACAATATTTAATTGATTTTTAAAAATGGCTATGGGGTCGGGAAGGTTGTTCCACAGTCGAGGGACCAAAATAGGAAAGGAGCAAACACCATTTGAGCCAAGGAACCTAGGGGTGCTGGAAGGGACATATGGGTGACATAAAGGAACCTAGGGGTGCTGGAAGGGACCTAGGGGTGACGTAAAGGAACCTAGGGGTGCTGTAAAGGGACCTAGGTGTGACGTAAAGGAACCTAGGGGTGCTGTAAAGGGACCTAGGGGTGATGGAAGGAACCTAGGGGTGCTGGAAGGGACCTAGGGATGTTGGAAGGAATCTAGGGGTGACGTAAAGGAACCTAGGGGTGTTGGAAGGGACATATGGGGTGCTATAAGGTGACCTAGGGGTGCTGTAAAGGGACCTAGGGGTGCCGTAAAAGGACCTAGTGGTGACGTAAAGGAACCTAGGGGTGCTGTAAAGGGACCTAGGGGTGCTGGAAGGGACCTAGGGGTGACGTAAAGGGACCTAGGGATGCTGTAAAGGGACCTAGGGGTGATGGAAGGAACCTAGGGGTGCTCGAAGGGACCTAGGGGTGCTGGAAGGGACCTAGGGGTGCTGGAAGGAATCTAGGGGTGACGTAAAGGAACCTAGGGGTGCTGGAAGGGACCTAGGGGTGCTATAAAGTGACCTAGGGGTGCTGTAAAGGGACCTAGGGGTGCCGTAAAGGGACCTAGTGGTGACGTAAAGGAACCTAGGGGTGCTGTAAAGGGATCTAGGGGTGATGGAAGGAACCTAGGGGTGCTGGAAGGGACCTAGGGGTGACGTAAAGGAACCTAGGGGTGCTGTAAAGGGACCTAGGGGTGATGGAAGGAACCTAGGGGTGCTGGAAGGGACCTAAGGGGTGCTATAAAGTGACCTAGGGTGCTGTAAAGGGACCTAGGGGTGCTATAAAGTGACCTAGGGGTGCCGTAAAGGGACCTAGGGGTGATGGAAGGGACCTAGGGGTGCTATAAAGTGACCTAGGGGTGCTGTAAAGGGACCTAGGGGTGCTATAAAGTGACCTAGGGTGCTGTAAAGGGACCTAGGGGTGCTATAAAGTGACCTAGGGGTGCCGTAAAGGGACCTAGGGGTGATGGAAGGGACCTAGGGGTGCCGTAAAGGGACCTAGGGGTGATGTAAAGGAACCTAGGGGTGCTGTAAAGGGACCTAGGGGTGATGGAAGGAACCTAGGGCTGCTGGAAGGGACCTAGGGGTGCTGTAAAGTGACCTAGGGGTGCTGTAAAAGGACATAGGGGTGCCGTAAAGGGACCTAGGGGTGCTATAAAGTGACCTAGGGGTGCCGTAAAGGGACCTAGGGGTGCTGTAAATGGTGAAGTAAAATTTCATCAGCTTCAGCAGCTTCAATTCAAACATGTCGGTATCAGCGCTGGCCTTCATAACCCATACCCGTCACCCATCCTGTGTATTGTGTTGACAGGGCGATGCACCCAGCAGTAAGCAGTCCCTGCTGTGTGAACTGTTCTGTAGACCTGACCCTGTTCTGTAGACCTGACCCGGTTCTGTAGACCTGACCCGGTTCCCGAGGCACCGTCTCATTTATCACCCTGTGTTCAGAGATGCTGCTTTACAACAGAAAGTACAGCTGATTATATTATTGATTATTGATTGGTTTTGTAAGCAGAGGTCTTTAATCAATATCCATAGTGAGTTTTAATTTAATGCCAGTAGTAAATTTGTTATATTTTTAAAATGAATCTTGTCAACTGTACAATCCAAAACCAACAGCTGCTGATGCCTCCAAGTTCTCCAGAACAAACCGCGGGCCGGTTTAATCTCCCCGGGACCCGACTTTGGGTCCGACCCAGGGTTTGAGGAGCCCTGCTTTAATCTGCTTTTGATGGTGTTATTTCCTGTAAAGAGATCAGTGATCCACAGTAAGCCGGGAGCCCAGAGGGAACCAGGGGCTCAATCGCTGCTGAACTGGATCTGGTCCAGCAGATCTGAAGATGGAGCCTCTGATACTGACTCTGTTCCAGTCGGCAGTCTGGAGCCGAACCATCACAACATCACAGTCCGTAGTTAGATGTTTGCAGAGGCAGAGAATGGGCTCAAAGTCTGGGAACCTCCAGGGGTCCTTGAGGAAGTTCCAGGGGTCCCCGAGGAGGTTCCAGGGGTCCTTGAGGAGGTTCCAGGGATCCTTGAGGAGGTTCCAGGGTTTCCTGAGGAGGTTCCAGGGGTCCTTGAGGAGGTTCCAGGAGTGTCTGTCTGTCTGTCTCTGTCTGTCTGAGCCAGTTGTGTCTTAACAAACATAAACTTGTTTTTCTGCTCACAGAATTCATGACAGTCCAAACCAATTAGACTTCACACCAGCAACCTGTTCAACAATCACGTGACTCAGACTCACCCAGATGTTTCAGTCGTGGACAATGAGACACCCCCTTCCAGGACTCCAGGCCTTGAACAATAAAGACCATTGTCCTTGTGGGTTGGTAGGAGGATGAAGACAACCCTCCTACCTTCTGGTTAGTGCATTATATCCACTGGCTGGAGGAGGGTCTTTGATTCCAGGCTGATTCCATACAAGGCCCTCTATCACTGTATGGAGCCAAAGTATTATGTAAAGAGCTTAGCTGTTTGTGTTGGGCCACGCTCTAAAAGCACCGAATCAGATTATGCTCACTGGCTTAGCAAAAACAGATGCAGTTCACCACCAAAACAGTTTACTGACAGGACGCTTTACTGACAGGACGCTGTAAAATGGTTTATTCTTTCTTTAACACGTTACTTTATTGAATACACTTTATTGTTTCTCTAACATGTTTTTCTTGTTCTCTGCTGATGTCGTGGGAAGCGTTGCCGCTGCCAACCACCAGCGTGGTTGAAGCTGGAGGTGTGGAGTCGTGATGGAGCAACACAGCAGACCAGCGACTGATGTACTACCTCATCATTACTGTATACTGATACTGATACTATACTACCTCATCATTACTGTATACTGATACTGATACTATACTACCTCATCATTACTGTATACTGATACTATACTACCTCATCATTACTGTATACTGATACTATACTACCTCATCATTACTATATACTGATACTATAGTACCTCATCATTACTGGATACTGATACTACCTCATCATTACTGGATACTGATACTATACTACCTCATTACTATATACTGATACTATACTACCTCATCATTACTGTATACTGATAGTATACTA
Source organism: Hoplostethus atlanticus (assembly GCA_034670405.1). Classification (NCBI taxonomy): domain Eukaryota; kingdom Metazoa; phylum Chordata; class Actinopteri; order Trachichthyiformes; family Trachichthyidae; genus Hoplostethus; species Hoplostethus atlanticus. Next base: position 1,113,861 of record JAXDDX010000118.1, read on the forward strand.
CCTCATCACTTACTATATACTGATACTATTCTACCTCATCATTGCTGTATACTGATACTATTCTACCTCATCATTACTGGATACTGATACTATACTACCTCATCATTACTGGATACTGATACTATACTACCTCATCATTACTGGATACTGATACTATACTACCTCATCATTACTATATACTGATACTATACTAGCTCATCATTACTGTATACTGATACTATACTACCTCATCATTACTGTACATTGGGGAATATACTCTTTTCAACCAACGTCTGGTTGTGAGGCAGGCAGACTGGTAGACTACCAGTCTGTTACCAACAGCTGCTGTTTGTCTTCCCTCAATAGGAACCTGACTAGAGCAAAAACAGCATGCCTATTGGAATAGAATAGAATAGAATAGAAGATGACTATGGTCAGAATAGAATATGGTCAGATCATAAGCACATTCCTACTCCTCCTGCTCAAAACCCACATAGAAGCTCAACTTTGCACAACTTCTACAGAACTCAGTAAACCTTAACAGCGGCTTGGCGGCCTGGCAGCCCGGCGGCTCGGCAGCTCCTCACCTCATGTGACAGGTAGAAGGCAGCGATGCCCAGTGGCCAGAAGCAGCAGAGCATGGAGAAGACGCTGAGGCCCAGGTGGTCTCTGGGAGGCATCAGCAGGAAGGCGTCCTCGCTCTCCGAGTCACTGGAGTAGTCGCTCTGCCAACACACAGACAACATGTCACGTGACACATTACAAAGGGTCCAGGGGGTTTCATTCCCAATGCATGCTGGGATTGAGTCCGCCCCCCATGAACCACCATAGAAATAAGCAGGTGTGAATGTGTTTGTCTGCAGTAAACAAGGAGTAATGTCTTCTGGCCACAAGGTGGCGCCAGTTAAATTGCAGATGTGAATGAATGAGTGGATGATGACAGTAAGGGTCGTAGTCAGTAGCAGTACAGGACACAAGCTCCTTCAGTATCACAGAGACGAGAGGTTGTTGGGATTCAGTCGTCAGAACTTTAATCTGATCTGGAATCAGCTCCTGAAACACAGACTTTAGTGTCATTCATATCTGGTCTGAGAGCTGCTGGTGGAAACAGAGTGGGAGGTGGCAGGAAACAGCGTGGGAGCCGTCGACTCAAATATAACACAACACCTCCATCACTTCACAGGACGATCTCGGGGTTTCAGTGTTTCCCCACCAGCTCAACCTCTACCAGGTCATGATCTCTACAACTCAACAGTGATCAACCTCCACCAAGTCATGATCTCTACAACTCAACAGTGATCAACCTCCACCAGGTCATGATCTCTACAACTCAACAGTGATCAACCTCCACCAAGTCATGATCTCTACAACTCAACAGTGATCAACCTCTACTAGGTCATGATCTCTACAACTCAACAGTGATCAACCTCCACCAGGTCATGATCTCTACAACTCAACAGTGATCAACCTCCACCAAGTCATGATCTCTACAACTCAACAGTGATCAACCTCCAGCAAGTCATGATCTCTACAACTCAACAGTGATCAACCTCTACCAGGTCATGAAGCTTTTGCATCTGCTGTTCTAAACACCCGGTATCTATCTATCTATCTATCTATCTATCTATCTATCTATCTATCTATCTATCGTCCTCCTCTATCCTCTCTGTATTCAGTGCAGAGTTTCGTTTCATCCCTTTGATGAGGCCGATCTCCATCAGAATTCAAGCTGTGTTATTCAGCTGTTGAATAGGATCCACTCCACTGAGGCAGAACCTCAGAAGAACCTGCTGCAGGATTCCTCCACCACATTCATAGTACAGACAAGTAGACATGCTTGAAACAGTATGATGATAGGATGGGGGAAACTGTGTTGACTTACACACCAACCAACCAACTCACTGAAAGAGTTACACACCGACCAACCAACTCACAGAGCCCAGCTCTAAGAGCTAAATTGATTAGAAATCAACTAAATGGACCTGTTGACTTTGGAGCAATGTGATGACGTACCTCAACATATTGGAGGTCGTGCTACATCGCGGTCGTTGGAACGAGGCTGCAGGTATTTTTAACGATGGGTTTTGAGTTAGTAACCTTACAACAAGTAGTTCCCCATTTCTAATCAATAAATCCTTGCTAACTTGATTTAATTTCTAGTTAAGTCGAATTAAATGTGAAAGGTAGAGTGATACCATTGGAGTTATAAATTAGTATTACTGCAGTTATAAACACTCAACGCCTCTCGTCCAATCACAGTGTGTGTTCAGAAACCCCCCCTCCCCCCCGCCCCCCCCGGTCTCTCCAGCCTTACCTCAAGCTCCTGGAACTCCTCGTCGTCGTCGATGTCGTACGACAGGGTCTGGATCTTAGCATCCTCTATGGAAAGGTCCAGAAGCTTCTCGTCAGTCAACATCAGCGCCTCCTTGGCTGAGGAGGAGGAGGCAGAGGCGAGGCCCTCGATGAAGGTGGTCTCGCAGCAGTCGCCTCCCTCCCCACAGACCCGGACCAAGTTCTCCGAGTACAGGATGAGACCCGGAGCGCCCCTGAAGCGAGGATCCACGGCCTGGGGGAGGGTGCTGGGGTTCAGAAGCTGAGGAGGACCTCCACCACCTCCACCTCCTCCTCCACCTTCCCCGTTGTGGTCCTGCTGGGGGGGGAGGTTCACTACCACGTGGCCTTGGTACTGTGGAGCTGAGTACACCATCAGGCTGTGTGTGTTGATGAGGCCGTTGTGTTTGCAGGACTGAACTCCTGCTCCTCCTCTACCATCTCCTCCTCCTCCTCCTCCACCTCCTCTTGGTGATACTCTCTCTTGGGTGGAGGGTTTGGCCTCCTCTCCCTGGCCAGGGTCAGGACCAGCCCCGCTCTCCTCCCTTCCCTCCATCCGTCCTCAGAGAGCTCCGCTGGTTGGAGCTCCTCCTCTTCAGAGGCGTCTCTCAGAGGGGTCAGAGGTCAGAGGTCAGAGGTCAGGCATCAGACAACAGGCTGCACTCTCCTGTAGGACACCAGAGTTAGAGGAGTAAAGCAGGAGCGTTAGACAAGGTCTAACCCTGACCCTTCTTACTGGAGGTTTCAGGCCTCCTGCTGAGAGTCTACTGAGATTACTACTACTACTATTACTACTACTAGTGCTATTAGTACTACTATTGCTACTACTACTACTACTATTACTACTACTATTACTACTATAACTATTACTATTACTACTATTACTACTACTACTACTACTATTACTACTACTACCACTACTACTACTACTACTATTACTATTACTACTATTACTACTACTACTATTATTACTACTACTACTACTACTACTACTACTATTACTACTACTATACTATTACTACTACTACTATTACTATTACTACTATTACTACTACTACTATTGCTACTACTACTACTACTATTACTACTACTATTACTACTATTACTACGATAACTATTACTATTACTACTATTACTACTACTACTACTACTATTACTACTACTACCACTACTACTACTACTACTATTACTATTACTACTATTACTACTACTACTATTATTACTACTACTACTACTACTACTACTACTACTATTACTACTACTATACTATTACTACTACTACTATTACTATTACTACTATTACTACTACTACTATTACTACTACTACTACTACTACTATTACTACTACTACTACTATTATTACTATTACTACTACTACTACTACTAATAATAATAATAATAATAATAATAATAATAATAACATATTGATCCTGTGGAATCTGATCAAAACGTCTCATCAGAATCAGTTCAGGTTCAGTTCTTCATAGACAACCAGTGTATTGTATAAATTCTACAATCACTAATCAATCAAACAGAATCATATCAGATGGATCAGATCTGATTTTAATGAAAGGATGATATCAGATCTCAGGTATCATCTCTAGTCTCTATCAGTGTGTGTGTACCAACCATGCAGACCTGGTGTTATCCAGAATACTGTGAGTGGATTCAGAGTCGCCCGCTGAGCAGCATCCTGGATCCAATTAGAGGCTTCAGTGAACACGTGTGTGTGTGTGTGTGTGTGTGTGTGTGTGTGTGTGTGTGTATTTACATTAGAGTGGTGGAAGTGAGCGAAGCCCCGGTTGGTCTGCTGTTGAGCGATGGTAAGGTTAAACCCAGTTGGCTTTAATAAGCTCATTAAAACAGATCCTGAGTCAGTTCTCCTGCTCCTCAGCATCACTATGTTAACTACAGTGGAGGAGTGTGTGGTGCCAAGTGTCTGTCACTGTTAAACCAGAAGAGGCCATTTCACATCAGAGCTTTAAAACGCTTCACTCATCTCTTGGCTTCTAGTCGAGTGTGTCAAGTCTCAGGCTGTTTCATTATATTGCGGCCATGTTGTAATGTGATGCGTCCCTCAGGATGAGATCAATAAACTGTATTAGTTCCAGAGAGGAAATTTGTCTTGGACAGAAAAGAGCACAGTAAATACCACATACCACATACCATACTGTCACCGTACTGTCACCGTACTTTCACCGTACTGTCACCGTACTGTCACCGTACTTTCACCGTACTTTCACCGTACTGTCACCGTACTGTCACCGTACTGTCACCGTACTTTCACCGTACTGTCACCGTACTGTCACCGTACTGTCACCGTACTTTCACCGTACTTTCACCGTACTGTCACCGTACTGTCACCGTACTTTCACCGTACTTTCACCGTACTGTCACCGTACTGTCACCATACTGTCACCATACTGTCACCATATTGTCACCATACTATCACCATACTTTCACCCTACTGTCACCATACTATCACTATACTATCACCATACTGTCACCATACCGTCACCACACTATCACCATAGCGGGACGACCTAGTGATTTTGGGGCCCTAGGCAAAGGCAAGCACGGGGCCCCATTTTCAATCCATCCTTTCTATTCATTCAAATCAAATGAAATCACATTCATCTGTACAGCCCTTCATCACCGTTCCAGTCTCTCAGGCTTCACAGTGCCCAACATGTGAAACAGTAAATGGTTAGTTCACGACATCCCCCCAGCCTTGGACCCTTCAAGCTGAGCTGAGCAAAGTCTCCATGTCAGGCTGGAGCTGGTTGAGCTGGTTGAGCTGGTTGAGCTTGGAGGCGGTGGTAATGTTGCTAGCAACAAACATGTAGCCACTGTAGCCTGAGTAGAGGGGGCATGGCCATGACTCAAGATTGTTGTAACAAGAGGAGGGTGATTTTCAGTAAGTTAAACAAAAACACATATAGTACTTGATATACTTGTCTCTTGTGGGGCCCTCTGGCTGCCTACTGTCCCTAATGGTAGGACCACCCCTGACCATATCACCCATGTATGCAGATGATATGGGTTTTAATCTCTATAGTAAATACAATCATTTATTTCAGTTTAATTGATTGATTATTGGCCTTGTGGCTCACAGGACCTGCTGTTGGTGACCAGTGATGAAAATGAATTATTTGTATCATTGATGACCTGCAGCTTTTTGGATGACTGAATGAAAATACCTTCCATTTTTACTTCACCAATAGGATCCTTTAACTAAGTTCAGCTACAGAATGTAGATTATTCCTTTCACAGGAACGAATGATAGAAATGACCTTATAATACTTTATGAGGTATTTTTCTATCTTCTGTGGTATCACTCAAATATTTCTATAATATTCATTTAGGAACTTCTAGTGTGACTGGTACTCAGTAGTGAGTTTATTTATAGTATTTAATAGTATTTTAGATCTCGTGAAATCAGTAGGCCTATAATACTCCTATAGATATACAGTCTGTCTGTTTTCCTCAATAAAGAGTTTATACTCACCTTATCATACTTTTTGATATTTGATCCTTTATGGTGTCGCAGTAATATTCCTATAGAGGTGTAGTTTCGCTGTGATGTTGTATACTATCCTTCTAAATGTATTATAGGATTCCTAGTTGTTTTTCCTCGGGGAGTCAAATAACCCCTGTATATTACTGAAGCTTGGTTTCAAAGCCCCGTCAATATCGGCTATCCCACAGGACACACACACACACACACACACACACACACTCCCGCTGCACCAGTTCCTTCTGTTCTTGGTAAAATCGCAGTCAGTCCATAACATGTAACCAATATGAATAGAAGCACCGACACTGATGTCATCCCGGTGACGCCGCCCGCCGCTGAGTCCTTCATGTGTCCGTGATGAGAGGAGGAACACTCACCTACCAAGGTGATCCAGACACCGAGCTGTGCCCCGTCCTCCAGCCGCCCTCCCTGCGCCCTGAGCCGGGTAGAGAGAGTCTGCCGGTCCGGTCAGAAAGTATTGGTCCGCCAGCAGAGACAAGAGTCTCTGAAGACCCGTCCAGTCCGAGGATGGTTCAGTGGAGGAGGCGGAGGAGGAATCTCATCCGCTGGTACCAAGTTTAGTGTGGAGCTTTACATGGTGGAGGATGCTGCAGCATGTGGACGGAATATAGAGGAGCTCTGGACGGTGCGCGTGTGTGTGCGTGTGCGTGTTTTTCGGAGTGAATAGCGACAGAGAGTTCCTCCTCATGGTCCTAAAGCACCGCAGAGCTTCCGTTCATGTTCACTCAGAAAAGAGGATTCTTCTCCTGATTGGTTCAAATAAAAACTCATCAGAATAAGAACCGGGAAAAGTTCTTCTCTCCTGGCCTGGAGCATCATATGTTCTAAAATGTTCTTTACAACATCATAAAGGTTCCATGTAGAACCAGCACGGTGCTGTAGAGCCTCTCTAAAGGGTTCTTTACAGGTTCAAGCCTAAAGAACCCTTGTTGTGTTGAGAGTGTACTGGTCCAGGCTACACCTGACCAGGTCGGTCAGATCTTCTTTCCCTCCATGCTGCTGGTACCAATGGGTCCATGTGGAAACTTTAAAGCTGCACTAGGCAGTTTCACACATCTGTGGCTCCAAATGGCAAAGAGAGTTTGAAATTTAAGGACTTCATTACCCAGAGGCCCTCTGTGGTGACATCAGTAAACCGGTCTGTGATGCCTGATACCTAAGAAACCAAAGATCGAACGTTGGAGTCTCTTCTGGATTTCCCTCTCCAGTCTGGATCGGTCACTTCCTGTGTGGAGAAGATTTCCCACCAGTGACCAAACCGACACCAGGATTTAATCTGGACCAATAGGGTGAATCTACGGTCTCAGGTAGTGGGGATGGGACGCTCTGCTGCAGCATCACTTCCTGGTTCAGACTGAGAAGAAGACTGGAGGGTTACAGTGAAATCTGACCTGAGCAGATTTAGAAGGATTGTTATTCCCTTTATGAACAGAAATACTTCAGTCAGGCACGAGGCTGGTTCAGGACTGCTGCTGCTGCTTTAGGTTTCACATCAATTCTTCCTGAAACGTTGATTTTTATTTTAGATTTTTGGCTATATGCATATGAGGTTTTCATCTGGCACACACACAAACACACAAACACACACACACACACACAACGTGCAAACTAGTCGAGGAAACAGCACAACACTGCTCCCTGCCGTTTGGAGAGACAACTGCACAGCAGCAGCTCCATGGGCTCCTGCAGGTTGCTGGGTTACGGCTGCAGAGTGTCCCTCTGGGGCGGAGCAACAGCAACTTTCATGATGCCTTCATAAGATCAGATGAAACTTCATTGACCTTCGTGGGGAAACTGAGTTGCTGCAGCAGCAAATAGTAATAGAATTCAGCAGGGATGAAGAAAATACAAGCACAAAAATAGAATAGAAAATAGCAATAAAACAGTAGAAATAAAAAAGTGATGAGAGCAAGGCACTAGAAGGGTTGGTGGTTCTATTCCCTAGAGCATGGCGCTACCGCTGAAGGGTTGGTGGTTCTATTCCCTAGAGCAAGGCGCTACCGCTGAAGGGTTGGTGGTTCTATTCCCTAGAGCATGGCGCTACCGCTGAAGGGTTGGTGGTTCTATTCCCTAGAGCAAGGCGCTACCGCTGAAGGGTTGGTGGTTCTATTCCCTAGAGCAAGGCGCTACCGCTGAAGGGTTGGTGGTTCTATTCCCTAGAGCATGGCGCTACCGCTGAAGGGTTGGTGGTTCTATTCCCTAGAGCAAGGCGCTACCGCTGAAGGGTTGGTGGTTCTATTCCCTAGAGCATGGCGCTACCGCTGAAGGGTTGGTGGTTCTATTCCCTAGAGCATGGCGCTACCGCTGAAGGGTTGGTGGTTCTATTCCCTAGAGCAAGGCGCTACCGCTGAAGGGTTGGTGGTTCTATTCCCACAGGACAGGTCCTGTTGGATGTGGCAGGTTGAGTTAACACGCTTCACTGATCAATTACTGCTTCATGTCTGCTGCTAAACTCAGGTGTGTGTGTGTGTGTGTGTGTGTGTGTGTGTGTGTGTGTGTGTGTTGTCCTTTTCCTCAGTGACTGACAGTAACGGTCGACTGAGGTGACATCTGGAATAAAGAGAATAAATTTCACTGTGATTCTATTAATAAAAAAGACCAGAAGGAACGACAGAACGCCGTTTAAAACACAACTCATATATATATTTATATATATACATGTATATATATATAAATATATATATTTATTTATATCCAGCATTTAATATTTCTACAATAAATTTGACCCTGCATGTAACAAGACTTTAGTTCCCTCTTGTTCTTTAGAAAGTATCATCATCTGTCAAGGTTTAAATGTCTCCCTGAAGCTCAAAATAAACCTCTTCCTGGTTTCACCTCCAGGCAAAAATAGAAATAAAATCAATTCAGCCCTTTGAAGAGTTTCGACTTTTACCTGTTTCATTCTCGTTGTCTGTTTTCTTCTTCTGCGTCTTATTCCTATCTGGCTTTTTATTGTTGATTTTATTGGCCTGTATTGATCATTGCTGTATTGCTTTTTAATCTTTTTCCTTCTTCCCAAGAATTGTGTGTTTACTTGTTTTAATGAAATGTGAGTTTGACAGTGATGTTGTGGATTGTCTTGTGTTTGTGTTTGTGTGGATGATGAAGGAAACTGGTTAAACTTATAGAACTAACATATAAAACAGTCAACATTGTGTAGTTACTGTTAGCCCGTTATTTGGGCTCGACATTGTTGTTCGCGCGGTAGAGGGCGTCGCCACAAATCCCGAAATCAAACGAAGAGAGCTCAAGCGCTGTCAGAGAGGTGTCAAAACTAAGAGCTCCCACTCCAGCTTAATTTCCAGACCCCATACACGTCACGGAGAAGCGATGGGCTACTGTTGCAGATGTCTTCCGTTAAACCATTTGCGGTTTATTTGAACCAGTCAAGCCAAAGGTGTCACGAACATCCAGAGCTACAATGTACGTTTTTGTGATGAGTTGTTTTTGTTTCAGGTCTGTACCAGATCGGTCGCTATGGTAACGGCTGTGCTTATGCCGTCCGCATGCACGAGCGCAACCGCCACTTTTGCAGACCGGAAGACGAGCAAGTTTTTTCCTGTTGAGTGGTTCTCTTCTCTATAGAACATCTCCGGTGCCGTTCCTGTCACAGTGCGCATTCCACAGTTCAGTCTATCGGTGACTGAATCACACTGCCAGGCTGGGAAACGACACATTACAGCGGAGAAGAAAACTCCATCGCTTGAGGGGGAGTACAGAAGAAAAGAAGGGTAAAGTCTGTGGCACAGCAGGTGAGCCGGAACTAGCCTGGGTAGGGTTGTGTTTCGGGGCCGTGTTGTCTCAGCTTAGCCGCTCTCCTGTCCGACCCAGCGGCTAGCCGGGCAGGCCCACTACGGCTGCTTAGCCTTGACGTCCTTAGTTCCGTAGCCCTGGTGCCGTTAGACACAACTTCACGCGGACCTCCATTCTAAAATCTGGTCATGTAATATTGCGTTGCTTGTCGACAAAGAGACATACCCCTTAAAATATGACTCAACACCTCCCCTGAGTTCAATTCGGCATATACTTTACCGAGCAGCACACAGTTAAATACAATCTCAACTTTTATAACTGGGTTGTTATTCCCGTAATCAGAGTACACCGCGCAGGGCGACAGCGAGCATTTCCAACCAATTAAAAGTTGAACTCTTGACATAAAGTGCTGCTTGGTGGTCTACAGACCCGCCGAGTCTGACAGAAGACCCCTGATACACCGCCGCAGGTCTGGGGTCTTGTTGTAACAGGTCTACAGGGTCGACGAGAAGCAATGACACATTCAACTGTCAGATATTTGAAGAGACTTTGGTTTGACGTTCATACTAGAGAACGACATGCATCGGGGCTAATAGTTACCACGATCTAACTAACTAGACAGCTAGACTAACTAACACTCTCCTAACTAGTTGATCAGCTACACTGGTTCTAGTTATTGAACTATTGAAGTCATTGGCTAAACACAGAATAGAATAGAAAAGATTGCTACCCTTAGCTACTGTGGTTAGCTAGTTAAGTCTGTTGCATCGGATGTACCATCAGGGCTGAGGCTATTCTCTGGAATTTAGCTAGAAATAAACGTTAGCTAGCCGGTTAGAGCAATGATGTGTTAGAAATGGGAAACACGTTGAGCCGAATGAGCCATGCTAAACTAGGATTTAAGGGAGAAGTGGTCTGTTATTAACGTTATTCCAAGGTGTGGTTCGGCTAACTTGGTGTGCTAGCAGTTCCAACCATTAGCCTGACCCCGGCTACAGGCTAACGTTAGACAACACGCCCAGCACATGTGATATCCAGCGTCCATCTGAAGCGATGCCGTGGCCTGCTCAGAAAGAGGAAACGTGTCTTTGGAAAGTGAAAAAGAAATCTCACAAATATGTGAGATATTACTGTCCTGTCCAGGATGGCAACTTTCCCTTTAGCTACTGAGCTAAGCTACCTGAAGTTGACACTCAAACATGCGAGACTGAGACGGTTAAGAAGTTCCTTCCCTGATTGATTTAAAATGTAACTGGGACTGAAGGTGGTTTTGCTAAATCCATTTGGACATTTGTTTGTTTTAAGACCAATAGCTTTTCAAGAAAACTCAAAAGTTGAAGGCAGCTGCTGAGTGATTAAAGAGACTAGAGATGTCTGGAGTGACTAGAGAATAGACTGGGAGAGATGGGGTGAGGGGACGGGGTGAGATGGGGTGAGGGGACGGGGTGAGATGGGGTGAGGGGACGGGGAGAGAGGGGTGAGGGGACGAGGAGAGATGGGGTGAGGGGACGGGGTGAGATGGGGTGAGGGGACGGGGAGAGAGGGGTGAGGGGACGAGGGAGAGATGGGGTGAGGGGACGAGGAGAGATGGGGTGAGGGGACGGGGTGAGGGGACGAGGAGAGATGGGGTGAGGGGACGGGGTGAGATGGGGTGAGGGGACGGGGAGAGAGGGGTGAGGGGACGGGGTGAGATGGGGTGAGGGGACGGGGAGAGAGGGGTGAGGGGACGAGGAGAGATGGGGTGAGGGCACGGGGTGAGAGGGGTGAGGGGACGGGGTGAGATGGGGTGAGGGGACGGGGAGAGAGGGGTGAGGGGACGAGGAGAGATGGGGTGAGGGGACGGGGTGAGATGGGGTGAGGGGACGGGGAGAGAGGGGTGAGGGGACGAGGAGAGATGGGGTGAGGGGACGAGGAGAGATGGGGTGAGGGGACGGGGTGAGATGGGGTGAGGGGACGGGGTGAGATGGGGTGAGGGGACGGGGTGAGATGGGGTGAGGGGACGAGGAGAGATGGGGTGAGGGGACGGGGTGAGATGGGGTGAGGGGACTGGGTGAGAGGGGTGATGGGACGGGGAGAGAGGGGTGAGGGGACGGGGTGAGATGGGGTGAGGGGGACGGGGGAGAGAGGGGTGAGGGGACGAGGAGAGATGGGGTGAGGGGACTGGGTGAGGGGACGAGGAGAGATGGGGTAAGGGGGACTGGGTGAGATGGGGTGAGGGGACGGGGAGAGATGGGGTGAGGGGACGGGGTGAGATGGGGTGAGGGGACGAGAGAGATGGACGAGGGACGAGGAGAGATGGGGGTGAGGGGACGGGGGAGAGATGGGGTGAGGGGACGGGAGATGAGGGGAAACGGGAGAGGAGAGATGGGGTGAGGGGACAGGGTGAGATGGGGTGAGGGGACAGGGTGAGATGGGGTGAGGGGACGGGGTGAGATGGGGTGAGGGGACGGGGAGGGAGAGGGGTGAGGGGACTGGGTGAGATGGGGTGAGGGGGACGGGGAGAGATGGGGTGAGGGGACGAGGAGAGATGGGGTGAGGGGACTGGGTTGAGATGGGGTGAGGGGACGGGGTGAGATGGGGTGAGGGGACGAGGGGAGAGGGGGTGAGGGGACTGGGTGAGATGGGGTGAGGGACGGGGTGAGATGGGTGAGGGGACGAGGGGAGAGGGGTGAGGGGACTGGGTGAGATGGGGTGAGGGGACGGGGTGAGATGGAAATAATAATGTAAGTGTGTTTTTAAAGTGGTCACAGTGGAGAACTACTGAGATCAGAGGAGTGTGTGTGTGTGTGTGAGTGTGTGTGTGTGTGTGAGTGTGTGTGTGTGTGTGAGTGTGTGTGAGTGTGTGTGTGTGTGTGTGTGTGTGATTGGACTGGTCATGATTGTTTAACCTTCAACCAGATAGGAGGAAGACGTGTCTACATTAGAGATATACTGACTTCATCATAGTGACATAGTGACATAGTGTCTATGTAACATGGAGTTTGAACCTGCTCTGTCAGCAGTCTGGTCTCAGGATTGTCCTAGAAAAACCTCATGACTGAAGGAGATCTGAACACCCCAATACATCAGTCATGTGTTTTAATGTGTCTGAGGAACTGAACTCAGGATCTCATCCTGCTGTGTTTCATCTCTGCTGCCAGTAAAGACTAAGAGACGAGAGTCTGATCAATATTGTGTTGTAGCTTTATTGAGCTGATCTCACCAACTAGACAAAGAGCAATTGACTTAAATTGCCACGACGGGACAAGGTGATATGGGGGTGAGGGGATGAGGTGATATGGGGGTATGGGGGTGTGAGGGGGCTGGCTGAGGGGGGTGATGGGACGGGGTGAGGGGACGGGGAGAGAGGGACAAGGTGATATGGGGGTGAGGGGATGAGGTGATATGGGGGTATGGGGGTGAGGGGGCTGGGTGAGAGGGGGTGAGGGGGCTGGGTGAGGGGGTGAGGGGGCTGGGTGAGGGGGTGAGGGGACAAGGTGATATGAGGGTGAGGGGGGGGGGGTGAGGGGGCTGCTGTTAATTTTATTAGTATTTGCTGTGGAGGTTGGATGAGACTTCATCAGCTGATGAAGAAGAGGGTGAGGAGAGAGCGACAGTTTCCAGTGAAGGAAAAGCGAGAGCCACGCCCCCTTCCTCAAAACCCAACCTGTCTTCTGGCTGCATTGCATTCTGGTCTATCTCGGCTACTGCATTGCATTCTGGTCTATCTCGGCTAGCTGATTACTTTACTGGTGTCTGATTGCTAGTTTAGTGAAGCAGATATAACAAAGTGTAATAGAAGGTCGCCTCCTCTACAGATGGTGTGTCTTATGTACTTGACAACAGAGCGTAGCTGGTCGTCCAGGGCAACCAGTCATGTGACTTGATGTGTAATCTCTCCCTCTCCTCCCAGCTACCATGGTGGGTGAACGCCGCAATGGGAACCTGCTTGTCCAGCTCGGCCCCAAGCTGCAGGCCTACCCCGAGGAGCTGATCCGCCAGCGCCGGACTCACGACGGCCAGACAGAGTACCTGATTCGCTGGTCCCTGGTCACCATCGACGACGGCACCGGCTCCAGTGGCGGGGCCAGCGAGGCAGGCGGGGCCGAGAGTGGGAGCTCTGGGGTGGGCGGGTCCGGCGGGTCGTCGTCGGGGGAGAGCAAGACGGAGAACATCCTGATGTGGATGTCGACCGAAGACGTGTACGCCAACTGCCCCACCCTGCTGGGCAAGAGGAAAACGGACACCCAGCGCCCCTTCCAGCAGAGCCAGCAGGAGGAGGAGGAGGGGGGGAGGAGGCGGACAGAGGTCAGAGGACCGGCGGGGAGTTTCCACCTGACGTCACCTTCGACGAGGTGGAGCTGTCGGACATGAAGGACGATGTGAAGAACCTGGTCTGCCGCGCCAGGAAGCAGATGGCCAAGAGGAGCGACTTCGCCATCAGCATCACTCAAACCATCCACGTCCTGAGCGCCTACGCCAGCATCGGCTCGCTGGTCGGCGTCTTTAAAGAGACGGGAGCCCTGGACCTGCTGATGGAGCTGCTCTGCAACAAGGAGAGGCAAACCAGACGCAGCGCCGGGAAGATGCTCCGAGCCCTGGCGTCGCATGACGCAGGTAACCTGGTTTTGATATGATGATGTGATGTGCTGCTCCTGTACAAACACACTGCTGTCCACTAGCAGGAAGTCCCAGTCAGCATATTTAACACGTTAGATACCAAATACATCCACATGACCAATCACAGCAGAATCACCCAACCCTTCAGCATCATGATGACTAGAGGTTCAGAACAGGACACTCTCTGGTTGGTCACCTGAACACCAACCTGAACACCAACTAACATTAGGCTACATGGAAATGAAAAGAGAAAGTTTAGGAGATGCCTTATCTGGTACATGTGGGCGTCTCAGTGGCAGCTGTTTGTTTGACTGTAGTAATGTATTTCCTGCTTGGTCTGAAACTGGACACAGCCAGAAACATGCTGGGTGATACGAGAGACGCCATGTTGAAAAGACGTCTAGTGATTGGTGGTCATCTTCTCTGTCAGTCTTTAAAGTGTTTTTGACGAGTTGACGGTTGACAGGTTTCTCTCTGTTGCTGGGTCAGATCTCCTCTAGTTCCTCCTTAGTCCACCTCTGGATGCCCTACAGCACTATGTGACAGCATCCAGTGGTTTTTCACTGCAGACACTTTCATTCTGCACTCATCTGCCATACTTTGGTTATTTCAGCTGTAATTTGTTTTTGCAGCGTCATTTCTTTTACTTGTTCGTCTTCTAGATGTACAATTTCTATCTTCCTCCCGTCATGAAAACCTGAGGCAGCAGTGAATGTGACCTGATACAACTGATCGATCACATGTCCAACATGATGAGGGCTTTACTGTGTGTTGCAGTGGCGAGGTGTTTCTGAGGGTTGAGTGTTGAGGGTTGAGTGTGGCTCTGTGTGGCGGCTAAAATAGATTTTGAACATTTGCACTGTAAAACTCCTACACTACAAATGTACACTACCTGGATCAGTGGAGGATGATTCATTGGTCAGCAAGAGCAAACACAGTGCACATAATACAATGGACAGCAGTGGTGGAGCTTAGTCATCATACAGACGGTGGACTGCTGCTGGACCTGGTCTGGGTAACTGAGGCGGTGGACTGCTGCTGGACCTGGTCTGGGTAACTGAGGCGGTGGACTGCTGCTGGACCTGGTCTGGGTAACTGAGGCGGTGGACTGCTGCTGGACCTGGTCTGGGTAACTGAGGCGGTGGACTGCTGCTGGACCTGGTCTGGGTAACTCCAGGTGTTTTTCCACTGGTGTGACCTCACCACTGATAAACTGGGTTCAGTGTGTTGTCATTGTTCCTCTTATCTCCAGTATACAGGCGGCAGGCTGGAATGCTGCACCAGTAGGCCAGTAGGCCAGCTGTTGTGTAATTGTTCATGTTTGTGTTGCTGTCAGTGCAGCAGCAGGTGACAGCAGTAGTCCTGTAGTAGTCCTACCATGGATCCCTGTACGCTCACTGGCTTAGGCATTGAGCCACCAGGGGAGCAGCAGTGCACTCTGGGATCTTTACCTCCCAGCCTGCCATGATACTGTGAATACTTGAAGAGTTGTTACCCATTATGTACTAGTTAGTTACAGTCTGACTGGTGCTGACCACAGGATAACCTGACCTCTGACTTCTGAGGTAGTATATTAGTATATAGTATATAGTACTGTCTATAGTATAGTAGTCTATAGTATAGTAGTCTATAGTATAGTGGTCTATAGTATAGTCTATGGCAGGAGGGCGGAGTCAACGGGCCAGCAGGCCATGACAGACAGAGACATGGCAGGAGGGCGGAGTTAACAGAGACATGGCAGGAGGGCGGAGTTAACAGAGACATGGCAGGAGGGCGGAGTTAACAGAGACATGGCAGGAGGGCGGAGTCAACAGAGACAAGGCAGGAGGGCGGAGTGTCATCAGGCTGAAGGAACAGGCGTCTCCATCGACGTAGAGCTGACAGTTTGGCTCCTCCCAGTCCAGTCAGTGCTCTGGGTTGCTAGCTTGGTTGCTAGCTTGGCTGCTAGCTTGGCTGCTAGCTTGGCTGCTCCACTGCTGACGATCACCACTGGAACGTCTGATAATGTGTTGTACATTAACGGTGGTTTGGTCTGAGACGAGGAAAAAGCACAGACATCTCACTCTGACGCTTTCTCTGTACCGCAAACGGACCAGTCTGCTCTCAAATTGCTGTTAATGGCAAGTAGTGAGAAAGGCCTTCTGTTGCAGAGATCCTCTGTTCAGCCTAGATGTTGGCACCAGACTTATTTGGACCTTAGTATACACAAGATGAAACTATTAACATCTGGGCTACAATTTATGTTTTTGAGAAAAAACTACTTTGCTCCAGGTCTGCTCCAGATCGGCGCTATCATAATGTCATTATGTGCAGGACAGAAGTTGTGGCTAGAGTGAATCATCTTCGAAAACATAGATGATCTTTGGTTTGGCTGAAGACACTCAGGAAGTGGATGACTTGCTGGCAATGACTGAGCAGTTCGTTAGCTGTGTGTTTTACTCCAGACTTACTGTACGTACTGTCCACACAGCAGCTCAGTGCTGTTGCTGTGAAATGACCACAATAAAGAACATGTATGAACCACCAGCCTGCTGTGAAGGAGGAAGACTCCTTTAGGTTTGTTCAGGCTGCCTCTCAACAAGCACATCACCAATACTACTACAGCAGAATGGAGGTTAAAACAGGTTCTTGGTTAAATAGAAGTTTGTTTATTTCCATCCGACTATCAACTTTCTGTGCCAGCTCTGTTCTGGTGAACCAGGAAGAGTCTGGTCTATTTTGGACACGAGGACTCGTCTTACCCAGAAACCACATCACCCACCTTGGCAATGTGGCTTTGTTTTCCTTTTGGGTTTCTTAGCAACCTTGTTCCTGTCAGTGAGGAAATGATGGGAAAAAGGCAGGGAAAAGGCCCATTGACCTCATGCATTCATTCATGACTCATGAGTGAAGTTTCAAAGTTTGTCACTCCCTGCCACGCCCAGCAGCCTCCGCTATGTGGCTCTGGGGAAACCTAAACCCTGACAGGACATTTAGTCAAGTGAAACTATCAAAATTATTTCTTACACAACAGGAAGTTACAGAAAGTAATATTTAGCACAGGTACAAACTGTAACTGAGTAAGCTCCCCAAAGGGAGGCAGTCCCAGATGTGATTACATCCAGGAAGTCTATCACATTATACCTGAGGACTAGTTTGCAGTAACATGGTTGGATAGTATGGGAATGTATCCAGCAGTATGCTGTTCTGTCTGTAGGCCTGCAGCCATGCTTTTAATTTAATCCAATTCAAAACCGATTCAGTAATCCTGCTTTCAATACTCTTATTTTACGGAAGGGCAGGTTTTGGCATCGGCTTGTACCAAGAACTCCTGTAGGTGGCGATCTAGCCTTCACTTCATTAGACCAAACTACATCTGTTCAATAAAAATGGTGGGCACTGTTGAGACTAGTTAAGACTGTTGAGACTACTGATTAGACAGTCAGGGGTTATCTTTTATTTACCTAATAAAGAGGAATGGAGGTGTTGAGATGACTCAGTTTGTCCCCTAATCTATATCAATAATCCACATAATCATATTCCACAATATTAAAAATGTAGGGGCTTTCTACTTGTGTTCCAGTAAGCCACTACTGAGACGGTAGTAGTTGGTTTTGACGCACGTTCAGAAGATCCATGTATCCAAAGTTGATGTTTTTGCTTCGTATTTATTAAACACAAAATTTACGTTGTCAAACAAAAAGAAAAATGTTTCCAAACCAGTATTCTGAAGTGTGTGTGTGTGTGTGTGTGTGTGTGTGTGTGTGTGGTCGAAAACTGTAGCTTCCCACTTCTATCCCATTCGAAACCAAACATTAGCTGCCATATACAGGTGCCCTCAATCAAATCAACTCACTGACATTTAGACATTTCAAAATAAAAGTCCACACATTTACCAAAATAAAAGTCCACACATTTAAACTACAAATACTACAAAAATGGCTCCTACAAAAAGATGTGTTGTAGTTTATTGTTTTCATGATGTGGCCTTGTGAAGACCGTTGGGGCTGTAACCGTGTTGACCAGTTAATATCTAAAAACTCAACACTACTACGACTGTGCTCTATGTTAACTAGTTGACCTGACAGCATTTCCACAGGGGGCTTGATGTTGGTCAACCAGTTCTTCTTCTTCTTCTTCTTCTTCTTCTTCTTCTTCTTCTTCTTCTTCTAACTACATTCAGCCCTCGAGACACGAACTTCAGCTGCAGAACACATTTGGTTAAATTATCGAACATTGATAAAATTCAGTATTGACTTCAATCTTTTGCAACAGTCATGAAGTAGTATTGACATGTTAGTTATTAAAGGGGGGGTATTGTACTCATTTTGGGCTATTTAAACTGTTCCTGGGGGTCTACAAGACGTTTGTGAAGTCTATATAAAAAAAAAATCCTAAAACCAGCTTCTGTGGTGTGTTTCAGTCTCTCATTTTCTCCATTGTAAAGAACAGGCTGTTTTGAGGGCGTGGAGGTTGTATGTAATGAGCACTGCTCTGATTGGCCGCCTCACACCTCAATCAGAGCAGTGCTCATTACATACAACCTACACGCAATCGCCTGGCGGAGGCGGAGAGCAGAGCGCTCATGCTGCTCAAGGTAAACAAATAAGCTTGATGCAGAAATCTACCATAACCATGGCGGCCGCTCCAGAACCAACACTGAGACCGGACATGTTTGAGCCGGAGTCTGACCCAGAATGGGAAGAGGCAGCTGAGCGGTTCCACTTAGTTTCTCAATGATAACAATTCTGTGTAATATTGTACTTTCGTGCCTTGTGTTTGTGTATGTGGGTGTGTGAGCAACACTCTCTGCTGTAGCCGGTCTGTTTATGGCTCATGTCCATAAGCTTATTGAATACAACTTGCAGACAAGCTAGGATTGACAATTTTGTTGAGCTAGTTAACCAATATATTATTGGATGCAACCTATTTGCATCCAAACAGCCAAACAACCAAACGCGATTGTACTAATGGTGGCTAAAGTTTACCAAGCCTGACACGTTCGACAGACTTATAAAACAGACACTGGTCCCAACAAATAACTTAAAGATGAGTCCTGACTCCAACCAATAACTTTACTTTTACTTTACTTTACTTTTAATGACTCCAGCTTTAGTTTTCTTACTTCTTCCACGCCCAACAAGCCCGTGGCTAGCCCCGCTAGCTCGTTAGCTAACCAGCAGTCAAATATACTGACCAGACTTATTTGGTAAATTAAATCAAAACATGGTGACACTTACAGATTCCAATTTTGCAGCTGGGTCACGTACCTTATGAATTGCTCCATCTTTAAGCTTCAATTTAGATGCTAATCCTGCCATTGCTCAAGCAGTCTGAGGACTGATCATCACACACAGAAAAAACTGTAGCCGTTAAAAATAAAATGAATCCACTCTGTCCTGCATTTTCGCGTGTTGGGAGACTGTGCAGGGATCTATGTTGCTGCCTGCATCCTACAAAATAATAACTGGAGTTGATATATCTCCTGATATGTTGTTTTAGCTTCAGTCGTCGCAAAGTAATGGTGCATTCCAGTGTACTTGGAAAAAACGGCGTCCGAATGTGATATGCGCCGATTCTCTTCACTAATGACGCTGTAGTAGTTGATGTTGAGTTTAGATGCTTGTAACATTCTGAGACTTACCATACAAACATGAGTTTGCTGCGGGCGATTATGTTTTCCCGAGCAGATGCACTGGAACACATTTAGATTGGAAGTTAGGAATACCGACTCTGAATTATCGATTTCCGAGTACAATGGAATGCACCATAAGCAACGGCTTGCGGCACTGCCGTGAGCTGCATTTTGCGACGACGTAAATGGGATTGGTTGTTCAACTGGGCGTGGGCATGCTCTGAGAGGGGCTGGATTAGCCCGTTATGACGTCCAAAGGAACCACTTTCTGAAACGGGCTGTTTTTTTCCTATCTTTGGCACCGTTTTTGGAAAAAGGAAAATACAGAAAAACGGGTTGACTTCCAGATTTCAAATTTTCTCAGCTGCTTAGGTAAATGATTTCCTGTGGAACATGTATAAGCGCCAGGAATAAACCGTTTTCCATAATATGGGACCTTTAACACTATCAGAGAGGTTGACAGATTCCAGCATTCACAGCTATTCTCACCATTTCACCAAGTTGCTTCTGGTTATATAAACTATTTTCTAGAAGTATCTGGGTTTGGATGCCTGTTCACTCCCTCCTTCTGTCCTCCCTCCTCCAGGAAGTCGAGCCTACGTCTTGCTGTCTCTCAGTCAGCAGGATGGGATTGAACAGCACATGGACTTTGACAACCGCTACACTCTGCTGGAGCTGTTTGCTGAAACCACCTCCTCCGAGGAGCACGGGATCTCCTTTGAAGGGATTCACCTCCCTCAGGTAGGTGGCCGACCAGGTCTCCTCACATGGCTAGTGGGAGGTTGTAGCCCAGCACATGTACGGCATCAGCCATTTGATGGAAACCTTTGTCCAACCTTACAGTACGTTTTGGAATGGCCGGGAATTGAACCCCTAATGCAGGGTGTCTGCAAATCTGGAAAAGTCTTACATGCCTTCAATTATCTAAACTCCTTAAAAGGTCTTGAGTACTGTTGAACCATCATGTGAATCTTAACTTCAGAGTTGGAGGTCTTCAAGATGTTCTTCTTAGTGGTGAGGAATCAGACCAGTCACCCAGACCTGTACTCTCTTAAGTACTGTTACACAGGGAATCGAACCCCCAACCCTGGTGTTAGTGCCACAGGACCACCATAGGTTTTGAGATGAATTCTGTGTTTTCCATCAGATCCCAGGGAAGCTGCTGTTCTCTCTGGTGAAGCGCTACCTGTGTGTCACCTCTCTGATGGACAAGCTCAACACGGCGGGGGTGGAGTCGAGCTGTGACAGACAGGACGCCGGCCCCTCCTCTGCCTCCTCGTCCTCCTCTTTTGCGAGCGCCGCCCACCAGACGGAGCACCTTCGTGTCCAGCGGGAGTTTGAGTTCACCATGGCAATGGCCAACCTCATCTCGGAGCTGGTCCGGGTCATGGGCTGGGATCGGAACCGACAACCTCCCGACGGCTTGGGCCAGGGGGGAGGGGGTGTGTGTGGTGAGGAGCGGGGGGAGGAGTCATCCCGCCCCGTCCTCAGATCCATTTTCCAGCCTCGTTTCTCTGCCTCGCCCGTCGCCATCGCTGCCGGCTCAGTTGTAGCCACGCCCGCCGCCACCCCGCCCAAGAAGAAGACTGGCAACGGGTTCAAAACCCGCACAGACTTCGCAAGCCGCTCAGCCTACGTTGAGTACGTCCAGGACAACCTGAAGAGCGGCATGATGGTCCGCATGCTGGAGGACTACGAGGAGGTCAGCTCCGGAGATGAAGGAGACTTCCGCTACAGCAACGATGGATCCCCACCTGTACAGGTGAGATAGCAGGATCCCCAGGCCGACCGGCTACTGGGTTAATAGCATAGACATGATCAGCAGCCAGGTAAGTTAGTCTACAGGTAACCAACCATCACTGGGCAGGTAACCAACAATTATTCTGTTCTGAACATCTTAGTGTTGGTAGCCAACCATCCTTGGGAGTCCTGCTCTGTAAATCTCAACGGCTGGTAAAACGGTCGAAGTGGCCGTCCCGTCCAACTAACACTGGGTTCAGACCGGTTCAGACCGGTTTTGACCGTTCAGACTGGCCGCTCCTCTCTGATTGCTATAACACAACAATTGGACTAAATAGACACAAACACCTAAAAACACCACAGAGGAGATTCAGTAAAACAAACTAAGAACCAAGTATTGAATCTAGTCTGTCAGATGGTGGAACGTTGAGTTGGTATCTTCTAGAAACAGGTCTTTATCTGCAGTTTAATGAAGTTTTGATTTGAACACACTGTAACCGGAGCTGTGTGTTGGTGTCCAGGTTTACTGGAACTCCCTGTCCAGAACCTACTGGGTCCACTGGCACATGGTGGAGATCCTGGGCAACGGGAGCAGCAGCCAGGCTGAGAAGGAGACGCAGGAGAAGGCCTCCTCCTTGACGGAGACGCTTAAACTCACCGCTGGTAAGACCAGCTCCCTGAACGCACCAACACCCACCCAATCATTATAAAGATTACTGGTTATACTGGTCATACTGGTCAGCTCTCAGTGGAACCAGTAGAAGACTGGTTGTACTGGTCAGCTCCCAGTGTGAATGTGTGAAGCAGAGTCCATCTGACAGCATGGTGGTTTAACAGGACATCCTGCTATGTCTCGTGAAGAGGTTTCTCCATCGGAGGTGTGCTTGTTGTTCCCAGTGAGCCAGACGTTCTTCTCCAAGCCTCCCGGGGGTCTCTACTCTCTGCCCTACCTGTCGGAGGGTCTGCAGGCCGATGCCCTCAGCCTGAGCCGGGCCGAGTGGTGGGAAGTTCTCTTCTTCATCAAGAAACTGGAACCCAAACAGCAGCAGGAAGTCAACGGCATCCTGCTGCAGAGCCTCGACGACCAGGTAGGAAACAGCCCAGCGTGTTGACGAGCTTGAAGCGGTTTGAATCCATCAAGACCAGGATGGTAGTTCTGGTTCTCTGGTTCTCTGGTTGCTCCTGATCAGCTTTGAGCTCATGAACTTAGTGATGAAACATGTCGAATCTTGAGGAACTTCTTCCCCAAAACAGTTCCAGGTTCAGTACTGCTATTTCATATACTTCATCACTTTCTCCCCCTCCATCCCTCTCCCTCCATCACCCCTCCCTCCATCACCCCTCCCTCCCTGCATCCATTCCTCCCTCCCTGACTCCTCCCGCCCCCTCCACCTCCCAGGATTCAGATCTGGATGAGTCCGCTCTGATTGGTCTATCAGTCCCAGGGGAGGCGGCTAAGAAGCTTCTCCACTACCTGAAGCAGAAGCTGCCGTCGTCGTGCCTGGGCGATCTGCTCTGCTCCCACGCCTTCTCCAAACACTACCTGAGACGAGGAGGAGGAGGCCTGGAGGACGAAGAGCTGCTGGGTGAGGACCTGACCTGATGACCTAACCAATAATGGACCTGCCGTTAGAAACTGACCTCATCTTATCTGTCTTTCAGCTGAAGGCTCCTTGGGTTCCTCTGGCCTGGGAGGAGGGCAGAACACCTCATCTTCATCATCAGCCTCAGCCTCCTCTTCCTCAGCCATGGGCTCCGTCTCCAAGAAAGCCAAGAAGGAGCTTCCTGCTGATTCAGGATGTGGCAGCCCGGATACCGAGAGCGAGCTGCCCACCGAGGACGACAGCAAATACCCCGAAGACCTGGAGGAGAAGATGAAAGGTGTGTGTGTGTGTGTGTGTGTGAAAACAACTTGAACTGATTTGGGTTTTGGATTAAAGCTGCTGATAACCAATTTCTTGTGCTGACATTCAGTATCTTTAAATTTGACTCATAATCATTTCTACCTGTCACCTGCCTCCTTCAACTCCTCCTCCTCCTCCTCTCTCCCTCCCTCCCTCCAGTGTTTAACAACCCCCGGGTCCAGGGGAAGAAGACTGCGTTGGAGAAGCTGGGTGAGGTGGTGGAGATCCTGAGGAAGGGGGGCTCTGACTCCGCCCAGCAACTGGCCGGGATCCTGTTCATCAGCAAACTCCTGGAGGAGGAGGGAGCCCAGGAGAGGAGCACCCTGAGGACCGACTCTGCCCAGACCATACGGTGAGATACCTGACCGCCACAGACCTCCTCCACAAACTTCCTCCACAGACCCCCTCCACAGACCCCCTCCACAGACCTCCTCCACAGATCTCCCATCCCCTCCACTCACCTCCAGTTGCTCCATTGCAGCTCCCAGTGGCCACCAGTAGAAGACTGGTTATGCTGGGCAGCTGTCTAAATGTGGGTGGGGCACAGGGGTCAGCTGACTGATGAAGGGTGACAGTAACGTGTCTCTGTTGTACCAGGGACCGGGTGCTGAAGCTGTTGGTGGAGCTGCTGGGCGTTCAGTCTAAGGAGGTTGTGATCAGCGCTCTGCGACTGACCCGCCTACTCATGCTCAAATACGAGTGGAGGGTTTCCTTCGCCACCGAGGGAGGAGTCAAAGCCATCCTGTCCTGCATGCAGGAGTTCCCCTCCGTCACACAGGTCCAGCAGGTGGCGCTAGCGGTGAGTAAACCGATCCAGAATAAGAGAAGTGGGACTTATTCCCTTCGTGGTTGTTGAGTTAATATATTGGTACTTCACACTGTCAGACGCTGAAGGTGATAACCGGCGCCAGTAAACACGACCTTCGCAGCGTCGGCAGTAGTCTTCCTCTCTCTGAGTCTGGGACCCAGATGATGTTGGAGATCTTCGCCAGCATCGGCTCGGCCACGCCAGAGGGCTCCAAGGGGCTGCTGGGAGCAATCCCCACCGCCATCGAACTGATGCTCAAGACTAAAGGGTAACAGCTACTGGGGTTATTGTTATTATGTGGACACAAGACCAAATATGATCAAAATACATGTTTTTATAGACACTGATCCATTTTGTAGAGAGAAACTCTACTAGGGTGGATATATTTTGTGGGTGTGGGTGTGGGTGGGTGCATTTAGATGCTTACAAAAGAGCAGCTTCAGTGAACTAGTTAAGGGCAGCGACTTTAAATGAATGATTAGGTTTATCAGTTGATTGATTGTTCTGTCTCTGGTCCCTCCAGCTGCATGCTGTC
The DNA here is from genome assembly GCA_034670405.1 of Hoplostethus atlanticus. Lineage (NCBI taxonomy): Eukaryota > Metazoa > Chordata > Actinopteri > Trachichthyiformes > Trachichthyidae > Hoplostethus > Hoplostethus atlanticus. The sequence continues at coordinate 1,138,662 of JAXDDX010000118.1, forward strand.
GGTTCGTAACGGCCTGCTGGTCATCATCATGCTGATCTCCAACCATAAGAGCCTGGCGGAGCAGCTGGTGGCCTGCGACGTCACCACCGTCCTCAAGAAGTGTCTGTCGGGGTCCAGACCGGAGACTATGCTGGCCATCATCGCCCTCAACCACATCTCCATGGTCCACAAGCTGGAGAGGAAAGGTACAGCGCTTAATGCCATCACTTCCCATCAGTGTAATAAACCATTTACTCAATAACAATGTGCAGTCAATAGTCATAATCCTGCCAGTGTAATCAATCCCCAACTAAAGGACGATACCGTCTCTTCAGGGGTTTGGTCCATTGGTCACCTGATTCAACGTGTAGTCATCTCTGTCTGGTAGCTAGCTCTGTCTGGGGGCATGCTAACACTTTAGCGTACAGGATGTTGAGTAATATTAGCATGAGATGATTTTGGTGCCAATCCTCTCATCACATTGGGATGATTGATACGAACAGTATTGATGTGGTACTGTGATGTAGCAGTATTGATGTGGTACTGTAACAGTATTGATGTGGTACTGTGATGTAACACGATTGATGTAGTACTGTAACAGTATTGATGTGGTACTGTGAAGTAACAGTATTGATGTAGTACTGTAACAGTATTGATGTGATACTGTGAAGTAACAGTATTGATGTGGTACTGTAACAGTATTGATGTGGTACTGTAACAGTATTGATGTGGTACTGTGATGTAACAGTATTGATGTGGTACTGTAACAGTATTGATGTGGTACCGTGATGTAACAGTATTGATGTGGTACTGTAACAGTATTGATGTGGTACTGTGATGTAACAGTATTGATGTAGTACTGTAACAGTATTGATGTGGTACTGTGATGTAACAGTATTGATGTGGTACTGTAACAGTATTGATGTGGTACCGTGATGTAACAGTATTGATGTGGTACTGTAACAGTATTGATGTAGTACTGTAACAGTATTGATGTGGTACTGTGATGTAACAGTATTGATGTAGTACTGTAACAGTATTGATGTGGTACTGTAACAGTATTGATGTGGTACCGTGATGTAACAGTATTGATGTGGTACTGTAACAGTATTGATGTAGTACTGTAACAGTATTGATGTGGTACTGTGATGTAACAGTATTGATGTAGTACTGTAACAGTATTGATGTGGTACTGTGATGTAACAGTATTGATGTGGTACTGTAACAGTATTGATGTAGTACTGTGATGTAACAGTATTGATGTGGTACTGTGATGTAACAGTATTGATGTGGTAATGTAACAGTATTGATGTGGTACTGTAACAGTGTTGATGTGGTACTGTAACAGTATTGATGTAGTACTGTAACAGTGTTGATGTGGTACTATAACAGTACTGATGTAGTACTGTAACAGTATTGATGTAGTACTGTGATGTAACAGTATTGATGTAGTACTGTGATGTAACAGTATTGATGTGGTACTGTAACAGTATTGATGTAGTACTGTAACAGTATTGATGTGGTACTGTAACAGTATTGATGTGGTACTGTGATGTAACAGTATTGATGTAGGTACTGTGATGTAACAGTATTGATGTAGTACTGTAACAGTATTGATGTAGTACTGACATCAGTTGTGTTGTGTGTCTCAGAGTCAAAGGAGGAGCTGGACTTTAAGGACACGGAGCTGAAGATGCTGGTGGTCAGTCTGAAGGAGCCGACGGCCACCAAGGAGGTGATACTGACCCTGGAGCAGCTGCTGTGTGACGACGCCTCCCAGCTGGAGGAGGAGCGCAGCCAGGTAGACAGACAGACAGACAGACAGACAGACAGACACCTCCATCTATGTATCTGTCTGTCTACCTGTCTCTCTCTCTGTGTAATAATTGTTATTTGTTGTATTTGTAGGTGACCCGTAGTCGGGACACGTACCAGGACCTGGTCCGTCTGATGGAGCAGCACCGGGCCGACCGGGCCGCCCAGCTCTCCATCCTCAGGTAAAAAGCTCTCAAACCACAGTGTGGCTCTTCTTTGACCCTTGACCCTGCAGCAGTAGGACCTGTCTCTAGCATATAGACCTGTCTCTGTCTCTTCATATCAGTATGATGGTATTCAATGTCCCTGCAGGATCCTGAACAAGTTCCTGGATAACTACCAGGAGGACGTCCTGCCCTGGCATGAGAGCATCGAGCCCTGCCTGTCCTCCATGACGGCCTTCATCAACGACAGAGAGGTGAGCAGACGTCTGGAGTGCTCAGGTGGCCAAAGGGTTAAAGGGGCAGTAAGTCAGATTTCTGCTGACCCAAAGCACAAAATAACCTTCTGATAATGTGATTTTATTGATTGTGTCAATTACAGGCCACTGTAGCTTAAGGGGAGGGAGGGGTGGGAAGGAGAAGTTCTCATTACCATCTAATGTCCCTAAAGAGACTGTCCTGTTAACAGAAGGTCCCAGGTTCAAACCCCATGACCCTCAGCCTTCACCCTGCTGAAGTGTCCTTGAGCAAGGCACTGAATGCTTACCAGCCCACCGGTGATACTCATTCACTGATGATAGATGGTGATGAGAGATGAGATGGAGACCTGAGAACAAAAAACATCCAGAACATTCAGAAAATACACTTCAGTGGCAACAGTCAAACAATCAACAACAACAACAACATATACATCATAAAACATTATTAAAAAAAACTAGATTATTACAAAAAACAACGTGAAAATGTGAGCTGTCATTGTTTTAAAATCAGGGGGTGAAGAAACTAATTTCAAAGAGCTTTACAGTTTGATCCAGTTAGGAGGAGCACAGTAGCAGTAACCAACTAACTAACTAAACTAACCAGTCCTGTGACCTGCGGCATCATTACTGGATGTAAAGCCAGTAGAGATGTGAGGTGCAGGGAGCTGTTAAAGTCCAGCCATACTGCAGTAGAAATCACGTGTTGAGTGTTGAGTCTACCTGCTGTAACAGCACCTCCATCTGTACCGCCACTCGGTGTGTATCCAGGTTGTGCAGCTGTTCATCCGCTTCCTGTACCGGCTGGCGTCTCTGAATAAAGACTACGCCGTGGTGATGTGTCGGCTGGGAACCAAAGACGCTCTGGTCAAGGTGCTGGACAAACACAGCACCAACCTGCTGATGGTCACCGAGCTCAGAGACCTCATCACCGACTGTGAGAAATACGCCAGCCTCTACAAGAAGATGACCACCAGCGTCCTGGCAGGATGCATCCAGGTAACGGAGGAGAGGATGGAGGGATGGATGGATGAGAGAGATGGAGATGATAGATGGATGGAGGGATGGATGGATGGATGAGAGAGATGGAGATGATAGATGGATGGAGAGATGGAGATGATAGATAGATGGAGAGATGGAGATGATAGATGGATGGAGGGATGGATGGATGAGAGAGATGGAGATGATAGATGGATGGAGAGATGAAGATGATAGATGGATGGAGAGATGGAGATGATAGATGGATGGAGAGATGAGAGAGATGGAGATGATAGATGGATGGAGAGATGGATGGATGAGAGAGATGGAGATGATAGATGGATGGAGAGATGTTACCAGTGTCCACAATTAAATCTTGTAGATGCTCAGGTAGCGCTTGACTTGGTTTCCTGCTGTTGAGAGTCTAACTTCCTGTTCCTGTCAGATGGTGCTGGGTCAGATAGAGGAGCATCGCCGCAGCCATCAGCCAATCAACATCCCCTTCTTCGACGTTTTCCTCAGGAATCTGTGCCAAGGTTAGTTCTCTTCTCCGTTAGTCCTGACATCCCATAATATTTCAGTTTAGTTTTTAATGATAAAGTATTAATTCTTCATTATTGGCTGCTCAGTAGCTCCAATCACAGAACCCTGAAGGCTGGATGATTGATTGGCCTTCTAACATTACAATGTAAAATGACCTTTAACCTTTAGCCTTTAGCCTTTTAGCCTTTAGCCTTTAGCCTTTAGCCTTTATTTATCCTGGGAAGGTTTGCACTCATGTTCTCTTACCCAGTACAACCAGTCTCCTACTGGTTCCACTGGGAGCTGACCAGTACAACCAGTCTCCTTTCCATTGGCCTCCACATGGACCAGTTGTCTTCCTGGTGTGTGTTTAGGTTCCAGTGTGGAGCTGAAGGAGGATAAGTGCTGGGAGAAGGTGGAGGTCTCGTCCAATCACCATCGAGCGAACAAACTGACTGACAAGAACCCCAAAACCTACTGGGAGTCCAACGGCTGCACCGGGTCGCACTTCATCAACATCTACATGCACAAGGGGGTGGTTATCAGGTACGAGTACTGGTACTGGTACTACGACTACTACTGGTACTGGTACTACAACTATTACTACTACTACTACTACTGGTACTACGACTATTACTACTGGTACTGGTACTGGTACTGGTACTGGTACTACGACTACTACTGGTACTGGTACTACGACTATTACTACTACTGGTACTGGTACTACGACTATTACTACTACTACTACTACTGGTACTACGACTATTACTACTACTGGTACTGGTACTGGTACTATGACTACTACTGGTACTACGACTATTACTATTACTACTACTGGTACTGGTACTACGACTATTACTACTACTGCTACTGGTACTGGTACTATGACTATTACTACTACTGGTACTGGTACTACTACAACTATTACTACTACTACTACTACTACTGGTACTACGACTATTACTATTACTACTACTGGTACTGGTACTACTACTATTACTACTACTACTACTACTGGTACTACGACTATTACTACTACTGGTACTGGTACTGGTACTACGACTACTACTGGTACTACGACTATTACTATTACTACTACTGCTACTGGTACTGGTACTACGACTATTACTACTACTACTACTACTACTGGTACTACGACTATTACTATTACTACTACTGGTACTGGTACTACGACTATTACTACTACTGCTACTGGTACTGGTACTACGGCTATTACTACTACTACTACTACTACTGGTACTACGACTATTACTATTACTACTACTGGTACTGGTACTACTACTATTACTACTACTACTACTACTGGTACTACGACTATTACTACTACTGGTACTGGTACTGGTACTACGACTACTACTGGTACTACGACTATTTCTATTACTACTACTGCTACTGGTACTACGACTATTACTACTACTACTACTACTACTACTGGTACTACGACTATTACTATTACTACTACTGGTACTGGTACTACGACTATTACTACTACTGCTACTGGTACTGGTACTACGGCTATTACTACTACTACTACTACTACTGGTACTACGACTATTACTATTACTACTACTGGTACTGGTACTACTACTATTACTACTACTACTACTACAACCCACAGCCAGTAACCAGTCAAAACGCTGATCCCAGTGCTGTTTGGTTCTAGACAACTGGCGGTCCTGGTGGCCAGTGAGGACTCCAGCTACATGCCGGCCCGGGTCCTGGTCCTGGGGGGCGACGACCCCACCAACATCAACACTGAGCTGAACACGGTGAGTCGCTACAGGAAGCGCTTTGGACTTCAGCCGGTCCTTAGCACTGCTACCCTGTTGGATGTGTATGAAGATACTAATTACCCACAATGCCATCTGTTTTTTAACTTTTAAAATGCATCCCTCTGACCCGTCCTGCCGTCTCTGTCTCCAGGTCAACGTTCCTCCGTCAGCCAGCCGGGTGGTTCTGGTGGAGAACATGACCAGGTTCTGGTCCATCATCCAGATCCGGATCAAGAGATGTCAGCAGGTTGTTTTAGTAGACCAGATCAGTCCTGCTCTGTCCTGTAGATTGTTGTTGACCTCCTACCGTCTGTATGATTTGGTGCTGTCAGTCGTCATCTTGTGACAGCAGGTCACCCTTTCTCCAGACCTCACCCTCCCCTCTCTGCTGACAGGGTGGCATCGACACCAGGGTCCACGGGTTCGAGGTCCTGGGTCCCAAGCCGACCTTCTGGCCGGTGTTCAAGGAGCAGCTGTGCTGTCGGACCTACCTGTTCTACAGCACCAAGGCCCACACCTGGTGTCAGGAGGTGATGGAGGACAAGACCCAGCTGCTGCAGCTCTTCAACAAGTAGGGTCACTACTAGTACTACTAACACTACTACTAGTACTAGTTCTACTACTAGTACTACTGCTGCAGCTCTTCAACAAGTAGGGTCACTACCAGTACTACTAACACTACTACTAGTAATAGTACTACTACTAGTACTACTGTTGCTATTACAATTACTATTGCTAGTACTACTACTACTGCTATTATTACTGCTTATTACTAGTATTACTTCTACTATTACTACTGTTACTACTGCTATTACTACTAATACATCAACTACTATTGATCACAAGTTATAATGTGTGTGTGTGTGTGTGTGTGTGTGTGTGCGCAGACTGAACAGTGCTCTGAGACATGAGCAGATGTTTGCAGATCGTTTCCTGCCGGACGCCGAGGCGGCCGAGGCTCTGGGCCGGACCTGCTGGGAGGCGCTCATCACCCCCATCGTACACAGCATCACGCTGTCTGGTACTGACACACACACATACACACACACACACACACACACACACACACTATTATACTTGTGAGGACCTTCTACTGACTACATTCATTCCATAACCCTAAAGGTCATGACCTGGTAGAGGTTGATCACTGTTGAGGTCCAGAGGTCAGAGAGAGGAGAGAACAGAGATTTAGTGGAAATGTTGAGGATTAGTACGTCGAGTCTCCTGAAGTCTAAATCTATGTAATCGTCTGTCTCTACCCAGAAGCCCCGGTGGCCAGCCCTCTGTCCTGGCTGCTCAGTGAGTATCTTGACAACGCCGAGTCGGCCAGGCGCTGTAAAAGCCGGGCGGCCATCTTTAACTCCCGCGTCCGGCGCCTCACCCACCTCCTGGTCCACGTGGACACCAGCCGGCTGGACACGGAGGAACTCAAACCTCCGGTCAAATCTAGTGAGTTTGGGAACTACTAACTATTAACTACTAACTGAAGCTCTGGACTGGGTTTCCCAAACCAGCCTTGAGACTGAGCGGCTGTCCTGGATGAAACCCAGTGACCCTGCAGGCCTGTGGAGGGAACCACTGCTCTGGTCTGCATGGGGCCTTACAATACAACAGGAAACGGTTTGCATGTCAGTTGGTACACACTTGTAATACTATTATAATACTACATAGTTATAATACTACTACTAGTTAATATTACTAAGTTACTGAAGAACCACATGAAACAGTGTTTTGGATGCTAGCCGTCCCGTCCTCCGTATTTAAAGGTATTTATTTTGTTTTCAGAAGGTATCAACCGAAGCAAAGATCTGAAGAGTAAGTAACCTTAGAGACCAACTTCCTGCATCTCCTTTGCGCTGTGCTCTGTGGCTCCCCATGTCGTCTGTCCTGACTGAAGCATTCAGCTTCGCACCGCTAGTCTGACCTCAGGACGCGTTTACACTCCCATCGTTTCTTTCAGTTTTTGGCTGCTGTTACCATTATTTTTTTATTTTTATTTTTTTACCAGGTTTATTTTACTTACATTTTCCTGGAACTATTTTTAAGATTGACATTTTTTGTTTCTTTTCAGATGAAGAAGGACATAACAAAGGCACTGCTTTTTATTTCAGTGTTTGGCTGCTGTTATCATTTTTATTGTTCTACTTAGATTTACTGCTCACAGTTTTCATTCAGAATATCAACCGGCTTCATTTCTTTTCCAGATGGCAAAGAGGGGAAAAACAAAGACACCGCCGTGGCCTCCTCCTCTTCCTCGTCTTCCTCAGCCAAGCCCAAGGTGAAGAACACCAGCAGTATAGCAGGGATCGCCCTCTGTTGGCAGGGGGTGGTAAAGCGCCAGGTAAGACAGGCACATACTGACATACTTGAGTTGCTGTTTCTCCACTAACATCCAGTATATCGTCTACGTTACTATCCAGCCCCAGCATGTTTTCTGGACAATGATAGGCACCGTTTTAAAAAACGATACCTCTTCAACATTATTGGTGACTTCACGGTAAAGTTGTCATCAGCTGATTGAACCGGTATTAGATCATCTATAGTAATCTATCGATCTCCTCCTATAGTCTCTGTGATAATGATGTAATAATGGAACGTCTCATAAGGAAGAATGATTATTAGTATTATATTACATCATCTGTTAAAGTATTGATCACTGATTGGTGTAATAATGTGAGTTTATTGCAGTCACGTTTCATCATCAACCATTTACAGGACATTTTATTACATTTTGACAAGTGAACACATCATTCGTTGGTACAGGCCTAGACGGTGTGTAGCCGTTTGGTGTGTAGCCGTTTGGTGTGTAGACGTTTGGTGTGTAGACGTTTGGTGTGTAGATGTTTGGTGTCTGCTGTACCGACCGGTGTGAACGCCCTCTGCTGCAGGTCAAGAAGTTCCTGGACTCCAGCTGCAGCCTGCCGGACTTCGTGGAGCGTTACCGGACTCTGTACCTGCGGCTGAAGAACGCCATGGAGGAGCTGTTCGGCCAGCAGACGGCCTTCGTCCTCGCCCTCCGCCACGGCTTCTCCGCCGCCCTGCTGCAGCTCTCCATCCTCAGAGCCATGCATGTAAGTCCTCCTCACCACCCGGGGGCCCAACCAGCAGGGATTTGGTTCACTTTCAGGTCTTGAAACGTTTTGGAATCGCACAAAAAGCAACTGTGGTTGGGTCCTCAAGTCCTCAGGGTCCAGAGTCCTGCTGGTCTTCTGTCCTACCAGCTAGTTACCTCAGTCCCTGTTGGACAGCTAGGATGTAAACTACCTGGTAGGATAGGAAACCAGTAGGGAGTGAAGAGATGGAGAGTCTGGATCCCTGTGGGACGTGTAGAGGACCAACAGACTCTTTATCTTTCATTACAAATGCTTTGATTCGATATGGACACTCGTGTTGTGTGAGCCATGTATGTGAACTGTGTTTGTATGAGTACATGGCTGGAGAGTGAAGTGCTGTAGTGACTGTGGTGCTGATGCCGTTCATGCTGTGTAGGTGAGCGAGCGTTTTGCCCAGTACATCGACCTGATGATCCAGGCCAGCGGCTCGGCCGTCGGCAGCGTGGAAACTCTGGAGCGGCTGCAGCAGTTCCTGGAGCCCATGTTGTTCCTGTCCGGCCTGGAGCTCGCCAACACCTTCGAACACTTCTACAGGTCCGGGAGTAATATTGGTTTAGATGTTCTGCTGTGGCGGAGAATCGCTGGACTAATAATTCAGTTTACTTTTATTTTATTCAACCTGAGTAAATCCAGAAGCATCTTATTTTCATCAGTCATTTGGTGGTAATTGGCTGTTTTCTAGCAGTGGTGACACGGTTCCTCTGGGAGCTGTAGGAAGGGTAGCGTTAGCGTTAGCCGTTTACGAAGCGCTTCACGGAGCATAAAAACAAGATGACATAGAATGAGATTAGAAACATGTAACATGAACTTTTATCCATTAATATGTTCGTTATTTTATCAAGCCATCAATGATTCCATCTATTGATCTTTAATCTTTGCAGTTGAACATAATCTTTAATGTAGCCTTCGTAGTTCAGCATGTTGAGGCCAGACCCAGATGCGATGCTACATCACTTCCTCTTCCTGTCCAGGTACTACCTGGGCGACCGGCTGCTGGGCCTGGGGAAGGTCTGGCTGGAGAGCTCCGTCATCGATCAGATCGGAAGCTGTTTTCCAAGCCGCTTCCCCCAGCAGATGCTGAAGAACCTGAGCGAGTCGGCCGAGCTGCAGCAGGAGTTCCACCTGTACCGCCTCCAGCAGCTGGACCGCAGCCTGCTGGACCACGACCAGGTCAGGACGCCATGGCTTTACCCACAAGCCTCTGCTCTCAGTACGCCAACGTGTTTCCTCTTTGTGTTACCCTCCATTACACGCTGCTGCAGGCTTCCCGCTGGTCAGGGGATTTTGAGAGGTGCATTACAGACATGGAAAGTCATTCTCTGGGGAAGTCAGGGAATTCTCTAAATGAGTCCAGTGACAGACGTACGTAGTGATGGAGGACGACACACGTCTTGAATTCACCTTGGTGAAGTTTGTCCTCTGGTTGTTGTAGGTGATGGAGGAGGACTGGTCGGAGGCGGAGGAGGAGGCGGAGGTCCAGGTTGTGGTCCTGTCTCCGCGGTGCTGGGCTGTCTCCTCACCCTGTTACCTGGACGAACCCAGCAGATACCTCCCAGCTCAGCTGTGCTCCTACCTGAGCCAGTTCACCCAGTTCTACAGCCACAGTCAGTACACAGCGCACCAAACACTCAACAGGAGTTAACTAGTCAACTAGCACCTGTCGATCTTTGAATTCCTTGAAAAGGTCTGGATGTTTGTCTAGGTTTAAAACAGCGCTTGCACCGCAGTGCTGCTGTGTTCAGGGACTCTCGAAGTATCTCCATGTCACTTGGGTCTCTCAGTGAGCAGCATCTCTTCTGGTCTCTGAACACACCAGAACGTGGTTTTATTCGGGTACCCAGGGATGCCTTACAGGTGATGAGGAGAATTGAAAGTTAATTGTGTGTGTGTGTGTGTGTGTGTGTGTGTGTGTGTCAGGTCAGTGTATGTATGGTCTCAGCCATACCAAACCTCGGCGTCTCCAGTGGACGTGGCTCGGTCACGCTGAGCTGCAGTTCGGCTGCTGGATGCTGCACGTCTCCACCCTGCAGATGTACATCTTGCTGCACTTCAACACCATGGAGGTAACACACACACACAGTCACACACACACACACAGTCACCCGGCTACTGGTCAAACTGGTTAAGGTCTTATCAGGTTATTCTGTTACCATGAATAAACCAGTTAACAGAATATTCCTCCCTCTGATGAAGAGATAGTAGCTTACTGTTGATAGCACATGATAAACCCAATAGTAGTAATAGGACGTACCACTGCTGTCATCAAAATGTACCCATAATGCAGTGCTAGTCTGAAAACCAACAGTAAAAGCAGTCAGATGTTTCCTGTAACCAGTTTAACCTGGTAACCTGACCTTAACCAGCTTAACTCCCATATTATTCTGACCTAGTTAATGGTCACATGGGTTAACCTCAGCCAGGTTTGATCATTGAAACACTGAGTGTAGAGTAAATGTGATCTAGGATTAGTTTTGTTCTGGTTCTAGCAGGTTGCAGTGCTGAAGCGTTCTTAACTAGCTTAGTGTTGACATACCAACAGCTCAGCAGCAGGTTGAGAAGGTTTCTTCTCTAAGTGCTGTTTCCTCTTTTCTTGTTGTGCTTCTGGATGAACCGGAGGAAACGCTGCCAGATGTTTGAGAACAATATGGACTAGATGAGTGATAACCTCTGCTGGTTCTCCTGCAGGAGGTTCATGTTGAGGCTCTCCAGGAGGCTACAGGTCTTTCTCCAGCGGTCCTGGCCCACGCTCTGGTTCCCCTCACCGCCGAGAGAGGCCTCCTCACCCCCAGCCACCCCACTGACCTGACCCAGGGTCAGAAAACACACCTCATCATATTTGTTCTAGTAGTAGTAGTAGTAGTAGTAGTAGTAACAGGGATCTGGTTCCTCTGTGTGCCTCCAGGAGTGTTGAGGTTGAACCAGCAGACGGCGGTCCGCAGCACCGAGGGAGGCCAGACTTCCTGCTTCCTGCTGCCCAGACAGACCTACCTGAACGTGGACGAGGATGCCGCCCGCACCCTGGAGAGGAAGAGGAACTACATCTACTGCCTGATCGTCCACATCATGAAGGAGGAGAAGGAGATGCACATCGACAACCTGGTCTTCAAGGTAGGAGGACCTGGAGGAGGCCGGTAGTCATAGAGTACTGCAGGGATGACGTATTTTTGTAGGCCAACCCTGAAGTTGCGTTCAATGTCCCCGACAACCTGTAGTCTCATTTAGCCACTTGTTAGCAACCGCCTTTTTTAAGACACGTAAAAGCTTCAAAATTCACGAGTGGGGTATTTACTGACGTGTTTTATGTCGTAGAACAAAACGTGAAAACCTCTTAAGCTTGTGTTAACCACAGACCTTATTTCAGGAATCGAACCAAAAACACATTCAAAAAACCCATTGACTTCGAGACGAGGGAACAGGAAGTGGAAACATGCTAACTCACTTCCTGGTTTAGGACTCATTCCTGCACCACTCTATTCAGTAGAAACAACCAAGTACTCAGGACGATCTTAAATCACTATCATCTATTGAATCACTATCATCTATTGAATCAGTATGTATTGAATCACTATCATCTATTGAATCAGTATGTATTGAATCACTATCATCTATTGAATCACTATCATCTATTGAATCAGTATGTATTGAATCACTATCATCTATTGAATCAGTATGTATTGAATCACTATCATCTATTGAATCAGTATGTATTGAATCACTATCCAATTAATCACTATCATCTATTGAATCAGTATGTATTGAATCACTATCATCTATTGAATCAGTATGTATTGAATCACTATCTATTGAATCACTATCATCTATTGAATCAGTATGTATTGAATCACTATCATCTATTGAATCAGTATGTATTGAATCACTATCTATTGAATCATTATCATCTATTGAATCACTATCATCTATTGAATCAGTATGTATTGAATCACTATCTGTTGAATCACTATCATCTATTGAATCACTATCTATTGAATCACTATCTATTGAATCACTATCATCTATTGAATCAGTATGTATTGAATCACTATCTATTGAATCACTATCTATTGAATCACTATCATCTATTGAATCAGTATGTATTGAATCACTTCTTAATGCTCTATTGACATGTTTCATAGATCCTATTTTCTTTTGAATGTTTCCTCTTTGTAACTCTGCTATAGGAATAGGATGCTGTAGTTGAATTGAAGTGTCACTGAGCTCCATTCATAAATCTTGACATCACCACTATTGGTTGGTTGATTATCTCTATTGTATTTTACTCTATTGTTTTTGTCGTGTTATTCTGCTCACATCTTTTCATACTTTTCCCCTCTCACCCTCATTTGCTCCATTGATCCTTTGCTGTATCCCATTCTAGTTCCTGTTGTGTTGCTGTCCTCTAATGAAGCACCTCCTTCTTCCTCTCGTCTGCCGTCCAGGTTCTGGACTCATGTCAGAAGCAGGAGGCGACTCGTTCCCCCGGGTCGGTCCGGTTCAGCTGCAGCACCAGCGATGTGCTGTCCTGCATCATGCACGTCATCAGTAAAGGCTACATCCGCCGCAACGAGGAAAGCCCTCACATCGTGGAGTTCCTGCCCGAAGACCCCTCCACCCCCCAGAAAGGCCAGGCTCAGTTCTCCTTCACCAAGGCCGAGCTGAAGAAGGAGGCCGGCAGCGGCACCGACGGAAAGGCCGACATCAGGTGTGAGGACGACCTTTGACCTTCTAGTGAGGAGAGATCGGGCTTGTGTCTGGTTTTGGAGGAAGGAATAAAAATCAGACCTGCACCCTGGAGAGGAACCTGACCTGCAGCAGTGACGGTTCCTGGACCAGGCTGAGGCAGATCAGAGAGAGCATAGTGAACTAGATGGTTGACCAGGTTGACCTGCTGGGGTTTAAATCTGTTCATCAGTTAATTTAGTTGGTTCCCTTCCCATTCCTCTCAAACTGAAGGATAGCAGCATCGAGACAGCCTTCATCAGCATCGTCTTCATCATCATGTCGATAAAGACTGTCTCGCTGAATTCAGACAGCGTCCTCCTCCGGTTGTGTTTGTGTGTTTTAGAGTTGAAACCTGTTTGGAACTGATCAGAGTTCAGATTTCAGTTTGTGGCGTCCTGTCTGTTGTTTGTCCTTGTTGAGATGCACTTTGACCTCTGTGGCTGCATGACGCCTCACCAGTCTGAAGCCAACAGGATGACTAGTATGATCCCTGAGCTAGTAGGTTCTCTGAAACAGCCAAAAGATGCAAATGTTTTATTTACTAAAATAAGAAAATAAAGAAAAGTTCTAAATTTGAAAAATGTTTCCTTCTTTTTTTTTAAATTGGGTAAATTGATCATTAGTGGGTCTTATTAGTAAAAATCTAAACCAAAGTGACCCAGCAGATTCCTCAGATGCACCAAGGAGACATTAGCACGATAAAATTATACTTTCAACAGTACTACTAGTACTACTAGTAATAGTTATTGATCTCAACCACTTTGAAACACATTTACAAATAACTATAATAATAATAATAATAGCACCAATAAACTATTTCTACAACACAAGGAGAGTTTCAAAGGGTTACAGGCATGAAAGAATAGTAAAACATAACAAGATAAAAGTGTTATTACTAACTACTCCACTAACTAGTCCACTAACTAGTCCATAAAATCCTGCCTTTCTTCAGAGAACATCACACTGCATCCTGTAGTAACTCTGTGTGTGTGTGTGTGTGTGTGTGTGTGTTGCAGCCTGGCGTCGGCCCCCCGGCCGTTGGAGGACGGCGTTCTGGAGGCGGTTCTGTTCTCCATGGGTCGGACCATGACGCAGGAGGAGGTCAAACAGCTGATGCAGCGAACCGTCCAGCAGGTCTCTGAGCTTTGTCAATAAAGTTTAGTTTGAATCAGTTGATGTTTATAGAGGAGAGGTGACCTTGAGAACACGACTCGGTAAGACTTCGTGTTGTCTCTTTCTGGACTCCAGGTTATCCTGTTGGTTGGTTAGAGAGTGAAGGTGGTTAACCAGGTTATCCTGTTGGTTGGTTAGAGAGTGAAACATGTGGAGATGTCTGCTGGATGAGACCTTGTCTTCTGGTCCTCAGGTGTCTGGTACTCTGAGTCTGGATCTGGACCGGGCCGAACACCTTCTGGTTCACTGCAAGTGGAACGTGGATGTGCTGGTCCAGCGCTACACCGACGACCCCGACACCCTCATCATGGCCGCCGGGTTGAAGAGTCGAAACCCTCAGCCGCCGGCGAGCCCCGTCTCCACCTGCCCTGTCTGCCTCGGACCCCGGACCGCCGGGGCGGAGCCAGCACCCACCCTCAGCTGCATGCACTACTGCTGCAGGGTGAGACACACACACACACCTACACACCTACACACACACCTACCTACACACACACACACACGCACACACACACACACACACACACACACACACAGTCCTTTCAACAGGAATCTGTGTGTTGCATTAGAAACAGTAAAATGGAAATGTAGGTTTCCAGGTGACGTAACCCCTCGATGGTCTATATAGTTGATAGTATTGATTCCGATGGTCTATATAGTTGATAGTATTGATTCTGATGGTCTATATAGTTGATAGTATTGATTCTGATGGTCTTTGTGTTGATAGTATTGATTCCGATGGTCTATATAGTTAATAGTATTGATTCCGATGGTCTATATAGTTGATAGTATTGATTCCGATGGTCTATATAGTTGATAGTATTGATTCCGATCGTCTATATTGATTCCGATGGTCTATATAGTTGATAGTATTGATTCTGATGGTCTATATAGTTGATAGTATTGATTCTGATGGTCTTTGTGTTGATAGTATTGATTCCGATGGTCTATATAGTTAATAGTATTGATTCCGATGGTCTATATAGTTGATAGTATTGATTCCGATGGTCTATATAGTTGATAGTATTGATTCCGATCGTCTATATTGATTCCGATGGTCTATATAGTTGATAGTATTGATTCTGATGGTCTATATAGTTGATAGTATTGATTCTGATGGTCTTTGTGTTGATAGTATTGATTCCGATGGTCTATATAGTTGATAGTATTGATTCCGATGGTCTATATAGTTAATAGTATTGATTCCGATGGTCTATATAGTTGATAGTATTGATTCCGATGGTCTATATAGTTGATAGTATTGATTCCGATCGTCTATATTGATTCCGATGGTCTATATAGTTGATAGTATTGATTCCGATGGTCTATATAGTTAATAGTATTGATTCCGATGGTCTATATAGTTGATAGTATTGATTCCGATGGTCTATATAGTTGATAGTATTGATTCCGATGGTCTATATAGTTGATAGTATTGATTCCGATGGTCTATATAGTTGATAGTATTGATTCCGATCGTCTATATTGATTCCGATGGTCTATATAGTTGATAGTATTGATTCTGATGGTCTTTGTGTTGATAGTATTGATTCCGATGGTCTATATAGTTGATAGTATTGATTCCGATGGTCTATATAGTTAATAGTATTGATTCCGATGGTCTATATAGTTGATAGTATTGATTCCGATGGTCTATATAGTTGATAGTATTGATTCTGATGGTCTATATAGTTGATAGTATTGATTCCGATGGTCTATATAGTTAATAGTATTGATTCCGATGGTCTATATAGTTGATAGTATTGATTCCGATGGTCTATATAGTTGATAGTATTGATTCCGATCGTCTATATTGATTCCGATGGTCTATATAGTTGATAGTATTGATTCTGATGGTCTTTGTGTTGATAGTATTGATTCCGATGGTCTATATAGTTGATAGTATTGATTCCGATGGTCTATATAGTTGATAGTATTGATTCCGATCGTCTATATTGATTCCGATGGTCTATATAGTTGATAGTATTGATTCTGATGGTCTATATAGTTGATAGTATTGATTCTGATGGTCTTTGTGTTGATAGTATTGATTCCGATGGTCTATATAGTTGATAGTATTGATTCCGATGGTCTATATAGTTGATAGTATTGATTCTGATGGTCTATATAGTTGATAGTATTGATTCCGATGGTCTATATAGTTGATAGTATTGATTCTGATGGTCTATATAGTTAATAGTATTGATTCCGATGGTCTATATAGTTGATAGTATTGATTCCGATGGTCTATATAGTTGATAGTATTGATTCCGATGGTCTATATAGTTGATAGTATTGATTCCGATCGTCTATATTGATTCCGATGGTCTATATAGTTGATAGTATTGATTCTGATGGTCTATATAGTTGATAGTATTGATTCTGATGGTCTATATAGTTGATAGTATTGATTCCGATGGTCTATATAGTTGATAGTATTGATTCTGATCGTCTATATAGTTGATAGTATTGATTCTGATGGTCTATATAGTTGATAGTATTGATTCCGATGGTCTATATAGTTGATAGTATTGATTCCGATGGTCTATATAGTTGATAGTATTGATTCTGATCGTCTATATAGTTGATAGTATTGATTCTGATGGTCTATATAGTTGATAGTATTGATTCCGATGGTCTATATAGTTGATAGTATTGATTCCGATGGTCTATATAGTTGATAGTATTGATTCTGATGGTCTTTGTGTTGATAGTCTTGTTGGCAGGAGTACCTGACTGCGAGGATCGAGCAGAACCTGGTGATGAACTGTAACTGTCCAATCACAGACTGCCGAGCCCAGCCGACATCCCAGTTCTTCCTCAACATCCTCACCGACAAGGACACCATCGCCAAGGTAACGCCTCCCTCACCCTGATTGGTCACCGTTCAGATTCAAAGGACTAAAACCTATTTGACTACATGGACAACAATCAGCAGATAAGAAGACAGGAAGTCTCCAGCTTCATGTTGCTGGAACCTTGAGATGTTATTGATGAGGCTGATCAATAGTCTGTCAGCGGCTGGAAGATAAGCTGACATGTCAGATGGGTTACTAGATGAACGTGATCTAACTTGTTTCTTTCATACATTCATCAGATGGTTTTCAACTACATGAACAAACACTCTGACTCTACAGTGGGAACCCTGCCTACAGTAGGAGGCTTCAGGGTGACCCTAGTAGCCTGGCTAGTAGTCCCATGTTAACAGTAACTAAACTAGCCTGCTGGCTAGCTAGCTAGCTACCAGTTAGTTCAGGTTAACTAGCTGACTCTTCTCCAGCTCCAACTCAGAGTGTTTTGGAGTAGAGACTAGGGCTAAAGACAAGACAGTTTACTGAGTCACAGTAACCTACATTTGGAGACAAATCTACCTGATCACACTGATCACTTTTACTGAGAACGTTACTGGATGATCTACAGACACACCACAACAACCTGGTTCAGACAGTCAACTGGTTCTGTTGACACATTATTAACTGACATGATGGATCAGACTGGAAAGCTTGTATAACACCTCCCATCCTTTCTCTCCTCCTCCTCCTCCTCCCCCCCTCCCCCCAGTATGAGAATGCCTTGCTACGGGGTTACGTGGAGTGCTGCTCCAACCTGACCTGGTGCACCAACCCTCAGGGCTGTGATCAGATCCTCTGCAAGGAGAACATGGGCAGCATGGGAACCTGCTCCAAGTGCTGCTGGTCTTCCTGCTTCAGCTGCAACTTCCCTGAGGTCAGAGGGCAACCGGCAACCAGCAACCGGCAACCATTACATATCAATTTAAGAAGAGGGGAGAGAGAGCTTTAAAAACACAGATGATCTAACAGGACTGACTGGCTTATCGACCCAGTGTTTTTATATTGAACAGTTAAAGAAGCTGCTTGATTGAACTGTTAATTGTTGTATTGATTATCTTGTGATTGGTAATTGTTGTTAAAACCACCCATAACCCTTCATAACTTCTCATATGAATAAACCAAAAGCTATGTGATGTTATGGATCAGAGGAGTAAACCCACTCTACCCCCCCCCCACCCCCAGGCCCACTACCCAGCCAGCTGCAGCCACATGTCCCAGTGGATGGATGATGGCGGATACTACGAGGGGATGAGCATGGAGGCGCAGAGCAAACACCTCGCCAAGCTCATCTCCAAACGCTGTCCGAGCTGCCAGGCCCAGATCGAGAAGAACGAAGGCTGCCTGCAGTACGTAGAGAAATACTACCTAAGAAGAAGTAGTACTTCAGCTTCCGTCACCTGAAGTGGCTGAGCAGCCGTCCTGAGTCCAGCTGGAGTTTAGTTTTCATGTTAACATGTCTGCTACCTAGTCTAGTTGTAGATGAGCTCCTAACCTGGTTTCTATTGGATCAAATGTAATAATTAGTCATAAATCATCTACTAAGATCTTTTTCAAAGCAGATTTTTGCTTGACAGACAATAGAATAAATATGTCAGACATGAAATTTCAACTACAGACAACAGGACTAAAACCTGTATTATCAGGTATTAATACACATGATGAACAATAAGATGATGATGATGATGATGATCAAGGCTAAGCCCTGTCCCTCTGTCCTCAGTATGACCTGTGCCAAGTGTAACCATGGTTTCTGCTGGCGGTGTCTGAAACCCTGGAAACCAACACACAAGGATTACTACAACTGCTCCGCCATGGTCCGTCAGAAACTCTTTGACTGTTTGATTCATTCAGAAAGGGAAGAAACAGGAAGTTAGTTAGTGGCTCAAGATCCAGAAGTTAACCCGTAGTTTATCCTGTTAATCATTCAATATCTTTACATTTGGTTTGAGGTGTTTTAGTTCATCAGTGCTCTGCTGTGTCTCCAGGTGAGTAAAGCAGCGCGGCAGGAGAAGAAGTTCCAGGATTATAACGAGAGGTGCACCTTCCACCACCAGGCCAAGGTACGGTACCACCGAGAGTCCAGGACCAGCTGTACTGGGACCTGGATTCTGACCAGTCTCAGTCTTGGTGAATCTTGTTTCATGGTTTGTCTGTTTCTGTGAAAGGACTTTGCCATCAACCTGGAGAACAAAGTGTCGTCCATCAACGAAGCTCTGCAGATGAAATCCCTGACCTTCGTCATCGACGCCTGTAAAGTCCTGGCTCAGGCTCGCAAGGTAACCGATGAACCAAGACACTCAGCAGCTGTAACACCTTTCAACCTGCAGGGGGTCGTATGACACAGTAACATGAACTAATACGACCTGATGATGAACCACAGAAGATCTGTTCTATAAAGGACATGGAACACAGTAATGCTAGCTAACATAGCATATAGCATATAGCATACATACATAGAAGCACCGCTGATACAACAATGTGATTTATCATAAGAACCGACTAAATTCTTCTGTTGTGATGTCATCAAAACTCATTTGCATACAATCAGGATTATGGGAGATTAAAAGATAATTGTGAAGATTTATAGTTAAATTAAATATAGAAATGTTCACAATAATACAACTTTGGTTTATTACATAGTGTTAAAGAACAGACATGGTGAGGTAGCGTCAGACTTCCTGTCCGCCTGGAAGACCTGAAATATATCAAAAATGTAAAGTGCAGTTGTAGTGTACTGTAGGTCAGCTATGAGGCCTAACCAGGCCTAACCAGGTCTAACCAGTCCTAACCAGTCCTCCTGGCTGCAGGTTCTGGCCTACTCCTGCGTCTACAGCTACTACAACCAGGAGACGGAGAAGATGGATGTGATGGAGCAGCAGACCGAGGCTCTGGACCTCCACACTAACGCCCTGCAGATCCTCCTGGGTGAGCTGGGGCAGGACCTGATAGGAGAGGAGGTCCATCAGTGGTGGTGCAGTTCCCACTGGTGGCCAGTAGAGGTCGATAGAGATCATAGATTACTTAGTTCCCCTTTAAAGCCCAAATGCATTCTGGTCGTACTGGTCGGCTCCCAGTGGAACCAGTAGAGACTGTGGTCGAATGCAGGACCTTTTGAATGCAGGACCTTTTTTTTCTTTACAGCTGCTAATGCATGTACATGACTGTGTATGTGTGTGTGTGTGTGTGTGTGTTCCAGAGGAGACCCTGCTGCAGTGTACTGACCTGGCCTCCTGTGTCCGTCTGCTGAAACCAGAACATCTCAGCACCGGACTGGAACTGATCCGTCGCATCCAGGAACGCCTGCTGGCCATCCTGCAGCACTCGGCCCAGGTACCTGTTCAATACCCGTTCAATACCCGTTCAATACCCGCTCAATACCAGTCCAATACCCGCTCAATACCCGCTCAATACCAGTCCACTACCCGTTCAATACCTGTTCACTACCCGTTCACTACCAGTTCAATACCTGTTCACTACCAGTCCACTACCAGTTCAATTAGGGGTGGGCGGTATAAACGGTATAAACAGTACACCGGTAGAGATATGCGCCACGGTATGGATTTGGCTATACCGTTTGTACCGGTAGACAATGGATTTTGACTAATACATAGAGCACGCGAGCGTCATTCCATAGCATTGCCTGATGGACAGCATTCCTAGGCCAATAAAAATACGTAGGTGGGTGTACTCTTCCCCTTTACGCCTGTAAACAACGATGAGTGAAGAAATGGGCCCAATCCCAATGTCCCCCCTAAAGCCTGAACCCTCACGGATTTAACTGATGTCACCTGCTAAATGCTTGAGTGCGAGAGGCTGCAAGGGCTCGAAATTGTATAAATAGGAATGGGACAGCACTTTGCGACATATCGCGTTACCTTGACGATACCAAAACATGTTACGTACGATTGTGGGTTTGGGACTTTTTATTTTACGTTTGCAGAAATGCGGACTTACGGAAAGTGTGCGAGAGAGCCCTCATACACTTGACGATTTGACAGTGGGACAGCCCTAAACCCTCGCGGACTTAGCGAGAACGCGCCTCAAAGTCCGTGAGTCCGTGAGTGTGGACATTGGGATTGGGCCCATGGAGACAAGTAGCGCGAGCACTGCTAGCGAGGCTGTAGTGAAGTTGAAGCTTCTAATAATAACCAAAACGGGTGTCATTCAAACTGAATATTTACTTGCCAATATGCTGCAGTTTTACAAAGAATAAAGTAAACAAAACGGACCTTTGCACCCGACGTCTCGCATTCGTAACATCACTAAAACTAGCGACAACAAAAAACACTGAAAAAACTGAAAAAACACTTCTTTGCACTTCAAAATAAAAGCACTTCCGGTCGACACTGTCCATAGAAATACTGAATGATTACCATTAGCAGGTTAATTTCTTCTATAAACTAATTCAAACTAAGCAACATGAACCACATTATTTAGTTACTTTAAACCAAAACAATTTACAACAGAGGCAGATGAACTCGTTCAAAAGAAGGGGGAGGCTTGAGGGAGGCGCTGGAGTCGTGGGGATTAAGAGAAGAATGACAAGTTTGTATGACAGACACCAATAAAAATGCTCTTAAAATATTCAACTTCAGTTCAGCGTGAAATTTGTCCTACTATACTAAAGGAATAACACAAGCTAACTAATAGTTAATTAATAATAACCTAACTCCAGGCAATACTTACTATCCCAGAGTATTCTACTCTTTTTAAAACATGTTCTATTGAAATTATGAAAATAATTATATACCGTGATATATATCGTTACCGTCCAAAATTCGAAATATACCGTGATATAAATTTTAGGCCATACCGTCCAACCCTAAGTTCAATACCACCACTGGTCAACATACCACATATCACATTTCCTATTTTCCAGATTTGTATTTTAAGTTTCTCTGCATCATTTCACCATCAATAAACGACATTACTGTAGAGTCATCAGTAGAACTCCACCACCAGCAGCCTGTCAGCCTCTACCAACCTGTCAGCCTCTAGCAGCCTGTCAGCCTCTACTAGCCTGTCAGCCTCTAGCAGCCTGTCAGCCTCTACCAGCCTGTCAGCCTCTAGCAGCCTCTACCAGCCTGTCAGCCTCTAGCAGCCTCTACCAGCCTGTCAGCCTCTACCAGCCTGTCAGCCTCTAGCAGCCTCTACCAGCCTGTCAGCCTCTAGCAGCCTCTACCAGCCTGTCAGCCTCTACCAGCCTGTCAGCCTCTAGCAGCCTGTCAGCCTCTAGCAGCCTCTACCAGCCTGTCAGCCTCTATCAGCCTGTCAGCCTCTACCATCCTGTCAGCCTCTAGCAGCCTCTACCAGCCTGTCAGCCTCTAGCAGCATAATACAGCATTATATCATTATCAATAATATCTTCTGATTTGTTGGCAAAACGTTCCATTCCATCTGCTGCATTGAAGCCCATTGGACGCCTTGACATCCAATCAGCAGCGTGTATGAACATTTCCTGTCCGTTCTGTCCAATCACAGGACTTCAGGGTGGGGTACCAGTCCAAAACAGGCCAGGAACCAGAATCTGCTCAAGCTTCAAATCTGTCCAACCACAGCAACACCAAGAAAGCGTGAGTCCACCAGACCGGCGTCTGGTTAGAGCCCCTGAAGTATCCATGACAGAGATAGATGGTTCACCAGCTTTTCTTCATCTTAAATCTGTTGCATTATGAAGCTCTTAAAGTCTAAAGTCACCTTCACTGATTATAATTACTTGTAGGCTGGTAGAGACAAACTTGACTTTTCCAGTGTTTCATTGTAATGACTCCTCCTGGTAGAGGAGAGAGCCACTAAATGCTAACCAGCTAAATGCTAATAAATGTGGTTGGTAAATTGCAGTGTATCCTCCAGGTCCAAGTCCAAAGCCGAACGGGTTTCGGACTCGGGAGACTCTGACAACAACAACTACACCGGGGAGGAGGGAGGAGACGAGGCGGAGGAGGACGACGACGAGTATGATGAGGAGTACGTCCCCGAGTGGCACGAAGACTACGATGAAGACGACATCGACGAGGACGACTTCTTCTCCGATGACGACGAGTCCGAGAACCTGGAGAGGGACTTCAGCCCCTTCGACTGAACAGCTGAGCCTTCTGGAAAGAAGGCGGGAAAGAAGGAGGGAAGGAGAGAAGGAAGGAGGAGTCGGTCCCAGGGACCCGCCAGGCACTGCGATCACCCTCATCAATACAATCAGAGAATAAAGAGAATCAAAATAACAGAGGGAGATGTTGATGAAATAAACCCCCCCCCCCGACAGCTGCACTTGCATTTTCCACTTCCTGTATTTTCCCGTCTGTGTGTCCGATAAGGGTCTGCTAGTGAAGCTGAACAGCCATGAAGGATCCCTGCTAGCGTTCTGTTGTTTGTTCCTGCTGCTACTGCTTTCTGGATTAACCCACGATGAATAAAGGGATTAGTAATCCAGCACCAGAGAGGCTGTCAGCCCTGAATCTAAGTTCTGTTTTTATATCTGTTATAGACGGAGTTGGCAGTTCAGAATATATTTCTTTCATCACAAGTTTTGCCTTGATTTATTTTTACTATGGAGATTGCCTTCATTTGAGAATAAAGAACATGTTGAAATAGAGAACTCTTCCACTGTAACTTTGGTTTCAGATTTCCTTGCAGAAGTTAAGATCAATTTTTTACATGCGTACTATTTGAAGAGTTAGATGCTTCTCTGCATCTGAAAAGGTGATATGGTATTGAATTAATAAGTGATGAGAAAATCTGACGTGGATTTACCAGTCTGGTAAATTTGGCCTGACGTCAGCCTCTCAAGTATCATTGCAATAACAGATTGAAAGTATAACAGCTCACTGTTGCATTATTTGCTAAGCAAAGACCTGTTACACGCTTTGTTTTCTTTCCTCTAAAGGACGTTCCAATCAGTTTTTGGATATGTTGATGTACCAACATGATGGTCTGTACAGGGGTTGAGGGATAGCTGATATTCCAACATCCCGTTTGCTGTAATTTGAGAGACCCTATATTCATATTGTTCATGTTCTAAAATGTTCTATCTTTCTGATTTCATTGTTGAAGTTGTGCGACTTCAGCCAGCAAACTAAATAAAAGCTTTTTCTGCTACCCTGCAGTCTGAAGGTGTGTGTTGTATGGATTAATTTCAGCAGCAGTTACTCCAGAATGAAGCTGGAACCCGAGTTCCTGTAACCAGCCTGAGGAACGCTGCTGTTTCACCTGCATCTCTTAGTCCCCCATAGTAAAGCAGTGTGACTTTGGATTCAAACCCTTTGTGAATCATACATTTAGATATTGGTGACTTTTTTTTAAAATAGCAAAAGTAGACCTGTATGTATTCGAAACACTAAAATACCAATCTTTCATTAACTGTTAACAGGCAACAGATTGTTTTTAGGTTTTATTTTGGCTTTCATAAATGGAAGTACTTTTATTTTTGAAAATATCAACCCCGCTGACTTCCGCTCTCAACAACGTGAACTTTAGCTTTGCGCTGTTAGCGCCACAGCTGTGGTGGCTTAGCAGCGAGTAAAGCATTTATTACAGTTCTTTCACAAATAAAGTTACTTCGCGAGCTGTTTTAGCGCCTCTGTGTTGGAACGTTACCTCGCGCTGTGTGAGCTAACCCATGCCAACCCAACCCAACCTGGATTCACGTCGTTCTTGGCTAGCCAGACAGTTTAGCTAGCTAGCTTTAGCATTAGCTTAGTCTAATTCAGGGGAAATGGGACGAGGGACGGGGCCGAAGAGGCGCGGTCGACCGATGGGACCGCCGGGAGACGACGGACCGCCATTCGGCATGGGTCCGCCTGGAGTCTGGGGCCCTCCACCGCCCGGAGGATGGGGGCCTCCACCGCCCGGTGAATGGGGTCCTTCACCGCCCGGAGGATGGGGACCTCCGCATCCCGGAGAATGGGGGCCTCCATTTCCCGGAGAATGGGGACCGAGGGGGCCTCCGCCGCCGGGTTGGGGACCAAGAGAACCCCTGCCAGGTTGGTGCTCTCCTCCCAGGGATTGGGGACCTGAGGAGCCTCTTCCTCCTCCGGACTGGGGACCCCCTGGTTGTTATCCGGACGGGCCTGACCCGTGGTGCCCCGCACCGGGAGGACCTCCGCCTCCGCCGCTGCCCGCGCCTCCTCCCGTCGGGTTTCCTCCTCCTCCTCCTCCGGACCCCGTACCCTACGGACCCATACCTGCCCCCCCTACAGGGTTTGCCCCACCGGCCTACCCTGTCTACCCTCCCCCGGTGGACCCCAACGGATACCCCACCTACCCTCCTCCTAGCTGGACGGGAGAGGTAAAACTTTCTCTCTCCCAAACATTCACTTTGTATGAATCTTGTCACTTTCTCCTGGTGTAGGACTAGAGGTGAGTCTGGTTGGTGGCTGGTAGACTAACTAGTAGACTAACTAGTAGATTAGTAGCTCAGTAGAGTAACTAGTAGATGAGTAGAGTAACCAGTAGAGTAACTCAGTATTTGGCCCCTGCTGAGTTTTGACCCCATCACCAGAGTGAGACCCAGTTTGGTGACTGGTGACCAGCCTCACCTGGAGTCTGGTGAACAGGAAGTAGTGAAGTGAGGAGGATGTCTGGTCAGGTGACTTTGACCCTTTAATGGATGAAATGTTTCTCCTGCTCCCTGAACCTCCTCAGACCCCCCCGTATGTGGAGGAGGTGATGGTCAACCCACCGCCGGAGCAGCCGGAGTGGGTGAGTATCAATGTTCTAGTCTTTTCCTTGAGGTCAGCAGTAGAAGGAGCTTCAGTTCCTAGATTACCAATATTACAAGTAACCAATAGGAAGGAGGTCAGAGGTCACAGCACCTCATCCTATTATAAGACAGAAGAGTCTGATGTCTGATGTCTTTTAAAGCTGCTCGAAACCTTTTCACTTTTAACTCTTGACTGTAGACTTTCTTGGATTAAGTTTAACTTTCTGAACCGGTTCTGAAACGTCTTCCAGTCCAAACTGGTGTCATATTTCATTCTGACGGTCTTGAAGGAACCTGCAGCGGTTTCAGGTTTTTTCTCTCTTTCCAGATCAAGGCGTTGATTTCGGCCCCGGAGAAGGAGGAGATTCCCACTCCAGTCGAACCTCCAGCTTCAAACCTCCCCGACCCGCCCGTCGTCACCAAAACCCCGCCCGCCCCCCCCGCCCGAACCCACGAAGAAGGCCAAACCGCTCGGCCTGCTGGGAAAGCGAACCTTTGACAAGTAAGTACGCTCCATGGCACCAGGATGGGTTTTATGCTCTGTAAGCAGGGGTTCTTAACCCAGACAGACACAAGGCAGGGGGGCGGAGTCAACGGGCCAGCAGGCCGACAGACAGAGACAAGGCAGGGGGGCGGAGTCAACGGGCCAGCAGGCCGACAGACAGAGACAAGGCAGGGGGGCGGAGTCAACGGGCCAGCAGGCCGACAGACAGAGACAAGGCAGGGGGGCGGAGTCAACGGGCCAGCAGGCCGCTTTATTGCACCACAGCAGAATAATTCGACCCGGTCTTGACGGACGGTTCTCCGCTCCACAGTCCGACCCGATCCTCCTGATCTCCTGTCGATCTCATCAGACTCAGTCAGACTCTGACTGTGGACGTGGATACTCTCCATCATGTCGGAGTGAAGCCACACTCCAAATACTTTTCGTCATATTTCCTACTTTTGGCTTTTCCCCTTTTGATTCTTTCTCTGCCGTGTGTTTGTTAGCCGACACATCTCGTGGTGTTTTGCTTCCGCCCGTTATAAACCGCTCTATTTTTTCTTTCCACAACGCTTCACATTCACATATCAGCTTCCAGCACGCAGCGCGGCTCATACGTAGCAATTGAGGTCAAGGTTCTCCTTGTATTTGTAGTAGTGGTGGTGACAGTAGTAGTATTTGTAGTAGGAGGAAACGCTGCAGAGTGTAATGAACCATTCAGAACATGCAAGTTGTGAACGCAGCCTCACCTGTCTGTCTCTGCAGGCCTCCTCCAGGCAGGTCGACTGGGATCATCTCCTTCATCGGGGTAAGACCTGCTAACAACTAGCTTACAATGCTAATTCTTTTCAATGCTGATTATTGTGTGATCACAGTTATTGATCAGAAGTAATAATGTTGCTGATTATCCTTTCTCTGAATATTTTGAACGATCAGCATCGCGTGAACGAATCAACTTGATCAATAATGAACCCTGTCTTCTCCTCAGCCAACCTTTGGCTACATAGAGAGAGAAGACCTGGAGAAGTTCAGCTTCTGCTTCGACGCCTTTTTCGGCAACCCGAAGGCCATGGCGCCCGGGATCAGAGTTCATTTCACCGCCTGCAAGGAGAAGGTGGGTGGAGAAACCGCTCGGCTGATGTCACTTCCTGCTCATAGTTAGTTGGGTTTCTAGTTTCTAGCGGGTTGGGACATCTACCTTGTGCTCACGCTGCCGTGTGTTTGAACCCGCCTCATGACCTGCATGTGTTGACAGAACAACCAGATAGCGACGGACGTCAAAGTGGCTCCTGGAGGAACGGAGAATGTCGACACTGAGATCTACGAGGCCGTGGTCAGCCAGCCCATCGTGGACCCACAGGTAGGGGGCGCTGTTCACCTTTTTACTCACTGTGGGCTCCCAGTGCCCACATGTCTTATAAATGTTGAGGCCTCCACATTCTTTATATACTGAGATATATAGGCATTGAGCGACGTCACTGAAACTGGCAGTGGAAGCATCCAGGGTTCCCCCGTTCATTGTTCCTGACGTGACCGATACCGGAACAGGAAGCATTCATATATTATATATTATATATTATATTTCACCTCAAAACACAGTTACAAGCACCACACACTACAAAGGCATTTAAAAAATGAAGCTAGAGGTCAGAAACACTCAGATGTGCAGGTCACCAGATGCAGAAGCAACAACATGGAGCAAGAGATGAAATAAATCTGATCTATTATTAAACCATGCAGGCGTTAAAAATGGATCGGGAATGAATGTGATTCCTCCTGGTAATCCGGTGTGATGTTTATCTGGTGATGCCGTCGGTGTGTTTCGGCAGCCCGGCGAGCGGCAGTACCCCGGTCAGGTTCATGTGAGCATCGGCCAGCTGAGGACCAACATCATGTTCGACAAGAAGGACTGCACCGTCACGCTGCTGAAGAACGACCAGGTCCTCATCAACCTGCTGACCGACATCGTCACCGAGAAGAGAAGAGCCACCAACATCAAACCCAAGATCCCTTCGACCTTCAGCCACACCAAGGAGACCAGGGAGACGGTGCGGGGGCGGGGCATAGCAGTGGGGTGGGGCATAGCAGGGTTCTCCTGAACGTGTGTGTGTGTGTGTGTGTGTGTGTGTGTGTGTGTGTGTGTGTGTGTGTGTGTGTGTGAGAGAGAGAGAGAGAGATTCTGACCTGTGCTCGTTCACGCAGGGCGTCATCACCAGCCTGAAGAATAACGACGGCGTCATCAAGTCTGACGAACACGGCGAACTTCCCTTCGACGTCAAGGAGAACCTGAGCGACGTCGACTTCACCGCTGAAGACGTTACCGAAGAAGTCGAGTTCACCGTCGGCACGGTGAGGACGCTTCACCGGAACATACTGACGGATACTCTGAATAATAAGAGTCCTTCTCATTTTCCAACTTGGTTTTTCTGTAGTTCTGGAAATTATTTCAGATAGATCTTGTTCCTCTTGACCAGTCAATCGTATTATTATTATTATTATATCATTTTATTATTATATTATTATTGTTGTTGTTTTATTATTTTTAAAATTATCATTATTATTATATATAACGTGAAGACGTCTGTGGTGTGTTCAGGTGAAAGGGGAGAAGAGGGCGATCCGGATCCGGAGGGTGAAGGAGCCTCTTCTCCTCACCCTCTGCACCTCCTCCAGCCTCCCCCCCGACCCCCTCGGCCCCCCCACAGCCAACGATGGCCTCCCCAGGCTGGAGCTGGGGCCCAACCAGAGGCTGGACCCCGAGCTGTACGAAGGCATCGTCAGCCAGCCCATCATCGAGCCGACGGTGAGGCGGAGTCTGAAACCCACATTCATTAATAGAGTTTTCATCAGAGTCAGTAGAGTAGATGACCAGTACAACCACAGTCTCTACTGGTTCTACTGGGAGCTGACCACTGGGAGCTGCCCAGTACAACCACAGTCTCTACTGGTTCTACTGGGAGCTGACCACTGGGAGCTGCCCAGTACAACCACAGTCTCTACTGGTTCCACTGGGAGCTGACCAGTACAACCACTCTGTCTTCCAGGCCAACCTGCAGGGCTACCCCGGCCAGATCCACGCCAACATCGGCCCCATCAGGACCAATGTGACCTTTGACCACCGGGACTGCGGCGTCACACTGCTGAAAAACGACCACGTGTTGATCAACCTCCTGGTTGACATGGTAACCAGGAGGCGAAGAGCGGCCAACATCAAACCCAAAATCCCTTTTACCTTCACCTACACCAAGGAGAAGAGGGAGAAGGTAAGACGGAGAGCTCAGCAAGGAGGGAGGACAGCAGCCGTCAGGCGCCTGTAGTGGCGTTTAATATACCCCCCCCCCCCCCCCGCTGTGTTTCAGGGCGTCATCACCAGCATCGGCGGTGGCGAAGGCTTCATCACCTCAATGGAGCATAACAAGCTTCCCTTCGACGTTGCAGAGAACTTCAGCGACTCGGAGTTCAACGCAGACGACGTCGACAAGGAGGTGGAGTTCACCGTGATCATGGTGAGTTTGGTAGAAACCAACCGTGGCTGGTACATCCCATAATGCACCAGCCACTCTGACTCTTTACCAGCCAACTAGGTGTTAGAACAGCACAAGATGACGGTCGGCTGCCTGTAGACTAGACTGACTAGCTGACATCTTTAATATGGACGACCTGATTGGGTTTCTGGCTCCTGAGGGCCACGAGATGAGATGAAACTTTATTGATCCCTGGAGAAATTGGATGATTGCAACAGCTAATGATAATAAGACACAGAAAGAACATGGTGGTATTAAACAAGACTAAAGATCTGAATGGCAGTACAACACACAGACACAATGAATTCACAGTTTGATGTGTGAATGTGTGCAGTATGAAGTCAGTAGATCAATAGAGTATGAAGCCAGTAGATCAATAGAGTATGAAGCCAGTAGATCAATAGAGTATGAAGCCAGTCAATGAGCAGATGAAGTGTTCATGATTTGATGAAGAAGAAGAACCAGGCGCCTTCAGATACCTTCAGGTTAACGTGATGCTGTGGCTTCGTTTCGTAGGTGAAGGAGAAGAAGAGAGCAATCAGACTGAGGAGGCTGACAGCGGTGGAGGACAAAATACTGGAGGAGCAGAAAAAACGAGAAGAGGAGCAGAAGAAGAAACAGGAGGAGAGGAAAGAGGAGGAGAGGAGGAAACAGGAGGAGCAGAAGAAACAGGAAGAGGAGGAGAGACTGAAAGAAGCCAAGAAGAAGGAGGAGGTGGCAGCAGTGCTGGCAGCAGCCAGGGACAAGGTTGGTCTGTCTGTCTGTCTGTCTGCCTGTCTGCCTGTCTGTCTGCCTGTCTGTCTGTCTCCCTCTGTCTGTCTGCCTGCCTGCCTGCCTGTCTCCCTCTGTCTGTCTGTCTGTCTGTCTGTCTGTCT
This sequence comes from Hoplostethus atlanticus, assembly GCA_034670405.1. Lineage (NCBI taxonomy): Eukaryota > Metazoa > Chordata > Actinopteri > Trachichthyiformes > Trachichthyidae > Hoplostethus > Hoplostethus atlanticus. Next base: position 1,169,602 of record JAXDDX010000118.1, read on the forward strand.
GTCTGCCTGTCTGTCTGTCTGTCTGCCTGCCTGCCTGCCTGTCTCCCTCTGTCTGTCTGTCTCCCTCTGTCTGTCTGCCTGCCTGCCTGTCTGTCTGTCTGTCTCCCTCTGTCTGTCTGTCTGTCTGTCTCCCTCTGTCTGTCTGCCTGCCTGTCAGAGATCATTTCGACTTCAACAGAAACTCCAAACTGAATTAATCAGCTGATCAATTCAACTTCATATCAGCAAAACCTCTCCAGTCCACTGGATCAATACAGGAGATAAAGGTTTATCAGTTTTAATCGTTGAGTGAAGATCGATGGAGATATCACTCGACGTGTTTTACTGAGGTTGGCAGTTCATGTGTCGTCCAGTCAGATCTGTTTCTTTGGCTTTGACCTCGTAGTGTATTTATGTGTCCGATAGTTTCCTGCTGTCATCGTGTTGTGTAACATCATGTGTTGTGTCTGTGTAACATCATGTGTTGTGTCTGTGTAACATCATGTGTTGTGTCTGTGTAACATCATGTGTTGTGTCTGTGTAACATCATGTGTTGTGTCTGTGTAACATCATGTGTTGTGTCTGTGTAACATCATGTGTTGTGTCTGTGTAACATCATGTGTTGTGTCCAGGGTCCCCGCGGCTCCTTAAAAAGTCTTAAAAGGTCTTAAAATAAAATAATGGAAATTAAGGTAATAAATTGTCTTAAATTTACCTTAAATTTGCTGTAGGTATTACATTTGCAAAGGGTGCGTTTAAGGCTGATGGAAAGATTGTCGCGCACAGTAACCTACCATAAAATGTCCAATAGCGTGTGTATTTGTGTAAATAACATCGTATCAGACAATGAGAAACTCCACCATTAATAGAATGTCTACAATATGTTGGCGTCTGGCTGCGTGTCATCAAAGAGGATCAGGGTTGCCAGCTAACAAGCTAAGGTATGAGCCAAGATGGGGAAATGTAAGTTTAATGACAAATAGATAGAGGAAGATACGTTTCGGAGGTGGTTGGCACAGGCAGGAGACCGCCACGAAGCAAGGTGCAATTTATGCCGAAAGATTTTCACGTTAGGGACCATGGGGGTGAAAGCAGTTGAATCCCACATGAAATCTGCCAAGCACCAGCGGTACGCAGCGGTAACCAGTGGGGCTATGCTGATGCCTGCATTGTTTGCACGTAGCACACCCGAAACTTCGTCTGGCTTGCTCGCAGCTTCTCAACAGTCTGCATTGAGCAATTTTGTTTCACCGCCAGAAATCCAAAGGGCTGCGGTGCTGTGGGTTCTTCACATGGTGAGCAGGCACAATTCATTCAAGTCGAATGATGACATACGTAGCGTCTTTGCCACTATGTTCCCTGATTCAGGGGCGGGGTTCGGTCTGTCTGTTTACCTGTTGAGTTCTTGAAAAGTAATGATTCATAGTTGCAATTCATGTAATTATGTGATTATTGGGCATGTTATGCCTAATATCCACTGTTCCATAGTAGTCATCCAACAGGTACGATGAAGAAGACAAATTACATTTAGGGCTATTCATGAATAAGGGTAATTCCATAGTTGCATGATCATAATGCCTATATACAGTTTCCCTAAATAGCCACATTTAAAAAAAACAAAAATATTTAGCAATATGGATTGTTATTATTCATGTAACTGTGTATTACTGTTCAGAATGCTAGGGCTCAATAAATTGTCTCACTTTTCTATGAAAGAAATTGTTCCAAAATTTCTTGGGTCTTAAATTATATGTATTGAGGTCTTAAAAAGCATTGAATTTGATTTTTAAAATGGTGCAGAGACCCTGGTTGTGTCTGTGTAACATCATGTGTTGTGTCTGTAACGTGTCAGCACCAGTTAACCAGGTTGAAGTCGACTGTGACTGTTGTCTCTTCTTGTTGTGTCTCTAGTGGACGCCGCTGGGCTTCAAGATGACCGACCCCGACAGCTTGGATGACATCAGCAAGGAGAGGTTCGAGGGAACCGTCCTCAGAGCCATTTCCAAAATAAATGAGAAGCCGGAGGAGGAGGTATGAGGAGGTGCTGGGGGTTGACAGACAAGGAGAATTAGAACTGAGACCAGGCCAAATCCAGTTTCTCAAGATAAAACAAGATTAGTAAGAGCAAAGTGAGAAAGTTCTCTAGAAGCTTCTTAATCGTATTCTTTCCTGACCTGGTGGCTATTGATGGGACCGCTTATGGGACTGCACGTCTTCCCTTATAACGAATGAATTGGGACAGTTGAATCCACCATCAGCATTTCAACTAACTGATGTTAGTTTGATGAGGATTTGTCACGACCCAACCTGGTTCAACCTCATGAAACTTTTCTCTTGCAGGTCAAAGTTAAGCAAGAGAAAGAGGACAAAGATGAGGAAGAGGAAGATGGAAAAACAGGAGCGGGAGAAAAGGAGGCTGAAGGAGGAGAAGAGAAGATGGAGGTGAAGCAGGAGGAGGAGAAGACGATGGAGGATCAGCTGGTTGGAGGCGGAGCCAATCCGAACAGGGAGATGGGCCGGCTGGTGATGACCATCTTTGGTCAACAGAAACAGCTTCCCTTCAGGCCAGAAGACCTCCTGACCACCGCCACCATGTTGGACGGAGACAAGGTGAGACTCACATCACCTAAAGATAAATATCGACTCTACAGGTGACCAACCATCATGCAGGTTGGTTGGTAAAATAGTGAAAGTGGCTGGTGAATTGTGGAAGCTACTGTAGCTGGTGGAAAAGAGTCATTTTTAGTCTGCATCCACAACACTGGCGACTCCAGGAACCAGTCTGGAGCCTGAGTCGTTTTGAAGCTTTTGAGACCTTTTGATGCCTTAAAATGGATAAAACCAGGAGTTGTTGCTGCTTTTTGATACCCAGCTGGGGTGTTTTTCAATCCCCATACTTTTTAATATGATCTTAATAATCAGGTCCCGTGCCAGGCGCATGAGAAAGTTAGTTTTGTAGCTTCAGAAACTCTCTGGAAGTTTGTTCATCATATTAGTCTCCAATCCTTATGTTAATACACTTAACAATAAACTGTCTCTGAATTATGAAGGTGCGGTTCAACATCGCCACCCACTGGGAGACCAAAGAGGAACGAGCAACTTACGTGGAAATTCTCCCTGACTCGTTTGAAGAATCCACCGAGCAACGCAGACACGTGAGTTACTTTAACTCATCCATACTGGCCGATTTTGTGAGTTTGGGCAGCAGGGAGGCCTAGTGGTCGCAGGATTGATGCTCTAGAACCAGAACAACATAAACACCACAGCTACTAAATGGTTCCAGAGGGAACCATGTGATGTGTTTTAATTGGACCATAGACGGTGTCTGTATCTCTGAAAAGGTTTTTCCCCACCAGGGCATAGTGATCGAGTTCTCGGAGGACTCTGGACTTATTAAATGCCCTCAGAACCCACAACTCTACTTCCACATGTCAGAGGTCATAGAGAAGAAGAAACTGGAGCTGAATGAGAAGGTGGAGTTCAGCGTTGTCCCGGTGAGTCCTCCTCATCCTCCACCCATACATTACATTTTAGTTGTTTGTCTGAAACAGCAACCAGTAGTAAGGAGAGCAATTATGTTGCTGGTAGAGCTAGCTATCTTTTGAAGTAGTGATAACAAAATGAAATCTGCTCTGGTCAGATTTCACTGTAACCCTCCAGTCGTCTTCTCAGTCTGAACCAGGAAGTGATGCTGCAGCAGAGCGTCCCATCCCCACTAACTGAGACTGTAGATTCACCCGATTGGTCCAGATTAAATCCTGGTGTCGGTTTGGTCACTGATGGGAAATCTTCTCCACACAGGAAGTGACCGATCCAGACTAAAGAGAGAAATCCAGAAGTGCCTGCTAAGCAGCTGAGCGTTGGTTTCATGTATTTTAACGAGTAACAAGGTCGTCTTTAATTTCTCTCAGCATGAAACCGCTGAGGGGGGGAACCAGGCCATCAGGATAAGGCGCCACACCTTGAGCGTTTTCCTCCCCGTCCGCAAACTGGGGGGCATCGGCGCAAACAAAGGAAAGGTGAGGAGGACTAAATTCATATGTGTGCGACAATATTTAGATATGGGCAAGAATTAAATTTAACTGAGGAGTAACATGTTTTTGCCACAAGTTGGCGCCATTAAATTTGATTAGAAATCAACAAAATGGACCAGACTTCTTGACTGTGGAGTGATATTAGATGTGTCACAGCAGTCTGTTATTCAGAAATAGACTTCAGAATGCCTTCATTGGCCAATCAGAATTGGGGTTTCAACAAAGCTGTATAATAAAGTATTAATGTACTACTGAGTACAGACATTTGAACACAACACTGAGTAAACTTTGCCTTTCAATTGTTCATTTGTCTCCTGTGGTAGATGACCATCAAGCTGACAAAAGACCCAAAGGGTTCAGAGGACACAGAGTGAGTTGTTAATTCATTGATTCATGTTTTGTTGAAATAGAATCAGGCCGACATGGAATTAAGAGCATTGACATGAAATCAGACAAGAACCAGTAAAAATAATTCTCTTCAGAAAGTTATTGACATATTTCACAGTGCTGTTTAAAAATGCGTAACTCAGGAAAATTGATTATTTAACATAGTTCACATATTGACAGGATTCACAGGATGATGTTTATGTTAGAACATTTACAAGAAGTCATTTAATTTAGTAAAGTAAACTCGTCTCTTACCTCTCACATTGCAGCAAGGACAAACCAGAGACAGACAAGCTGAAGGCTGTTGTGAAAAATCTGAGAGCGCAGGACAGCAAGGCCAGCGCTGGCCGAAGGGATTACAGTGCCAACCGGCGTAGATATGGCCGCAGCGGAAGCAGGAGTAGAAGTAAAAGTAGGAGCAGGAGTCCAGTCAGAGACCAGTTTGGCCGCCACCTCACCAGGAAAGGCAGCTCCAGCTTTGATCGCGACCGCCAGGGCAGCAGGTGCAGGCGTAGCCGAAGCCGAGAGAGGTCGTACAAGCGTAGCAAGAGCCGTAGCAGGAGTCCCAGCAGAAACCGCAGCAGGAGCAGGAGCAGGGAGAAGAGCAAGGACAGAGCTGGCAAGAAGAGGAGCAAAAGCAGCAGGGAGCGGGAGGGGAGTCACAAGAGGAGCAGGGAGTCGAGCCCTCCTCCCAGGCGTGGAGGAGTCATGGACGATGAACTGGCAAGGAAGAAGAGGGAGCTAGAGGAGCTGAACGAGATGATCGCCTACAAGAAATCTCTGGTGGACATGGACCCCAGAGGACTGGACCCCGGACAGAGGACCTGCATAGACTACGACCACGGCAGGATTGCAGTCCCGCTTACAGAGTACAAACCAGTCCGTCCCATTCTGAAGAAACGACCAGACAGTTCTGACTACCGCTATCCTCCTTCACTCGACCACAATAAACCCTACGCTGACCCTGAAAGATCCTATTATGATAGTCCTTACCGTGACCGGCCTTACAGTGACCGCTATGGTGATCGTCCCTATGGTGACCGCCCCTACGTTGATCGTCCCTATGGCAACCGCACCTATGATGATCGCCTCTATGGTGATTGTCCCTATGGCGAACGTTCCTATGACAGCCAACCCTTTGTCAGCCGTCCTTATGCTGATCGCTACGATGTCTATGACGACCCCTACGATGACCGCTACTATGACCAGCCATACGCTGACCGACCTTACGACCAACCATATGACCCTGCCAAGCTGAGCCGGTCTCCAGAACCCCATGATCCCTCACCTCCTCCTCAGTCCAGCCAAGCTCCTGCCCCTACCTCCATACAACAACCTCCCTCAACCCAACCTGCTGCCACTGGCTCCCTCGCTGCTGGTCCATCTACCCAACAACAACCTCCTTTTATCCAACCACCTTTCAGACCTCCTTCTCCCAAAGAACCTCCCCCAAGAAGCCCCTCCCCCAAACTCAACAACCCCCCTCTACAACCTACTCCACGCCAGTCATCTCCAAGTGAGAAACTGCCCCTCGACCGTTTCCTTGACATTCTTAACAAAGGTGTGGATACTAGTGCGCTGTCTCCATCAGAAAATGATGTAGATGACATTGATGATCTTCTGCCTCATGAGCGAGCCATCCAGGATGGCAGAGGCTTCTCTCGGATTGTGGGATTGGCTCAAGAGCCCAGTTGCAGCATGCCCCTTGAAAGAGAGAATAAGAAATTGAGCCCCAAGAGGTCCTCAATGGAGAGAACAAGCAAGGAAAGTAAGAGCAAGGTAGAACCCTACGACAAGATCCAGAGTCTTCTCCGGACCATTGGCCTGAAGCTGGCCACAGGAGACGTCTCCCAACTGGCCAGCCGAGCCCAGGAGAATTTTTACAACATGAAGCAGCAGTCTTCATCAGCAGAAAGAGAGACTTGCAATTCTTCATCTAAAGGGGAAGAGTGGCGATCAAGTCGAACTGGTTCCGCTGAATATCAACATGTCCATTCCCCCTCCCCTGCCAGGTCCTCTAGTTTAGAGCCACACAGCAGCCATAAAGTAGTCTCAGAGTATGAAGGATTCCTGGATCAGCAAGAGTTGGAGGCTCTAAAGAAGGCTAAACAGATGCAGAGTCTTACTAAGACGATAGGAAGCGCACCTGATCACCCACCTTTCACCACTCCCTCTCCCAATCCTCTTCCCACCCCTCCCTCCACTCAATACCAACAGCAACCACCAAGCCCCTCCCATCCAGCACCACCATATGCGTGGCCTCCTGGACTCACTACCCAGTATCCCTCAACACAGTGTTCCACAACCCCCAACATGGGCACCCCATTGTTTCCTGTGGCTGGTCAATCAACCCAGAGGTATGGCCCTCCTCCTGGACCTCCTCCTGGACCTCCTCCAAGGCGTCCACTTGGATATCGTCCTTTTGCTCCACCCACCAGTCCGCCCACTAGCATAGTCCTTCCTTTTTTAGGACAGCCTTCAATGGCTCCGCCCCCTAGCGCTTCCAGTTTTTTGCAGTGTTTACCCAGTGCCTCGGTAGTGCCAACACCGCCAACATCCCAAGGTGTTCCACTGACTGCAGCAACATCAAGTCCTACGAGTGAAGACTCCCACCACTCGGCCATCTCTACAACAGTGGCTAGATGCCTGAAGGTGATCGAGACGGTGAAATCTCTGAAGTCTACGCCAGCCAGACCGGTCAAATCAGTCCAGTTTAATTTACCCATGGAGTCTCTGCCAATCTCCAGTCTAATGACCTCTGTAGATACAGATGATGATATCAAGGCTAAGCAGAAGGAAAAGGTATGAAAAGGCTCAATTTACTGCTGGTTTTCACTTGTTTGTAGTTTATATACTCTGTGGATGAAACCATATTCAATATTCTTGTATCTGGAGAATTCTACTTGACATTTCTATCTATTTCAGTAATCCAAACATTTCAGTATTCTGACCAGTACAAGTTAAGAACAGTGTTGATCTAATATGATGATTAAAATGAAAAACCTTGTGTGTGTGTGTTGCAGTTGGAGCAGTATAGCCAGCGACTGTTGGAGAAGAGGGAGCAGCAGTATAAGGAGATGCTGCTTACCCGCAAGAAAGATAAAAACAAGGACAACACTCTGATCTCACCAGGTATCAGACATCCTGTGAATTGTAGGGATTTGAGAAGCTAGTATTGAACAGCATTAGGTTCTTGGCAACTATAGACTAGTGCTAGTATTTGCAAGACTTAGGTCCATTTTAAAGTTCACATTTTAACATTGCATGCGGTTTATTCCACCTTGAGAGGCTTAAGATAATCAGTTTGTTTATTAAGTCTATTTAACCAGTTAAATTAGATTTGCTTCTCCTAGACAGTCAGCCAGGCTCTGAAGAGCAGCCCAGAGATGGTCCATTAGCCACTTTTCCACTGCAACCTTCTGGGTTGTCAGTTTTTTTGTTTTTACAAGACAAGAAGATACAAGGTTGTTTTGGGTCAAACTGAATCGTACAAATGATTAGTAAGGCCTAATTAGCCCAGTTAGGCCCTGCAGTGGAAACCAGGCTAGGCTTAGGGTTACGCTAGGCTTTACACGCTGCAATGTGGTCAGTTTTCTTGTCTGCCACAAACTGCCTTAGCCAAGCGTAGTGGTCCATCACAACTATCAAGAAAAGAAGACTACTGCAAACTCCACCGAGTAACATCTTACTCCTCTTCAAGAGCAACTTTTGATTTCAGTCATCCAGTTAAACAAGAACTCAGATGAGATTATGAGAGGTTAAAAGTCAATGTTTCCATATAGTTAGACATCTCGTCAGACAGACGTTTTAAAAGCCAGTGTTTAATGTTATATATAATGTTTTCAGCTTAGTTACAGTTACACTCGGTGGCCACTATAATAGGTACACGCAAATGTTCACTCCTCCAAACCTGTGACTGTATGTAACGCATCACAGGTATGCGACCCAGTGTGTTGGTTTCTAGCTGATTTAAGGGACTTTGAATGTGGCATGATGGTTGGTACCAGACGCATTGGTTCCAGGATCTCAGAACCAGAAGACTTCCTGGGATTTTCTACCCTTCAGTGTCTAAAGTTAACCGAGAATGGAGTGATACTCAAAAACATTCCCTCAGCTGCAGTCCTGCTTGATGAGAGAGACCAGCGGAGAACGGTAAGACTCGTTGAAGCTAACTGGCGGTCTACAAGTATGCAAATACCAGCTCAGTGCAACAGTGGTGTGCAGAAGAGCATCTCAGAAGCAGAACCCATCAGAAGACCATGCCAGCTGCCACTTGTCACGAAACCGTCGCCTGGTATGACGAATCCTGGTTTCTCTTCTCATGCAGAAACTGCATAAATCCTGGTGCCTGGTGTAAGCAGTACAGTGGCGGTGTAATAGTGAATGTTTTCTTGGCGCGCATTAGTCCCTTTAGTACGAATGGAGCATCATTTGAACACCACAGCAAACCTAAACGTTGCTGATCAGCTACATCCTTCACTGTCTTGCTTTTTTCAAATGGAAACTTCCAGCAAGATGAAGATGGTTCAAGAACACCAGTGGCCAGCACCGCCCCCACATCTCAACCCAATAGAGACCTTTGGGATGATGAAGAGTCTTACCCAGTACTAGCTAGGTGTACCTAAAACAGTGGCCACAGAGTGTATATTGGTTACAGCTAGCTATAATGGATGCCATTGTTGAGTTTGGCTTTAAGCTAGTGTTCATTCAGAATGACGGTCCAGAATCGAGATGTCCTAGAGCACCATTTCAACTGTCCAGGATCGAGACTGTAGGAGGAAGACCAAGATAAAGGACAAATTCACCTAACGGCTCAGTCTCTACTCTTCGTAGTACTAAGTCGTAGCACTAAGTATGTAGTACCAAGTCTGTACTACTCATTTCTACCTATAGTTGGCTAGCATCTCTCATGTTGACTAGATGGCAGTCAGGGTCTGCTACACAGTAAAAACACCTCCAATGCATCTTCACTAAACTTGAGATATCTTCGTTAGATCCCAAGCCCAGCCTGAGGCTGACTGCGCACATGGACTAACCCTAGTCCAGAAATAGGCCTTTTAAGCAGGACTAGGTCAAAATGGCTTTCACAGACATGGCTTAAAGTAGTTTTAGCCTTAGTCTAGTCAGGGTGGCCTAGATTAAATAATCTAGGGTTGTAGCGTTGATGGAGAATGAGAAGAAGCTCAGGTCGAAGAGTGTAGAATCTTGATGTATGTAAAACATAGTTAATGTCACATTTCAATCTTATAATAATTCCTTACACAGCTTTGACTCCGTCTGTACGTAACTGAGACGTAAGCCATGTTCATGAAAGCCATGTGCTGTAATGTAGCCTTCCACATTAAGGCTGTCTCCTGGCCTCTCTTCTTCGCCAGGAGGAAGTTCATTTGTTCATTGCTAGTAAGTCAAGTTTTTAAAGTATTTTACAATGATGACAACAATGTTCTGTTACACATCCAAGACATCGGCTATTTTGCTTTAGATCGACGTGGGTAAGTGTTTGAGCGAGGTCTCAGTATATGTCTGTGTGGTAAACTGAGTGTAGCGGCGTCCTCCAGCGGTCAAGAAAAGGGACGATTTAACAGAAGACCCAGAAGACCATTTGACCATGAACAGTAAAGCCTCCTTAATAATTTGCAGTGATAGATTACTAGTCAGTCAGTCTGTCTATGTCTAGTACAATATGTTACACTACGAAGCTAGTATTGCTAGGACAGAGTTGAAGCTGTTTCCCTTAATGCCACACTCTGGGTCACTGATGGTCAGAAACCAGATTTTCAATACATTAATACAGAGACTGTACTCAGTATATTTAGTTCTTCAAGCTTATTTTGACACTATATGCTATACATGTTATAGTAGTTGACAATGGTAGATATCAGAGGGTTTTAGCTAGGGTTTAGTTTACATACATAGCCTAATCTTCCCATATATTAGATATATGTGTGTGTGTGTGTGTGTGTGTGTGTGTGTACGTGATGGTATAGATTGTACAGACATTGTCAGGTTCCAGGGCATAAGCAGATGCGACATCAACAATCTGGCTTGGGTCCATTTTTGATGTTCAGTTTCTGAACCGGCACATTTTGACTGCAGTTAGTCAGGGTGCCGACAAGCTGCAGCTCCGTCACAAGATGAAAGTAGGTCATCCTTTGCTCTGCTCACTGCTTTGGTGCATTCGGTTTCCAGGTTGATCCTTCTCACACAGCAAGCCTCATCTAATCACCCAGTCCAGTGTGGTAGTGGAGGATAACTGCTGCTGGTTTTTAGTCCAGTTGGGTTTAGACAGAAAGTGGGAATGATGAGGTCCAGTATGTAGTCAGGGAACAGAAATGGAAATTACCCTGTCTCCCTGTATAAAGGGTTTTATATTGTAGGATGCTGAATCACCTCACTGGAGGAAGTGAAAGGAATGGAAACTGACTTTTCATCCGTCGGCCACATTGCCTCATAGTTTCCAGAAATCACACTTTGATTCATTTCACCAGCTAATGTCATCTTTAGACAAGAAACTCCCAAATGATGGTTAGTTACCTGCCAAAAGACTAACACAGTATTTGGTCGGGGGCTGGTGGGAATTTCTCACCCTTAATATTTGACACATCCCTGCAAAAACAAACTCACTTTCAACCATTCATTTTATTGATTTCAAATGTAATTCCATTTTCCTTCTCCGAACTACAGACTGGTCTCTGATTGAATTACAGTTTAGGCAAAAATAAACTTGTTAGAATAAAGTAGATTAGTAAACAGTTCAGATATTATATTGAAATTATCATTCAGTAGATTTTAATGAAATTAAAAATTGTGGTTCCATTTTTTTAATCACTGTTGGCTTTTGAATTGCACATCCTGTTGAAAGGGTGGCTGGCTGTACGTGAAGCCAGCAGAGACATGAGGTACGTAGATAAACTCATGAGTAATGTTATAATAGCTTAAAGCTATTTGTCTGTTTCAGGGCTGAACTTTTATTTTGAGATGTTTTATCAGAGAAATAGTTTTGATGTCAGTGTCTTGGTCAGTGTGACTCTGAAGGGCCATAGTTGTGATGTTGACTTGTCTTGTGCTATGATGATATTATTGTCTTGAAGATGAAGGTAGGTGATCATTTTGATCTTTTAATTGTGTTTGCATCGGACGGAGAATTTTCAGATTTGTTAAAATAACAGGAAACTCTTCATCCAGAGTTCAGCTCTAACATGTCAAGTTCCTTAAATAGTCACATGCAGTTTAGAGGTTATCTGTTTTTAATCATGGAATAATGTATTTTGTGTTAACACTACATCCACTTGTAAATCTACCAGCATTCAAACAGAGTTGGGAATATCCAGCCTGGATGTTTGATTGGTTTAATGTGATAAATCATTTTAGTCAATTACATCTTAGAAGATCCATTACAATAACTAGATAGCTAGAGAGAAACTTCATTGATCTCATAATATAAATTCCAAGAAGATGACTCTTAATAAAATAACGTTCACTAACTTAGAAAGTGGGAAGGAATAAGGTTGAGAGGGAACGTAGGACTCTGGAATATTTGTTTTGATGGGACTAGCCTTACGGCTCTGGACACCGTGTAGTCCTACTTTCAGAGGCCTGATGTGTTTCACCCATCAAATGAAATCATTTCCTGGACCGTGGTAGGAGATATTTAGGGATCAACTAAGACAAACTAATCCCCTTGAGGCATCAAGCCTTATAAATGCATTCTGTTGACTTTCTAGGCAAGCCGATCAGCAGCGAGCCCAAGAACGTTTGGATCTGTGGTCATTCTCTGGTGTACTGGGCGGAGTCGAGGGCCAAGTCTCCAGAGGTAGGTATGCAGCTTGGCATGGACCCTGGCAAAGTGGTGATTTGGTGGAAGGGCACCCAGGGCATGACGTGGCCCCAGCTGCTGCCCCAGCTCCACCAGCTGAAGGTGAAGTGGCCCAACCCAGACGTTCTCATCATGCACCTGGGCGGCAATGACCTGAGCACTGACAGTCCCACTGACCTGCTGGCCTCCGTCAAGAAAGACTTGACCTCCATGAAGAGCATCTTCCCACAATGCCTCCTAGTGTGGTCCAACATCCTGCCGCGGAGGGTATGGCGCCACTCGGCCGACAACCACGAGGTGGACCTGGTCAGAACCACGGTGAACCGCAGGATCCACAGCATCATTGCTGAACTGGGCGGCACCGCCCTGACCCATGACAACGTCCGCTGTGGTTCCAACACCGGCCTGTACCGGGCGGACGGTGTCCATCTGTCCCCCAAAGGCATCGATACTTTCAATCTAAACTTGCAGGATTTTCTGGAGAAGTGGGAGATGGAGGTGAACAAGGTTTCTGAGAAGAGTTAAGGTGTCTTAACAGTTAAGAGAGTTCTCTTGTTTTATGTTTTTCTTATTTCTCATGGTGGCTGGGCTGAGAACAGCAACTACTTCGTTCACTAAGAAAACAATCCATCCAGTGTTGCAATACTTCAGTTGTGTGTTGGTGGTTTTATCTTTCCGTTTAGCAACCTGGACTTAACTACTCAACTGTAATAACTTGGAATGTCTGGAAACAATAAATTAGATATCAAATACTCTGGATCTCCTTCATCACTTCATCTTTTAATGAAACAGATGTAAGAACAGACGCCACGATGTTTGGGTAAAAAGGTCTCAACCATTTTGTTAAATTGAACTAGGTAATCAAATGTTTAGTCAGTTCCGTCATGTTACATACAGTACTACAGGTAGATGGGTTACATTGATCAGTGAATTGTATTTGTACATTGATAGTATTGCTTTGTATTTGTTTTGGTTGAAGTAGTTTACAGAACATTTTGGAGAGCTCTTGTTTTCTGTCAGTCTGAATTTCCATCACATTGAAGTGTCAGAACCGACCAGGTGAGTTCAGTGTTTCCTCTGCAGGTTTCAACCAGGACGGAGGTCAGCCAAGAGTCCAGGACTGAGCCGGTCCTGAACCCAACTCCTCCCAACATCAGACACCTCAGCCTGTCCAGTGTTGTAGTGGTAGAGCTTAGACCGTTTTGTACCAGGAGGTCAGCAGTTCGATCCCCAGCAGGTTGATCTGTCCCAAGTGTCCATGAGCAAGACACTCCCTCCTACTGCCGGCTGCCCCTGACCCCTGGTGAAATGTCTCAGGATATGCACAGAAAGTTCCAGTTGCACTGTGGAAGGTGGTGATGAAGTGCTCTTTAAAAACGTCCATACTGTCACCTCACGTGTTCTACATTTAAATGGTAGATTGATGCATGGATGGATTCATGTACATGGAGACGCTAAAGAACAGAAAACAGTTCAGATCAAAAGTAATATGATGTTGATCGTTTTAGAGACTAGTGTAAGTCTTGAGTCTCAGTGTATGTAGGATATACTGAATATACTCAAATGAAATGGGTGTAGTCTCAACACTAACGAAATAATACTTCTAGGTTTGGTCCGGGTCTGAATGCTGCTGGAGACAGCATGGATGCTGTCCAGCCTCTCCCGGTGTTGAGCACTAAGAAATGTCTTCATGCTCCAAGTGAAACTTCCTTATTGCCTGTCTGAGTGTGTTTGCAGGGTTTCCCGCAGGCTCAGAAACTCCTGCTAAATCAATATTTCATTGTATTGATTGATTTTATTGGGACCAAACTGTCCCAGAGTGAATCCAGCGGGTATCAGCGCCACCTGCAGGATAACAGAGTCACTGCAGGCAGAAAGGAGCACCAGGCCAGGTGACTTCACCACGTTCACTCATTGTTGTCATGGTAACTAACATCAGCGTGTCTGATCAATAGTATGATCACGAGTCTTGTTAATATACCGTAAGTACCGTCACTGCAGCGCCTCACCTACAGGTCAATATGTATCACAATACTGACCCCAGACCAGCTGTCAGGACGAGCTTCCTGCGGGAATCACTGGGATGTATATATGGATGAAGATGTTTAGTACTGTGCAACAGTCTGTAAACTCTAATGTAAAGAGATTTTTGCTTTTAAAAATAATTAAATTAAAAGTTTCTAAATATGAATAATACTCTAAAGAGCAGAAATGTAAAACAACTGAACAATAAAACATCTCAGACCAAATTCATATTAAAAGATGTCTAGGGTGACTGGAGCACAGTCCTGCTGCTGGTCCTGGTTGGTAAATAAACTAAACTAGTTGATCAGGATGGACAGAGGATCAATACTCCTGTCAACCTGGAAACTTCAAATGATGTCAGAATAAATAATATAATCTCTGATGTTTGCTCCATGACTGGACAGACGCTGATACTGTGAGAGGAATATAATAGTCTGGTGGAAGGATTTATCTAGAGAGTGTTTGGTGTGAACAGTCTGTCAGCTCTGTTGAGTTTTTATCATGAAATCCTTGTTAAATCAAAATGAGCCTCAAATTAAATAAATCTCTGTACCAGTTTGATGTGTTGGAGGAAATTGTGCGTGTAGTAAAATGGAAATAGTTTGACTGGAGTCAGAGGGTAGATGGTTCTAGAGGTCCCTCTCTGACCTCTGACCCCTGACAAGCCTCTGTTAACTGAATCTCTGTTCTTTGTGCGTCTGATTGTAATGTGACGTGGCATTTCATTTGACTGTTTTGTTCAACAGGTTAAAAATGAGAATGAAACTTTTTGATTAGTAAAATCTTTATTAGTATTTTTTCCAGGCGTTGACGGCACAGTGGGGTTACAATAAAACAACAATTTTCACATTTTCAGTTGCAGTCCATTTATTTCACATCAAGATTTGCTCTTTATGGAAAATTAATTTCAACAAAGTCTTTTCTAAATCATTTGAAGTATGGTGGCATGATTCTTATTTTTTTGTGGAACTGAAAACGGTATACTCCTACTCACTGATCTGAATTGTGTTTCTGGGTTAATGTGCCGTATTCTAATAAAAACTACACCAGATTTCACAACTGCCAGTTAAACTGGCAACTTTTCAAATGAATTTTATTCTGAAATATCCTGACTGAAGATGGATTTGCTGCTGCTGGTTTTCAGTGAAGCCAGCAGGTCCAGCAGACTTCAGAGAGGATCTCAGCAATCAGGCTGCAGGTTTAATGAATACAACATGGAGCTTTTTAGTTTTACTGAATCAACTGAATGTGACCATTTCCAGACAGGACCTCTGGTTTCTACTGTAATATTGACTCTTCAATGAAGTCTCTTCTATATCTACTGATCTGCTGGTTGATGCCCAGATACTGAGAATCTGATAATACTGAAACATGTTTAACCTCCTGTTAGTGTCACAAGATGGCCTCGTTTTGGCTTTTACTCTGAAGGAGTCCTGACCGCAGGATGAGCTCATGTTAGTTCAGTTCAGGTCAACTGTCTGTCTGACTGTCTGCCTGTCTGTTGTCTGTCTGTCTGCCTGTTTGTTGCCTGTCTGTTGTCTGTCTGCCTGCTTGCTCCCTGTCTGCCTGCTCGCTGCCTGTTTGTCTGTCTGTTGTCTGTCTGCCTGCTTGCTGCCTGTCTATTGTCTGTCTGCCTGCTCGCTGCCTGTCTGTCTGCCTGCTTGCTGCCTGTCTGCCTGCTCGCTGCCTGTTTGTCTGTCTGTTGTCTGTCTATTGTCTGTCTGCCTGCTCGCTGCCTGTCTATTGTCTGTCTACCTGCTCGCTGCCTGTCTGCCTGTCTGTCTGCCTGCTTGCTGCCTGTCTGCCCGCCGCCTGCAGGGGGCAGCAGCGCGGCGGTGCGACCTGTTCTTCCTCCCGTCAGGAAGAACAGGAAGAAGAAGAAAAGTCTTGTTTCCATGCAGAGGCTGAATGGCGTGTTGGGATGCAGGTTTAGTCCCATCAGCTTGATATCAGCTCTTAATGGTACGCGAGTAGTTTAGAAACGTACATTTTGCATTCATTCAGCGCTGGATATTCTAGCTAACTAACCGCCACACGGTAGAATTTAACCGGGAAATGTACCGCGGCCGGCCCCCGCCTAGAGGAGGCTATCCGCCGCCTTTCCAAGGCCGAGGTCCGCCTGCCCCCCGGCCTTATCCCTCACCGGCCTACCGAGAGGACAGGAACCGACCCAGACCTCCCTACCACCCCGGCTACCACGACCACGGACCCCCGGACCCGTACCGCCGCTCTTCGCCTCGCAGGAGATATCCTTCCCCCGGGTCAGGAAGTCACCGAAGCGGGGACTACTGGGCCGGAGCCCCGCAGAGAGAGGTGGGTAGCCGCACACTGGCCTCTTTATCCAGGCTTCCTCCAGAATACACCACGGTGATGGTCCGGTAGATAACAGTGAACCAAATGTAAAGTTGATTTTACTTAAATAAAGTCTTGCTTGGTGGATCACTTATACCGAAGTAACCAGGGGTGATGTCTGACAGCCTTAAAGGAGAATCTACCTAAAACACGTGAACTAGTTAAAACATTACTAGTGGTGGTTGTGTTCCTGGTCTGATGTTGGTTGGACCAGGAACACCCTGGTCCGTCTGGTGGTCAATACCTTACAGTCAGATAAGATACAGGATCAATAAGTATCAATAATACCCAACCCTGTACCCTGTAGGTTGGATTATCTTATCTCTAAACTCGATGCCTTAAAATGTCATCAGAGCTTCTGATTGGCTGCAGCGGACTGTAGTAGTAGTAATGGTAGTAGTATCTGCATTGAAGCCACAACGGCGAATGAAGTGTTTCTCATGGTTCAAACCTATTGACATGAAACTGATCACACTTGGTTATTGATCGTAGTAGTAGTAGTTATTGATCACAGCCCAACGTGGTTTATCTCTAGCGTGTCACCACACTAATAACATCTGTGATGGATGACGCAGCGAACCTCCATCAGAGAGACACACACACACACACACACGTTCTCACCTGACTGATGTGTTTGTTGCAGAGGTCTCCGTCGCCGCGGGGGGCGGGGATTCCCCTCGACCAAAACCTGGTCATCACTGTGGGCAACGAGCTGACCGGACCGTCTGGCAGGTACAGAGTCTGTTGATGTCCCGGCATCAGGCTGGAGATGAATGATGACACGTTCAGTTGAACACTTGTTGACTTGTACCAGTTGTTCTGTTTCTTACTGTCTGAAGATGTTTGTGTAGCTCTCTGGACACGAGTCTCACTAGGTGAGCTCGCTAGTCAGCGGTAGGTCAATGGATTGATTGATTGACCCCAAGAGGTCATTTACCTCAAAACACAGTCTGTAGTGTCAGTTGGTTCTGGATGGGATGGTTCCTGGGGTCCGGAGGTAGGAATGACCCGTCAGTTGTCACCTGACCAGCCCAGGTCACACTGATGTCATCAGAGTCTTACTGTTACTGTACTGTCTTACTGTTCAGAGACAACCCCCATCGACCCGGCTATGACCGGAGCCACAGCAGGGGGCGGAGTCGACCTCGCAGCCGGAGCCGAGACCGGAGTTCAGACCATAGCCGGACCAAGAGTCGGGGGAGGAGCAAGAGCCGAGCTCGGAGCCCAAGTCAGAGCCGGAGTCCGGACCGGAGTCCGGACCGGAGCCGTGGCCGAGCCCACAGCCGGAGCCCCGACAGGAGCCGAGCCAAGAGCCGCGGGAGGAGCAAGAGTCGTCCTCGCAGCAGATCCAGGTCTAGATCAAAGTCCAGGCCTAGATCTAGATCGCGGTCCAGAGGGAGGAGCCGTGGGCGGAGCTACAGCCGAGCGGCAAGCCACGCCCGCAGCAGGAGCCGGGTGAGGAGTCGCAGCGTCAGCAGCAGCTCCAGTAGCCGCAGCAGCGGCGGCGACAATGGAAAAAACAGGAAGAAGGAGTTCAAGGAACTGGAGATGGCCAGACGGAAGAAGGAGATAGAAGAGATGCTGAGCAAACCCACCAAGTCCATCCTGAAGAAACGCACCGACTCCGAGGACTCACCCTCGCTCATGGTAGGCCTGCCTACTGCTTTGACTGACCACTTGAGCAGTTGGGATGGTTCTGCCTTGAATAGACTCATGCTATCAGTTAGCTGTTCAGGGTTCAGAGGGTTTTCCAGAAATGATGCTCCTAATTGTTCATCTCCTTTCTCTTGGGTTCGTTTCAGAGCGGCGACTCCCCCAGAGGCCTGGAAGGCTCCAACATCTCGCGGGTGGCGGAGCGGCTGCTGTCAGCAGTTAAAGGCATGGAGCCTCACATGCTGGCCTCCATGCTGTCTGAGCTGAGGTCCGACCCACAGATGGCTCACAAAGCTGGACTGGACGCAGAGATTGCAGGGATCTTAGACCTCCTGGGGGGGGCGTCGGGGGGCAAGGTGGAGGAGAAGACCAAGGATGATATCGACGATGAGGAGAAGTTTCTGTATGGCGACTCGGAGGAGCCCAAACCCCAGGTGGCCCCCGAACCCCTTCGACAACATGGGTTTTCTGAGCTGTATGGCGATGTGACGGAGGAGGCGCTGTATGGCGATTTCCCATCGCAGAACGCCACCGTGGGTCAAAGCTACGGCCTCCCTCCGGGGGCCTCGCCTCACCTCCAGGCCCATCCCACCGGGGGAGACCCCCACCTCCAGAAGGTGGACATGAGGTTCCAGAGCCGGCCCACTATCACCCCCGACCAAAACATCACGGTCCAGGTATCCAACCCGGCCTACCCGCCCGGGACTGAACCCCTGGATGACAGCGAGCGGCAGGCGGTGGAGGAGTATGACAAGATCCAGGACCTCCTCAAGACCATCGGCCTGGATCTGGGCGTGGCCGACATCAGCAAGATGGCCGCCAGAACCAAGGAACGTCTCCATGGAAACAAGCCCCCTCCGAAAACCCCAACCCGCTGCAGGCGTTACTCCTCTGCGAGCTCGGAGGGCAGCCAACACAGCAGGAGGAGGAGTCGCAGCTCCGGCAGCAGCAGCAGCAGGAGCCAAGCAGGAAGCTGGAGCAGCGATGACGACCACAGGAAGACCTCCCCCCCGCCCAAACCTCGCAGCGTCAAAGAGGCGAAGACTGGCAGGAGCGACTGGGGGGCGCCGGCGCCCAAAGAACAGCAGCCACAAACCCCAGATCCTAAAACCATGCCCCCCCACCCCAGGGTGCCTATGCCCCCCTACGCCCAGGCGCAGGTTCACGGCATGATGCCCCCCAACTACCCCCCTCCGGGTTACGGCCAGTATGGAAACTACATGCCCTACATGCACCAACAATGGCCACCGATGTACCCGCCCCCGGGTATGGCCATGCCACCCCAGGGCCCCCGTGACGAATACGCCACTGCCGCGCCCTACGAGCAACCGTACAAGAAGACCATTCAGCCAGACTCTGGGATGAGGGGTGGGTCTGATCAATATCCTTGATTGATATCAGATGAGATGAATGACATGTTTGTGAAGAAGAACAAACAATAAATATTAGTAATAAATTTGATCTACACTGATCTAAAGTGCTTTACAGGAATGCATAAAAACAATAATGGTAAAATATGAGGAAATAAAATGATCAGAATAAAATAAATACCTAAAATAAAACATTAACAAAACATTGACAAAAACACATTTATAGGTTTATTTCTCATCAGTTTTCATTTCGTTCTATTCTATGTGTGAATTGTTTCCATGTCATTTAATTGATCGTGTTGTTTTTCCAGGGTTGGCGAAGAGCGGCGCTCAGGACAACGGGAAGGAAACCTCTAAAGGCAGCAACCATGAGAGGAGGATCTCTGAGGAGCAGAACAACGAGAGTCAGAAACAAAAGGTTTCATTACACATTAACTACTGCTTAGTATTTTATTTGCTTGTTACAGCAAAGGGTATGAAACATGTCCATACGTGTGTCATGTTTTAATACCAAGGCCACACCGCTAGCTCCATCAACGCTCTGCTCCTGTTGTCACGTTTTCTTCTTCTGTGTCTCTTAAACCAGGTTCTGGAGGAAAGGGAGAAGCTGAAGCAGGAGAGGGAGGTCCGGATGAAGAAGAAGGAATACCTGATGAAGGAGCTTGAGAGACTGAGGAAACAGCAAGGTGCTCGGAGACCAGTTTCTCTGCTGGGTTTACATTCATGTTGGTATCGTGGTCATTTAGTCAGTAAGCAGGTCGGGACTTGGTGGCTGTTGGAGTCAAACCTGTGACCTGTCAATTACAGGACGGTCTCTAACCACTAACCCTCCCTGCCTTCTGGATTTGGTGTGATTGCTCTTAAATTAGTAAGATCTACAATGTTCATCTAGTCTGTTGTGTAAGATGAGATGAACTGTAACGGCCTGGAGAAGAAAGCGTAGAATCGGTACTAAATGATCTTAAGATGGAGTGTCTGCATGATGGCTGAAACAATTTGACAGAGTCAGTCCTGTGGTTTTTAGATTTACAGTCTGAAGTGAAGCAGTGTGTTTGTTTCGTAGGAGAACTTCTGAGGAAGAAGCGTCGAGAGAAGGACGGTCATAAAGACCCTCTGCTGTCTGAGATCAGCCGTCTGCAGGAGGAGGTGATGAGTCAGATCTCCGACCTCCGCAAGGAGCACGAGGCCGCAGAGAGGAAACGGACCGAGACCGACAAGGTGGCGCTGATCCTCGGCCTGAGTGCCTCGGACCGACCTCGGAGGACCAGCAGGACGGAAGATCAGGAGGAGCAGCCACCACCACAGAAGAAGAAACAAGAGCGAGATCTGAGCCCTGAGGGACTCCAGGCGTCCACCACCACACTTAAGGTACAATTTTCTACACCGGGAGGTAAAAGGGGAATACCACTCAATTTAACCCTTGACAGCGGTCTGTCCGGTGGCGTAGCACAGTTAGGTAACTAGTAGTGAACCCAAGGCTGGAAACCAGAGGACTCATCTGAAGTCTAGAGCTGCTCCGTCGATACTGAGTAGGATGGACCTGGTGGAGCCATGCAAGGATAGATTGAACCTTTACAACCGGATGAACGTTTAGCTTGATTGTACAGTGTTGAATTAAGTGACAATCCTTTTTCTAGAGAGAAGGTCCTTCTCTCTAGAAACCCTCACTGAGGATTGTCTCTACAGTCTTTTTACAGTAAAGTTGTACTTTACTGTACTGAATTTCTTGATTTTAAAAAGTCAGTTTCCTACTTTGGTGTGATGTCACACGTTGGGGCAGGACAGACTCCTCCCCCTCAGAGCAGGGCTGTTCTAGGTCACAGGAAAGACATTTGAACCCCAAAATTCAGTGGTATTCCCATTTATGTGGCTGTTAACTTCTTCTTACTGTTATTCATGTAGTGCTGTGAATGGTAAGGTGATATGCAGAAGGGATTTCTGTTGTGCATAATGAAACTTCACCAGCTGATATGGAAACCTTGGTTGATACTGAAAAGGTAGTCTGGTCAGTTTTATTTCACATTAAATGTCAGATATAATATATGATTACCTTTAGCCCAGGGATTCACTCAGTCCAGTTTGGACATCAGATGCAGTGAAGACACAATACTGAAACATGCTGACGTCATCATTACTATTTGACTTAAAGGTTGGTACCCGTGTTGCCTTCACAGCCGGGCACACACTACACAACTTTAGGACTTTCTGTCCCAGTTTTCGAGATCTGAGACTAAACGCTGATGTCGGACCAACTCGTTATGCTCGTTAAATTTGAGGTGGGTGAGAGAGGCAGTCTGACCCAGACTGACCAGATCCAAGTGTCACACAAGAAACTACAGGAAACAAGGTTGTTTAGTGTGAGCGGTAAGTCGTGTAGTTTGTACTTGACTTTACAGACAATGGGGGGAAAAGGATGAGGAGGCGCAGAATGCAGTTGACTGACTGCTTCACAGTCGCAGCAGCTGCATACTACACCTCCTGACTTCATTGTTCATGAGTTTAGTTCTGGGCGTCTTGCACTAACTAACCCATATTGTACAGAGGTTTCATCTGAACTGTACATCCAGAGTGGCCTCAAAGGTCATGATGGAAGACCTGTGAATCCTTTAACTTGAAGTAAAGGTTTTAGTGAATTAGGAGAGTCAGGTACTTGACAACAAGTCATTATAGCTGTGATGAAGTCACATCCACTGAGCTCCTGTAGACTACAGCATAGTTTCATCTCTTGGATGAATCAGGCCACAACAAGAAACCTTTATTCTCATTCATCAGCCAGTGGAAGACTTCACTTCACTGCCCTGTGTGCAACAGGCTACAGAAGAATTTGCTCTTTATACTGAACTTACTCCAAAACAGAAGACGGGAAATTTCCATCACTACTCAAAAGCCACATTTCAAAATTGATCGTAGACGCCTGAAATCACACAATGCCAAATTCAAAATCACCTGATCTCTACAGAGGGTTAGATTCAGTAAGCTTAAAAACTAGTCTATTTAACTGAAGTCATGAAGCCTGTAACTTGACAAGGTTGTCAGATCTTGTCAATAGTATGAACCATAGATAGAAGAGCTAGATGTTCAGGACAGTCCGTCCTGCTTAGAGTCAATGATAACGTGACTACGTTTTGTTGGAATAGCAGTAGTTTGATTTATTTAAGGTCTTGTAGAGGTTTACCATCTGTCTTATCTAAAACTCTTACGTGATAAACGGGTGAATTTTGATCTCATGAAATCTGAATGGTAGCTTCGCTAGCTTGTGCCCAGAGCTTGTCTAAATGAATGTTTATCCCTTTTGTGTTTGGCTCTGGAGACCGAGAGCTTAAAAAGTTGAAAGTCTGTAAAACGAATCAGAAGTTATTAGCGGTAAAAAGCGACAGCTGGATTCTCGCAAGTATCTGTTGACTAACGTCTTCAAGGCTGGAACACTTGGAAGGTAAGAGATTTAAAATCAAACTTGTTCCTCATCTATTTCCTGAATGTTTTGGCACTTTGTTTTGGTGTGTATGTGTGTTGAGTTGTACCTCTTATGTTGACTTTATCGCATTTTGTTTCTTAGCAGAGCTCTTCATTGGCGAGAGCATCCCCAGACAAACCCAAGCTGTCCGTCACTGCCTTGGCTCCGCCCACGGACCCGCCTCCTGAGCCGTTTGAATACTATGACGCTGGAAACCATTGGTGTAAAAACTGTAACATCACCTCTGGTTCCATGTTTGATTTTTTCACGCACTTGCACAACAAATCACACAGAAAGGTTTGTGTGCTTGTGGCTTTTTGTACGTTTTTTTCAATGTGATAAATATTTCCATCAGTTTGTCAGCGCCATGCTCTACCTGTGGAGCTACACAGGACCATTCCTTGGGAGTTTTATTTGTTAAATGAGTTCATGTCTTTGGTAATTTGATATTTTTAGCTGTACAGTTCTGTATATGTGTCTACTGTTACATTTAATTTTGTTTTGGCGCTCCACAGACGCAGGACCCCTACGACCGGCCCTGGGCTTCTAGTTCCACCAAAACTGGCAAGAATCTGTCTTCAGAAGAGAAGATGACCAAGCCTGCCAAAGGTACGTCTCATCGTTTCCCGTCATTATGAGCTTTCCAATGATCGTCTTCACTGGACCGCTGAATCTTGTTAGCAATCTTCTACTTCCAGGTACTGCTCGGTCTGGATCTCTGCTCCAGTTTTCTCTCTTAATGAAAACTGTGCTTATGAAGTAAGAGACTCGGCTCAGTCGGATTCCTATCGAGATCTCCGTTGACAGTCCATTCATTGTCTTTCATTTCACATCCTGAAGTGGAGGTTATTGTAAATGTGATGCATTAGCCCTTCAAAAAGTACTGTAAGTACACAATAGCACTGTGTTACTACCACCAGTTGCATAGTGCAAGTTTCCAGTACTAACACAGTATTATTGAGCATTTACAACGCTTTTCCACCGGTGAAAACCGGTTACTACACTGGAATAAGACCATTGTAAAGAGTCACCATGTGATGTTTGAATATTCTCATCATGAAGATTTTACTTCACTAACCTTCTCCTCTCATGACAGGTTCTGAAACTGGAGATCTCCGTCAGGTAAACATCATTGACTGTTTTTGATTCGCCATCTTTGGATTCAACTGTTCTGCTTGTTCTCTCCCTGCAGGATCAGAGTTCCTGCAGCCGGTGAGGGGATTCTTCTGCCTGTTGTGCTCTGAGTTCTTTGGCGACGCCATCTGTGCTGAAGAGCACGTCACAACGCATGCTCACAATGAGAAATATAAGGTATTTACTGTTGTTTGGTCACTTGATCTATTTATATAACCTCATTTCCTTTGTTATGACATTGACACTTTCTATTTGTTAAATGTGTCAACATAATAATGGATCCTAAACTAGATGCTGAAGATTTTACTGTTGTCTGTCTGAAGGCGTGGTCAGCTTGTTGCTCAACCAGGACACAGTAGTTTACCTGTAGTGAAATGTATTCTCATTCATCAGTCAAAGACTTGGCTGCCCTGTGCACTGCCCTTGGAAACATCAGTTAAAGTAAAGCCTCTTTTTGTATCCAAGCTACAAGAATACGGTAACAGTTTTTATGGTTTCCAGTCTTTTTCCCCACTTGCCACTTGTTAGCCCTGGCGCTAGGTACGTTCACATGCACACTGATAATCCGGTCTTAACCTGATTAAGGCAATACTTTGACTAGTAAATGTTATGTAATCACTTTAGTCTGATTGTCTTAATTGGAGTAAGATCATTATCGATGTAAGCATATCCAGGTTACATCTACATTTCATTTGACCAAACACATGAATCTGATTTCATTGTTTTTAAATGTATTAAAGAGGAAGTCAGCCTGGATGCAGTTTTAGAACACATGCCAACATGGCAACACTTGAACGCCAACACTCGAACGCTGACACTGCAAATAATACCACCTGCTGTGACTGTTTGAGTGCCAGCCAGGTCTTTCTCCTGACATGTAAGATTAGTCAGTTTGTCAACCCCACAAAGGATGCATGCATTGGACATCAATTATCTTAACATACACCCTACAAACAATAACAATTTCAAGAAGAACACTCAAACTCTTCAGTGTGATCAGAAAAGTATTTAAACAGCAGAGAGCATGGGTGAACATAAATGTGCATGTGTGCAAAAGTCCAAAAGTCAGTCCACATCTTCCATGAAACCGCAACATAAATGTTATTAAGGTGTTCAAAGTGCAGCAATGCCACCTGGAAAAAAGTTCCAACATTTTCCATGATTTCAAGATGGCCACTGGTTGAATCCCGTTGCATCACATCTCTGAGTAAACTAACTAGATGTGTGTATGTAAACGTGCCCAGTGGATCCATCAGGTTTATACCACTTCATATCCCTTTTTAAATGCCATTTCCACTTCATTTGACATACTGGTTACCTAACTGCTTTGAGATTGGAAGTCAGCTAAGAGTTGTTTTTGTGCATATTTTCATCACTGTTTGATTTGTTTAATGCCTCCTCCACCAGAAACGAATGTATGAGAATCCCCTGTATGAACAGAGGAGGAACCTGGACCGCCAGGCTGGACTAGCGCTAGAGGCGGGTGGGAAGAAACGCAAACATGAGGATGAAGAGAGAGGCAGCAAAGAGAAGGAAGAAAAGTCCAAACACAAAAAGGATAAAAAGGACAAGGAGAAGAAGAAGGAGGAGGATGATGGGAGGAAAGAGGAGAAATCTAAACTTAAAAAAGGGGAAGAGGAGGACAAACCCAAGCCAAGCTGGAAAGAGGAGGATTCTAAATCTGCCAAGAGCGAGGAAGAGGAGAGGTCTGTCCTCAGCAAGAAAGATGATGAGGATAAGCACAAATACACCAAGAAGGATGATAATTACAGGTATAGCCGAGAGGAGGAGGAGGAGGACGAGGAGAGGACCAAGTACAGTAAGAGAGATGAGGAGGAGAGATACAAATACAGCAGAGAAGATGAATACCGTTACCGGTATCGCAGGGAAGAAGAGGAGAGGTTCAGATCCAGCCGAGGAGACGACCGGTTCAAACATGGCTGGAGAGACGACGAGGAGAAGTATAAATACAACAAATATACAGAGTCCAGATTCAAATATGACCGGGAGAGAGATGAGGGGAAACCTAAGGCTGAAAAGGAAGTGAAACCACTTAAAAAGCCGGAACACTTGAAAGAGGAAGAGAAACTGGAGGCCAAGAAACAGCCTGAGCCTCTACCAAAGCCCTACGACCCACCCAAAGTCCTCTGTGGACCGAGCCCTGCCATGAGGGCCAAACTTCGTAAGCAGAGCACCGAAACAGGCAAAACAGCACCTACAGGCAAAGCAGCACCTACACCAGCAGCCACCTCAGCTACCTTTGGAAAGTTCACTTGGAAGAGGAAGGAGAACGTTCTGGCCAAGGAGGCTGAGAGGGTGGCCGCCGAGTTCCTTAAGGACGACGAGGCGGCTACAATACACAAGCAGGTCTCGGTGGAAGACTCATTTGCCAAGTCGGTGGCTGTCGCTAAAGAAATAGCTATGAAGCTGGCAGGCCAGAGTAGCATGGCTCCTCCCTGGGTGTCCCAGGGCGCCAACCGGGGAAGGATCCGGCCCAACCTCCCTGCACCCGCCGCGGTCCTAAGGAAAACTGCTATGATGGCTAAACCTGCACCTTTGAATACCTTCCTCTCCATCAGACCACAAAACACAGGCATACCAGGGCCTCCAACACCAGACAGCCCTATGGTCCCTGACACCATCATGAAGACTTCTGATGGTCAGGACGTACCATTAGAGGCCACGCCTGAAGTTGTTCAACAAGCAACACCCACTGAGACGTTGATCAAGATAGAGTCTGACGTAGCGGCTCCAGGTGTCCCTGAGAGCGAGCAGACTCGTACAGTGTTTGTCAAGCCTCCACCTTTCATGAACACAGGTGACGGAGCGCAGAGGTCGGAGAAACTGAAGACTAATCTAGCTGCAGCCAAAGCCAAGGATTTATTTGACATCTTCTACAGCAGCATTGGCCAGCAAGGCCCTTCTGCCATCACTAAAGCAGCAACAGACACTAGAGCCCCACCAACCACAAAACCACAACCAGCCTTACAGCCCCAGCCTCAAACCCTGCGTCACATGGCTCCAGGACCAAAGCCAAATCAACCAGAACCACAAATCCAGCCCAAACCAGTCTCTCAAACTGAACCAGTTCAGGCTCCACAACCTACGCCAATCCAACCTGAACCAAGTCCACAGACACAGTCCCAACCTGCAAAAAGCCTGATTCAGCCTTCACCAGTTAAATATGAGCTGGCTCAATCCCAACTGGCCCCACAAACTGAGCTGACCAAACCGAAACCAACTCCACAAGCTCCGCCTCCACCCCAGTCCCAGCCTCAGAATGTACCCCGAAACCAGACTCCTACATCTTACCCAGTTCAGTCTCAACCTGCCCCTCAAATTGAGCCTGTTGAACTCAAACCAACTCCAGAAACTAAGCCCCAACCCCAGCTATCTCCCCAAGTCCAAATGGAGCCCCAACCAGCTCCACAAGTTCAACCCCAACCAGCCCCATACCCCCAGCCCCAGTTCCTCCCAGAGACTTGTTCCTCCCCCCCTGACCCAGCTCCAGTAACCAAGCCTGAACCTCGGCCATCCCCTAAAACCAAAACCAAAACATCCCCTCCGAGCAAGAAAACCCCACCACCCCCCCGCCCACTCCGACAAACCCGATCTCAAACTAGATACCAGACCCGCCAACAGCGGCTACAGCTGAGCCAGTCTGAACCAGAACCCGACTCTGAAGCAATGGAGCTAGAGATGGAGCATGGGGCTGAGGACATGCCACCTGGCGAGGTGATGCTCGGCGAGGTGATGCCCGATGAGATGATTCCCGGTGAAGCTCCCTCTACCATGGAGATGCCGGATGAACCCATGACCATCACCCCTGAAACCCTGGGCCTCCCTTCTGACATGATGTCTCTAGGCTTTGAGTATGATTTTAACTTTGAGTAAGAGTTGCCTGCATCGTATAGTGGGCATGGGGACGGGGTTCTTCTTGAACCATGCATATCCAGGATGTTCAATAGATGGGGAGTAATATAACCCACATCTTTCCTCTAATTTACCGGACTTGTAGGCAGCTGGAACTCACTAACAGACTTGTGACTTGTTCAGCTCAGTGTTTGTCAGGTAGAATTTGTTCCTCATTCTCTCAGCAGTCCTTCCCTTTCTCCTCTTAAAGGTAACGTACTGTACACTGTTTGTTGACAATTGTTTTTTGCTATCCAAGTTCAGACTCATGAGTCAATTTCTTCTTTTTTCCCTCTTTAAACGATGACAAGGTTTTTGATACAGGGACAAGAGTTCTCAAGGTTGTGAAGAAAACTGCGGTTGGTAAAATAGCCCAGCATGGACCAAAAGCTATTGCTGGTGGATGTTTGTTTGACAGCTGCACCGTATAACATGTTACCCTTTACAGCTGTCGAGAAGAGAAGATACAGGAAAATGTTCCTAGAAATAGCTTCCTCTTTACTGTTTCATGGACTACCGTGCTCAGTATCACTGTGTGGCTCAGAAAAGAAACAAACTGCTTGTCCTGTAAAAGTTGTTGCTTAAGTAGTTTTAATAAAATCTAGTGGAGAAAAAACAGCATTAATCTTCTGTCATTATTATACGAAGCCTCCAGTCGCCTCATCAGAACTACTAGTAGAGACATCTGGTTAATATACAGATCGGATGTAACACAATAAGAGACAATACAAAGATATGAAGAAATATGAAACTGGGACATTTTCACTGTGTGTCTATACGAGCTGAAAGAAGCTTTAACCAGAACACGTTGACTCCATCTGACCTGTAAGGACGTGTCAGTCTCCAATAGTTCAGTTTGTCTTAATGGTGTGACTCTTTTCTTCCACTAGTTGGTTTATATGAGTTAGATGTTTAAGGGATTTGACCTGATATTGATAAGTGTATATAAAGTATTTATACCAATGGATCTGGGTTCAGTTGGCAGCCTCGTCGGTGAGTCTCCAGCAGAAAGGTAAGCCTGGTGTGACAGACAGACGGACCCACACTGACCAATCAGGGTTGAGCTGGTCGGAGCTGCGTAATATGAGATATAAAAAGGGTGTAAAATGTATAAGGGATTGATGTGGATATCGGCGTGTATACCAATATCTTTCTTTTTGGCGTGGGTTTGATGTTTCTCCTAAATTAAAGATTATTTTGACGTAGTTCCTCTGGATTATCTGCACCTTGTTATTTAACAGTAAGAATAACTAGTTAGCTTTCACCCTTTTGATTGACATGATTGATTAACAATAATGTTGAATTTGTCATAATTGTATGAAATGTGCTGTACAAATAAAATTTCACTGACCTGGAAATAATCATCACTTGTTCTGTGATGTTTCTGGTGTGGGATGTTCTGGTAACTGTCCAGGTACAAGAGCTTTCATCATTTCAATGTATTGAAAGAATATTGTAGCCAAACGTTTAAACGTGATATTTCCTTCCTGACTTGAGAAGGAACAGGAGAGGATCAGAAGCTACTTCAGTTCTTCTCTCTTGCAAACATAACAGATTCATGAGTTACTATTTATTATTGATCTGCTAATGGACCTAAATGCCACTGGACAGATTCACCAGAAATCAGAAGATCTTATAATTATGACAAGACAGATTCCCCCCTCAGGGATCTATAATCATTGATTTATTGATGCTAACATCCCCACACACAGCACATGAAATACTCGCAGATAGAGTACAGTAAAGTACTTGCATTATTACATAATTAAGTATCTAGTATGTGTGTATGTTCAATAATTCATGTGTGAACAGCAACATTTGAAATAAGTCAAAAGGGCTTTATATGATTCCACTGATGAGCAGCAATAGACACAAGCATCTTATTCTATTGTAAAATAGATTAGAAACTTGATTCTGGGGAAAATGGTGATTGGATTCAACAGGGAAGAAACAATAGAAGCACAATAATAGAATAGAAAGTAACAGTAAAACTATAGAAACATGCAAGAGACAATCCCAGCATGGTCAGTGTCCTGGAGAGAGGATGGTTCACTGGATCCAGCTGAGGGACTTCAATGGAACTATGCTGTTAAATGTATTGAATGTAAAGGAGTTTGGACCAGACGTACTGAGTAGCTCCTCGACTCCACCACCACGTGGCGCTGACGCTCTGAATGACTCAACCCAACCAGCAGCTGTGAATGGATGCAGTTCCTTCATTAGAGTTGTGGGTTTGATGTAGTCCCGCCTGGAGCAGGTCAGCTGGTCTGGTCTAGGTACTGTTACTCTATAAGTACTAATATTTTACTCATTACTGACACAAGCTAGTAACTGATACTTGTCAGTACTCACCCCGTATATAAAACACTCTGAACTGTTTAGTGGCAGCATATCTTCAGTCATGGAATAGTCACGTAATTCAAATGTGTTTTCCAGGCCTGGAAAGGTTCCGGGAGATGGATCATGGTCATATAGTTGGTAAACATCATGTGAATGTGTTGCTTATCTTTTCCTCCAACAGTGAAATGTTGAATGTCTCAGTTTAAAAAGACTAGGAAAGACTTCTGGGTTCCTTCTTAGTCCACATCTGATTCAGAACTGAAGTGGATTCACCAGGGAAATCCCTCCGGCTCAGTCTGGGACGGATCACCTGGTGAGCTGAATAGAAAACAGAGTGAAGGGAATGTCAGCATGTATGAGCAGGATCAGGATCACACATCCATCAGTATTACCAGGTTGAAGGCATTTGTTGCTGGGGAAGAGTTGAGTCCTGCATCACCTCCTCAGCCTCACCCTGAACCGAAAACTCAGACTAGCCGTCTTGCCCAATCAGAAAAATAGTCTGAGCCGTCGCTAGGCGGATTTACACGTCAGTAGCCAATGGGGTTGTCCGGGCCAGGAAGGGCGCAGGGAGCTGAGGCTGACCGAACGACAGCATCCTAGTCCTGGGGAAGAGCATCACGGATCCTCCGTGAAAACCCTCCAACATCCTCAAGATGCCGAACAAAACTAAGAAGGAAAAGGTGAGGGACGGTTGGATGACAGTGGCGGGAATCCTTTTATAACAAGCCGCTAGAGGTTGGCCGTGGCGCACCCGCTGCCTTTGGCTGTCCGAGACTTTTAACGGTGTATTTTTTATCGGATAGGGCTAGCTAACCTAGCTAACCTGCTAAGGCCCCGCTAGCGGAGCACGGCTACGCTAACAGCTACATGGTGTGAGCTAATATTTTCCCAGTGAAAAGCTATTCCCCTACAGTGTTGTCACAGCAGCAGGACAGACAGGAGACGCGGCTCCCCTGTTGGCGTCCAGGTGACAGTTACTGAAACAGTAAACTGAGCTGTTAGCTCCTAGCTAAGTTAGCGGTCTGCTGCAGGTCCCGGGGACGAAACACTACCTTAAATAATTGATCCATTCTAGAAACAAGCTTGCTCAAATATCAGCATGTCTGGTTCTGCTCCCTGTGACCCGTCCATGCATGGTCACCACAATGCCGCTGTAAATATCTGATGCGAACCGGGTCCAGACTGGTGGCAGGTTAGCTGGTGGCTCAGTTGTTGCTAAAACGCAGTGACATGATGATACCACCGGTCTACCACCATGGCTGGTCCAGGTGTAGACACAAAGCCAGACAGACCAATGATGATTGGACACCAAGTGTCTGTGCTGCTGCCCAACAGACGTTACATGTAAACCGGTTGGCCAGTAGTTAAAGGAATAGTTCACCCTCATCTCCCCGTCAGTGGAAACTACTGACGCTGGTAGGACACCAGGCTGCCGGTTAGTCCCGGAGCTGCACCTCAACCTGCTCAAGTTAGTTTAGTGTTTTGTAGTCAAGTGATTTCATCTCATTGCCTGCTAGAGGTTCCTCCATGCTCCGGCCAGACAGTCCAGGACTTATGAGGTAAACATCGTTGGATTTTACTGCAGGAGCTGTTGAAATCTGGTGGAGAGTTTCTGTGTTTTTGGAGGAGATGAACGTTAACGTCCCTAACTACTACAGAGGCTAACACTGACATGGGGGTTATGATGCTATGATGACAAAAACTACAAGTTGAAATTTGGACTTGAGGCTAAAGTATTCCAAGTATCTCTCCGTACCTATTTGACGGTTAAGTATAGTAAAAGTGTTGAACTGGAGGGAATGTTGCACTCCAACAGACTGGGGTGGAGGGCCCAACCGGAGGCGACGGTGCGTTCATACCAGACTACTGAGTAAATGAGTGTTTCTGTCAACAGGAGCCGACCAAATCTACCAAGAGCAGCACTAAGAACAGTAACGCCAGCAGTGGGAAAGATGCTGCGACCGAGAATTCAGACGAGGTGAGTCCGTCGTCTGTGGCTTCTCAACATTACTTTTAAAAACATGTTCCTGTCTGTGGTTTTCCGACTGCTGGGCTGAGGTCTTGTACTGGTTCCACTAAACCATGTTGTTGTCACATGGTCTTAATGCTGTTTCTATTTCTATAGAAACACCTCTAGGGCAATCTGTGATGTTCAGCAGAACAGTGGTGCTCTTTACTTCCTTCACTGAGGCTCAGTGGACAGAGACATACTGGTTGGTTACCTGCCACAGTGGCTAACTGGCTAACAGCCAACATTGAGCGGCACAGGATTTCTGGGTAGTGGTCAGCTCCCAGTCAGGTCAGAGGTCATTCTCTGCTGGCTGGTGGTGTTTCACCAGGACCAGCTCAGTCTGTCAGATCACCTCTGGTTCTGTCTCTTACCAAGTTGAAGATCTAAAAATTCAACATTACTACAAAAACACAGAAAACAATCAGTTTCCACACTGACCTGACCTGACCTCACTCTTCACACAGCCAGGCTGGTCTACATGACATGACGTGACGTGACGTGACATGAGACGTGACATGAGATGACATGACGTGACGTGACGTGACATGACGTGACAACAGTTCAGCAGCTCCATACATACAGGATACCTTCAAGTGTGTGAGGGTCTTGGTGGTCCTGCTTGTCTGTCAGTGTGTTGTTATTCTGTGATGACCAGCGTCATGGCCGCCGTGTCTCCCTGCTGGTTCACGGCCAGCATCGCCCCACCTGTCAACATGATCTCCTGTTGAACGAAGTGTGAAACATTTTTAAAACCAGTGTGAGACCAGTTACCATCCAGGAAGTTCAGTCACTACCACTTTGTGTAGAGCAGCCAATCCGGAGCCTGGTTGATACAGAGACATTGTTTTGCTGTGATTTGATTGGCTGAGAGAGGTCAGTCTGGTGACTCATTTTACCGATATTTGGCGCTTGGTGGTAAGAAATAAAAGACAGTAATACATTAATACACTGAAACATGAGACCTGTTCATGTGGACATTTAAACATGTTTGAACATAACCTCCTCTGACTGGCAGCTAGTATCTACTGCACAGTGTCTTGTTTATCTTGTTTGTCTTGTTTATCTTGTTCACCTTGTTCACCTTGTTCACCTTGTTTACCTTGTACATCTTGTTCACCTTGTTCACCTTGTTCACCTTGTTTACCTTGTATTTATCCTAAACTCTGTCAGGGTTAGCTCTGAGTGTGTCTGTTAGCAAGCCTCTCTCTCAGACCTGACCTCTACCATATTGCCAGGCTGTGAGCGGTGTGGTATTGAGCAGGGACCCATGGGTGCTGGGTGAACGGGTATTGATCAGATCTATTTTGAGGCTTGCCAGTCATGCCACCGCAGCGATCAAGGCCTGCAGCACCACACAGCCAGCCTGCTCCTGTCAGATGGACATCAGATCAATAAGCATTGATCATCCAAAGCCTATGGATGGAAAGTCTTGCTCATTGGACGCTGTGAGGACAGGCACACTGTGAACCCTTAGTGAGTGAACTATCGATGTAAACAGGTGATATAAATAATGAATATCATTTATTTCAAAGTACAGATTGTTTCACAATTCAAATAAAATTAATATATTGATCCTGTAGCTACCACCGCCAGAGACAAGGCAGGAGGGCGGAGTCAACTGGCCAGCAGGACGTTTTATTTACAACATAGTAACAGGATAATTCGGCCGATCTTGACGGCCGCTCTCACCTCCGTCTCTCCCGGCAGCCGCCGAGCACCACAGCCGGTCAGTCTGCCAGGCTTCCAGGAGCCTCCATCTCCAACCGACTGGCAGGCTGCTGCCGGCTGCACCCTCCACGGTCCCGGCTGGAGCCATTTGTTTCTTTGAAAGTAATCAATAAAATAGTCAAATTAATGGACTAGTGATCTCTTTTAGTCGTGGTTAAAAGCCCGGCTGCAGATGAAGCTCTAATACAAGGAGTTGCAGTAGTCGATGTGAGATGAGATGAAGACATGGTGACTTCCTACAAGTCAGTAGTGGAACTTGAGTTGTGGATGTGTAGTAGAAGCAAGACTGGACGACTGTTTGGATGTGCTTCTCAAAATGAAGAGCAGAATCAAAAATTGATTTCTAGCAGCACATTGATGAAGAAGGTACATACACCATGCAGACGGGCATCAGTTGACCAGACCAGGGTTCTCCCACGACAGGATGCCAGTGTGAACCTTAGCTAGCCCAGCAGCCAAAAGAATAACCCAGCAGGCTTTAGATGAAGCGCTTCCTCAACACCCACCATGTTGTTCTTTATTAATGTAACAGTAACTTCATCTACAGTACGACAGGACTCATGTTGGTCTGCAATGCAAAATAATTTGAACCACCACATGAGATTAGATAGATTAGACACTTCTCTTGACTCGCTGGGGATGCTGGTCAGGATACTGGAAGTTTGGATTACTGAAATAGAAATGTCAAGCAGAATTCTCCAGATACAAGAACATTGAATATGGAGTATATAAACTGTAACAAACTACACAGAGTTTCCACTAGGTTAGTGCTCAGATTCACCAACCACGTTCACTGTTTTACCAGTCAACTAGGTGTTGAGGAGTCCAGGTCGATGGTGGGTTAGCTGTAGAGCAGACTAACTGGCTGGTGAGGCGTCGGGTTGGACTCAACCATACGAACCAAACTAAACACAGACCTGAGGTTGTCCAGTGGCCTGGACCACCAGACAGATGGAAATATTCACTGCATGAAGATCGTTGGGCGAGGTGGTGGTGGATTCACTCTGGGACTCAGGTGACAGTTTGGTCCCAATCAAATGAATCAATACAATCATATATTGATTTAGCAAGGCGGACAACAGTTCCTGCTGTTCAACCACTGCAGAACCCAGAGCTTCCATAAGACCTGCTGTCTGCTAGATGTCGTTTTTAAGGTTTGGTGAAACTCAACACTGATGATGGAAACTTAACATTGAAGTAAGAAAAACACCAACATTGTAGTTATGAGGTTTTTACCTGTGTGTGTGTGTGTGTGTGTGTGTGTGTGTGTGTGTGTGTGTGTGTGTGTGTGTGTGTCCAGTCCCAGCAGGGTGCCAGTAAGCGCCCCAGTAACAGCACGCCCCCCCCCACCCAGCTCAACAAGATCAAATACTCCGGAGGTCCTCAGCTCGTCAAGAAGGAGCGCCGCCAGAGCTCGTCTCGCTTCAACCTGACCAAGAACAGAGAGCTGCAGAAACTACCTGCTCTGAAAGGTACTGCACTGTACTACAGTATAGAACAAGTAACCTGTATAAATGTCTCCTAAAGTCTAGTCTTCATCTAGTCATTACAATAAACACAATGTGACTTAACATATAAAATGTTTTACGTGCCTGAACATTTTGTTCAAACATTAACAGCCTGGAAAAAGTATGTGAAGGATAGGATCATGACTAACCAGGTACTTGACTAGCAGCTGATCAGGTGACTTGTTGAATATCTAGACTAGCAGCTGACTAGGTGACTTGTTGAATATCTAGACTCCTAGCAGCTGATCAGGTGACTTGTTGAATATCTAGACTCCTAGCAGCTGATAGGCGACTTGTTGAATATCTAGACTCCTAGCAGCTGAAAAGCGACTTGTTGAATATCTAGCCTCCTAGCAGCTGACTAGGTGACTTGTTGAATATCTAGACTCCTAGCAGCTGATAGGTGACTTGTTGAATATCTAGCCTCCTAGCAGCTGACTAGGTGACTTGTTGAATATCTAGCCTCCTAGCAGCTGATAGGCGACTTGTTGAATATCTAGACTCCTAGCAGCTGAAAAGCGACTTGTTGAATATCTAGACTCCTAGCAGCTGATAGGCGACTTGTTGAATATCTAGACTCCTAGCAGCTGAACAGGCGGCTTGTTGAATATCTAGACTCCTAGCAGCTGATAGGCGACTTGTTGAATATCTAGACTCCTAGCAGCTGAACAGGCGACTTGTTGAATATCTAGACTCCTAGCAGCTGATAGGCGACTTGTTGAATATCTAGACTCCTAGCAGCTGAACAGGCGGCTTGTTGAATATCTAGACTCTTAGCAGCTGAACAGGTGACTTGTTGAATAGCTAGACTCCTAGCAGCTAATAGGTGACTTGTTGATTATCTAGACTCCTAGCAGCTGACTAGGTGACTTGTTGAATATCTAGACTAGCAGCTGATCAGGTGACTTGTTGAATATCTAGACTCCTAGCAGCTGATAGGTGACTTGTTGAATATATAGACTCCTAGCAGCTGAACAGGCGACTTGTTGAATATCTAGCCTCCTAGCAGCTGAAAAGCGACTTGTTGAATATCTAGCCTCCTAGCAGCTGACTAGGTGACTTGTTGAATATCTAGCCTCCTAGCAGCTGATAGGCGACTTGTTGAATATCTAGACTCCTAGCAGCTGATAGGTGACTTGTTGATTATCTAGACTCCTAGCAGCTGACTAGGTGACTTGTTGAATATCTAGACTAGCAGCTGATCAGGTGACTTGTTGAATATCTAGACTCCTAGCAGCTGAACAGGC
Source organism: Hoplostethus atlanticus (assembly GCA_034670405.1). Classification (NCBI taxonomy): domain Eukaryota; kingdom Metazoa; phylum Chordata; class Actinopteri; order Trachichthyiformes; family Trachichthyidae; genus Hoplostethus; species Hoplostethus atlanticus. Next base: position 1,206,555 of record JAXDDX010000118.1, read on the forward strand.
GACTTGTTGAATATCTAGACTCCTAGCAGCTGACTAGGTGACTTGTTGAATATCTAGACTCCTAGCAGCTGATTGGAGTTCAATACTGGAGAAATAAAGTGTCTGTTCAGCCATGGTGGCTATCGCTGCTCATGCTAACTACCCAGTTCTTCTTCTATTGAAACGTAAAACTCATCACTTCCTGTCTCCCAGGAAAGACCTACCTGACACCGGGTGTTTAGAGCAGCAGATGAACTGGTAGAGGTTGATCGATATAACAACACATTTATTTATCTGATAGCTGATCGCCTCTTCCTCTGTCTTTTGAAGTTTCATTAAAAGACATTAAAAGTCAAGCCCCTCCTCCTCAGATGCTCCTCCCATCGACCGTGAGGAGTTGTTTGTGCAGAAGCTGCGGCAGTGCTGCGTACTGTTCGACTTTGTCAGCGACCCGCTCAGCGACCTCAAGTACAAGGAGGTGAAGAGGGCGGGGCTTAACGAGATGGTGGAGTACATCACACACAACAGCGACGTGGTGACTGAGTCCATCTACCCTGAGGCTGTTTTCATGGTGAGAACACACACACACACACACACACACACACACAGACACACCTGATTTCTTTCTCTTCTAGACGTGTGATAAAACGGTGTCTGTGGTTCTGATGTGTCTGTGGTTCTGGTCAGTTCTCAGTCAACCTGTTTCGGACTCTTCCTCCGTCCTCCAACCCGACCGGAGCCGAGTTCGACCCAGAAGAGGACGAACCCACACTGGAGGCTGCCTGGCCTCACCTGCAGGTAGTCTGTGTGTGTGTGTGTGTGTGTGTGTGTGTGTGTGTGTGTGTGTGTGTGTGTGTGTGTGTGTGTGTGTGTGTGTGTGTGTGTGTGTGTGTGTGTGTGTGTGTGTCTAACTCGTCTCGTCTCCTCCCTCCTAGTTGGTGTACGAGTTCTTCCTTCGCTTCCTGGAGTCTCCAGACTTCCAGCCCAACGTCGCCAAAAAATACATCGACCAAAAGTTTGTACTGTCGGTAAGCTCTGACCTCTGACCTGTGAGCTCTGACCTCTGACCTGTGAGCTGGGAAACAGTGAAGGCAGGATGGGTCATCACAGTGAGGAAGGGGAATAATGAATATCAGAATCAGGAGGATCTAGCCAATCACAGTTGGTCTTTATTGTTTCTTTACTCTAATAGTCTTGTTATCTGGATCCATATCTTCCCTGGATCAATAGTTGATCTGACTGTGTCTGTTGTGTCTGTAGCTGCTGGAGCTGTTTGACAGCGAGGATCCCAGAGAGAGGGACTTCCTGAAGACCATCCTCCACCGGATCTACGGAAAGTTCCTGGGTCTCCGGGCCTACATCCGCCGCCAGATCAACAACATCTTCTACAGGTCAGAACCAGCAGAACCACTAGACCAAGACCAGCAGAAACATTAGAGACCACCACTAACACCACCAGATCCACTAGAGAACACCACTAACACCACCAGAACCACTAGAACCACTAGAGAACACCACTAACACCACCAGAACCACACCACTAACACCACTAGAACCACTAGAACCACTAGAGAACACCACTAACACCACCAGATCCACTAGAGAACACCACTAACACCACCAGAACCACTAGAACCACTAGAGAACACCACTAACACCACCAGAACCACACCACTAACACCACTAGAACCACTAGAACCACTAGAGAACACCACTAACACCACCAGAACCACTAGAACCAACCCTCCAGTATTCCCAGTCTGTCTAACTGGTCCTGTTGTTCTGCAGGTTTATCTATGAGACAGAACATCACAACGGCATCGCTGAACTACTGGAGATACTAGGAAGGTAACACACACACACACACACACACACACACACACACAGACACAGACACAGACACAGACACACACACACACTACAATTGTAACATCACAATTACACACCTACACACGTTTCTGTGTTTATTTAACCTGTCTGTCTCTCTGTCTGTCTGTCTGTCTCTCTCTCTCTCTGTCTCTCTCTCTCTGTCTGTCTCTCTCTCTCTGTCTGTCTGTCTGTCTCTCTCTCTCTCTGTCTGTCTCTCTCTCTCTCTCTCTGTCTCTCTCTCTCTCGCTGTCTCTCTCTCTCTCTCTGTCTGTCTCTGTCTGTCTGTCTATCTGTCTATCTGTCTGTCTCTGTCTGTCTGTCTGTCAGTATAATCAATGGCTTCGCTCTGCCGCTGAAAGAAGAACACAAGATGTTTCTGATCCGAGTCCTCCTGCCGCTCCACAAGGTCAAATCCCTCAGCGTCTACCACCCACAGGTCAGAGGTCAACCTGTCTCATCTTACCTATGTGTCCTCCGCCTAGTTACATGTGGTGTACCGCAGGGTTCAATTATAGGTCCACGTTTATTGTCACTACACATGCTACCACTTAGCCAACTCAACTGACAGATACTCAGTAAGACCCAGTGATTTGAAGGAAAACACCAGGCTGTCTGTTGATTGGCCCGTTGGTCAATGAGGACACAGACACCAAAATCATTCATGTGTCCCTGGTGGATCGTTGGTGCTGGTGCTCCATGCTAACACCTTAGCATATAGTATGTTGAGTGATAGTGAGCTCCATGCTAACACTTTAGCAACTTGTAGTCTGCTAGTTTTATTTAAAATTGACATGAAATATGATATAAAAATAACACATTGTTTTGAACTCTCTGTCTGCCTGTCTGTCTCTCCGTCTGCTTGTCTGTCTGTCCGTATGCCTGTCTGTCTCTCATTCTGCCTGTCTGTCTCTCTCTCTGTCTGTCTGTCTGTCTCTCTGTCTGTCTGTCTGTCTTTCGTTCTGCCTGTCTGTCTCTCTGTCTGCCTGTCTGTCTCTCCAGCTAGCCTACTGCGTGGTCCAGTTCTTGGAGAAGGACAGCAGTCTAACAGAGCCGGTGAGTCAACCTCATTTTGTTCTGCTAAACTTAATAGGCGGGTTGAGAGACATACAGCTTGTTTCCATGACAACATCAGACATGCTCTTCAGTTGGTGATTGGCGGTGTTTTGTTTCCATGGTAACGCAGACGTCAGTCAATAAACCGACAAGGCAACAGCAAACATGTCGGCCCTCATAAATGATGCCTGAACACCTTGCTGGAACACAGCGGTGAGATGCATCATGTCTTCGGAGGTATTTAAGAGTTCCCATGTGCAGACAGACTGATCAGTAGATCCAGTAGATCCATGCATGTATGTAGTGTGTACCACTGCTTTGGGTTTGAGGGCAAAGGGCAGACCGGCTGCAGCTGCCTATGTAGCATCAAACCCCACCTCCACTTCATTGGTCAGCCCAGGTCATGTGGTCTCCTCTAAAACGTTTTTCATTTGGTTGGCATCATATTTTTTCATGGTAATATTCAAATCTGAAGTGGTTTGAGATTATAGTATGTTTCCAGAGATCATGTTTTCTGTGTACGGTAGCTGAACAACGGGGACAGGAAGGACTGAGCCGACTTCCTGTTACACAAGTAGGGTCGAATCCAGGATTCAACTCTGAGTGTCTGAGAATAAATGATGCCAGACGCATCGACTTGAAACCCTTTGAGGAAGATGCAGCATGAGTGTAGAGAGGAGGTCTTGGTTTGGTCTAGAGGGGAGGACCGTAGAGACCTTCTCTCTTAATATGAACTATTACAAAAACCTCCAGGTGATCATCGGCTTGTTGAAGTTCTGGCCGAAGACCCACAGTCCGAAGGAGGTGATGTTCCTCAACGAGCTGGAGGAGATCCTGGACGTCATCGAGCCGTCGGAGTTCGTTAAGGTCCAGGAACCGCTGTTCAGACAACTGGCCAAGTGTGTTTCCAGCCCTCACTTCCAGGTAGCAGAACCAGAACCTGAACCAGAACCAGAACCAGGACCTGAGTGTCAGAGATGTTGACGGCGTTGTGTTGTTGTGTTTCCAGGTAGCAGAGAGAGCTCTGTACTACTGGAACAACGAGTACATCATGAGTCTGATCAGCGACAACGCCGCCAAGATCCTCCCCATCATGTTCCCTGCTCTCTACAAGAACTCCAAGAGCCACTGGAACAAGTAACACACACACACACACACACACACACACACACACACACACACACCAGGCTAACTAACCAGTAGCAGATTCCTACTGTCTGTATGAACAAGAACCATCTAATAATGTCACCGTGTCAGTAGCATGTTGGTCCAGCCACCCTGGTTTCACCTCCCAACCAGGACTAGTCAGGATTATTGATTATCGACATCTCACTTCTTGCATTAAGAATGTTTGACCTGTAAAATCAGACAGGCCGGGTCTTACTCCTCTTCCTCCTCTTCATCAGGACCATCCACGGTCTGATCTACAACGCTCTGAAGCTCTTCATGGAGATGAACCAGAAACTATTTGACGACTGTACACAGCAGTACAAGGCTGAGAAACAGAAGTAACACACACACACACACACACTCACTCTTTCTCTCTCTCTCTCTCTCTCTCTCTCTCACTCTCTCTCTCTCTCTCTCTCTCACACTCACACACATGGCAGAACGTTCCAGCCAGTAGACTTATTCCTCGTTCTGATCAAAGTCACAATGTTCTCCAATTCTCCATATCATAATATGGCTTCAACCAATAATATCATCACACATTTTAAAACCTCAAGCTTCAACATGCTGGTTTCTCTCAGGTGAATTTATTGATCCCTGTGGGGAAATTAGGTTGAGTCTGATTGATCCACAATTCAGTCTCATGTCAAAGACTCAATATGAGTCTTAAATTCAACTTGACATCCTGCATGATGGAGCCTGATTAGTATTAGTATGATTATTATTGTTGTTATTATTATTATTTTATTATTATTATTATTATTATGGTTATTGTTGTTGTTGTTATTATGTTATTGTTGTTATTATTATTAATATTATTGATTTTGTTATTATGGTTGTTGTTATTATTATTATTATGGTAATTGTTGTTATTATTAATATTATAGTTTTTGTTATTGTGCTTATTGTTGTTGTTATTATTATTATGGTTATTGTTATTATTATTAATATTATGTTCCATCTCCTCTCTTGTGCAGAGAGAAGTACAAGCTGAAGGAGAGGGAGGAGATCTGGCACAAGATAGAGGAGCTGGCCAGGCAGAACCCACAGGTAGCCTCCTTACCTCACCTCCTCGACTCCTTTCCTCACCCTACCTCCTCACCACCTCATCTCCATACCTCCTCACCTTACCATCTCATCTCCTTACATCCTTACCTCCTCACATCCTTACCTCCTCCTCTTCCTCTCCTTTCTTCCTCCAGACTAATATAATTATCAGATCTCTCCAGCTCTGGCACTGACTGTAGTTTTTAATTAACTGTCTGTCTGTCTGTCTGTCTGTCTGTCTGTCTGTCTGTCTGTCTGTCTGTGTGTGTGTGTGTGTGTGTGTGTGTGTGTGTGTACTAGAGACTGACTTCCTCCTATACTCCTTCCTTCCTTTCAGATCAGTAAGCTCCGCCCCCTTCGCCCTGGACTCCACCCACAGGAAGAGGTCAGCTCTCAGAAAACATTTTTTTTTCCCCCCGATTTATGTTCTATAATCCACTTTCCACTTTAGACGAGTCAGAGACTAGTTACAGACAGGTTAGAGACTAGTCAACAGACTGGTTAGAGACTAGTTACAGACAGGCTAGAGACTAGTTACAGACTGGTTACAGCCTGACTAGTCTACACACTGGTTAGAGACTAGTTACAGACTGGTTACAGCCTCACTAGTCTACAGACTGGTTAGAGACTGACTAGTCTACAGACTGATTACAGGCTAGTTCAACTGGTGGTTACAGGCTAGTTCAACTAGTTACAGACTGGTTAGACACTAGTTAGTCTGGTTACTGACTGACTAGTGTACATACTTTAATGTTTTTCATTTAAAGTGATTTTAGCTGCTGTTGATCTGTTACCTCACATGGTGTGTGTGTGTGTGTGTGTGTGTGTGTGTGTGTGTGTGTGTGTGTGTGTGTGTGTGTGTGTGTGTGTGTGTGTGTGTGTGTGTGTGTGCATAGTACATGCTGTACAGTGACAGTGCTGTAGCTCTGTACTCCATGGAAACAGAGACTCCAACAGCCGAAGACATTCAGCTGCTGAAGAAGACTGTAGAGAGCGAGGCCACACAGGTACACACACACACACACACACAGGTACACACACACACACACACAGGTGTCAGTAGGTGGTGCTGAGCTGTCTGTGTTGCTGCAGGGGCTGAAGGAGCTGAAGAAGGACAAGGTGTTGATGAGGAAGAAGTCGGAGCTGCCGCAGGACGTCTACACCATAAAGGCCCTGGAGGCGCACAAGAGAGCTGAGGAGTACCTGACAGCCAATCAGGAGGCTCTCTGACAGGGGGGAGGCGGTCTCTGCTGAGTCTGACTCCGCCCCTTCTCTTTGGGGAGGAAGTTGCAGTTGTCCTGGAGATGCTGGTCTAGGGTCAGCTCCAGGATGGGAAATGACCTCCAGCCACCAGACTAATGACGTGTTCGTGTCATATTGGACTTACCGTAAATATGAGCTGAAAAAGGTTCACGTCTGCCCCCTAGTGGTGATTATAAGCAGGTCGCCACCGAGGTCGGCAGTCCAAGGTAATACAAATCAAAATGATCAGGTCTATTTACACTAATACGATCAACTCCACTATAAGAACCAGCATTATCTGCTGCAGCTGGTTATGGTTGATTTTAAAGTAACAACAGTTGACCTTACTACCGCCATCTTGGATGTGGACGTTCTAACGCTTCAAAGTTGCCCCAACGAGACGTCCCGTTTTTCTGCTCCTTCCCATATGACATGAACGCGACAGAAGGCTGTGTTCACACTGTCCTGCTGTTTTGTCGTAATGTTGCTGCCTCAACCGGCTGGAGATACTACCAACGACTACCGACTCTCCTACCGCTGCTTCTCCATGCTCATTCTGGTTGTTGTTGCTGTTGACGGTTGGTCAAACCCTGCCTCCTCTTCCGTGTGATTGGTTGGCTCACAAAAAAACGAAACAAACCAAATGTGGTGTATTCTGTCAGTCTGCCTAAAAGGACACCAGTGCATCATCTTCGCTTTCCATCCACCTAACAGACTTTAAGGTAAAGGAGGAGGCAAAACCAGAGGAGTGTGAACACAGCTGGAGTTACTGGAGCGGGACTGTTCCATCAGGACTGTTCCATTAGGACTGTTCCATCAGGACTGTTCCATCAGGACTGTTCCATCAGGACTGATCCATCAGGACTGTTCCATCAGGACTGTTCCATCAGGACTGATCCATCAGGACTGTTCCATTAGGACTGTTCCATTAGGACTGTTCCATCAGGACTGTTCCATCAGGACTGTTCCATCAGGACTGATCCATCAGGACTGTTCCATCAGGACTGTTCCATCAGGACTGATCCATCAGGACTGTTCCATCAGGACTGTTCCATCAGGACTGTTCCATCAGGACTGATCCATCAGGACTGTTCCATCAGGACTGATCCATCAGGACTGTTCCATCAGGACTGTTCCATTAGGACTGATCCATTAGATTGAAGGGGGCAAAGATGAATTTAGTGTATATATACGGTAGTCAGGCGCTGGACCTCGGTCATTAACCAGCCAGTCCTGTTAACATGGCTGGAGTATTATGGGATGTAGCCGCCACTGTGGCCGATGGTTAAGAGGTTTCCCTTTCTGGTCAGTTCTGACTTCCTCCTTACAGTTAGTTGGTCAGGCCCGCTGACAGGAAGCTGATCCCAGCTCAGTTCTCCAAGAACAACTTACTCCAGAGCCCGCCCCTCAAACTCTCATCCAATCAATTGTCTGTTGTGCACCTGACCAATCATCTCTTCCCTTTCTCCCTGGCTCCACCCAAATCCCTCCTCCTCCCATCCCTGCTGAAATGGAGGGTCCCAACAGCAGACCAACCACACACACACACACACTGTAACTCCATTCCTACAGACGTTGGTCCAGACTTACACAAGGACTTCCTGCTGCCTCGTGCTGTGTGTTGGTATATTGGGTTGTTGTTTTTGTTTGGTCTGTGTTGCTGTGGCGAGAATCACCCAGCTTCCACTTCCTGAAGGAAACGTTACCTTGGTAACAGCACCATCCTGCTTCTCTCTGGGTGGGTTTTAACACTGGAAAGGCCAAAAGACGAGTCTCAACTCTCCTAGTGTCCAAAACCTCAAAGTTACGTACAGAAACAGACCAGAATGCAATGCAGCTACCAGACTGGTTGGGTTTTCATTAAGGGGCGTGGCTGCGATCATAGACACGTATCACCCACAGCTGAATGATCTACACCCACCATTGACTGAAGCAAGTCCAGACACCTTCTCTGGGGGTTGAAAGGCATTCTGGGAAATCACGAACTGCAGTAGAAGTAGACGAGGCAGGTTGGAGGGAAAATGGGTTCACATGTTGAACATCACAGACTGAAGAGATCTGATTGGTTTGTTTATTTCCTGTCGTGCTGACCGCCAGAAGGACAAACTGACCGCTGCTGACAGGCTGCTGTCTGATGGCTCACCTGATTGACAGCTGCAAGTAGTTGCAGTGATAGGTGGGACGTCTACCAACGCTAGTATGTGATTGGCTGATAGTTCATGTTGCCCAACCTTCCTGCATCAATAAAGGAGGAAATGAGCAGACCCCCAGGTGGCGGTTTGTGGAAGTGCAGGCGGTCCACCAGAGCGTTGGCTTGTTAGCGTGTCAGACTGAAGCAGCATCAGGAAACCAGAGCAGATGGTGTGGAGACGCAGTGAATGTAGATGTCCAATCAGCACTCAGAACCAGGAAGATGGCTGTCAGCAGGTAGGAAATGACCACCGACTCAGTGAAAGTAGTGAATCTTGGGAAGAGCCAGGCAACTTCACATCTCTGCATCATCACGGCGTCTGGACCGTTGCTCCTCGCCAGGCCGGATTGTAAAAGGTCAAACTGGATTTTGTCTGAACCAACGAAGAAGAGTCCGTCTGCGTGAGGAAACAGACTTTCAGACTGTTTGGTGTCGTTGAATCTGGCAGAGAAGATCTTGTAGAAACACTCGTCCACTCCAAGCACTTAAACTCTGAATGTTCTCCGTGTCGTTCGACGAGTCTTTTGATAACTAGAGATGTAGCTGCCACTCAAACATCATGATAAGTTCAATATTTGTTTTCCAGTCCTGGAAAAATTCTGGAAATTATGCAAAAGGTTTTGAAAAGGTCCTGGAAATTTGTTGATTCTATTTTTTTTAACCGGTCGAGTGTTCAGTATCAAGTTTGGCTGCTGCTAGTTAGTTAATTATAGGAATTATAACACATTTCCAAATGACAGAAGCTCCAGGTCCGATGAATCTTGCCAAAATGAAACCTGGAGCAGAATAAAGAACGTTCTGGAGTACAGCATCATGAACACTTTAATGACAGAATTAAATTTTGTAATTGAAATAAACAAGAAAAATGCAAACTACTGCAGTCCTTTCAGAATAAAAGTCTGCATGACTCACCAAGACAAAGTTCAGTTCTCTGAAAACTGAATGTGACTTTAAATGCCACATATAAACCTTAAGGTCTTGAATCTAGATGAGGACTGAAGACCAGGACCTGGAGACCCCCTGTATAGACCAGGACAGGTCCTGGATGGTGTGGCGGGTTCTAGATGTTGCCCATCTCTCTCTTGATGCCATGATCCTCCTTCAAACCGGTTCTCCATCCTGGTCCTGGAGTACCAGCACCCTAATCCAATCAGGGACTGGTTTATACACTGGTAGGACAGAAAACCAGGCTGGAGATCCACTGGTTAGAAGATCCTTTAGATCTGTCTTTGTTTTCATCTGTCATTCCACTAAGCAATATGGTTCCATGTCCTGGTGGAGAAATGGACGTTGTTGCAAATCTTTGTGTACTGTATATTGTCATGTATATTGGGGCATGGCCACGCCCCCTGGCCACGCCCTTGTCTGTAATGTTTACACTGGCTATGCCCCCCCCCCCACCTTCACTTTCATTTGCTGGTTTTTCTTTCCACTTGCACGTCGTCCTCTATTTGTCATCATATGGGGGCGTGTCCTTTTGAGATTTGCTGTCAATCACTCTGACCATTCCAACGCTGGGGACAAGCCCCGCCTTCCTCGCCAGCCGCTGGACAAAATGGCCTCTAGAGCTTTTGTTGCTAGAGGTGAAGAACCAGGAGTCCATTTAGTAGCTGCTAGTAGTCTACTGGTCTGTTGCTAACTAGCTAACTCAGTCTTAATGAGGTTGAAAACTCCCTGACTGATGATGTAATAAAGTCTCATGTTTAATGTTACTACCATTACTACTATTAGTACTAGAGTACTACCATTACTACTACCAGTCACTACAACCCAACCGACCCGTTACTACCATTACTACTACCAGTCACTACAACCCAACCGACCCGTTACTACCATTACTACTACCAGTCACCCAACCGACTGGTCGGCGTCTCCATCCTGGTCCTCCAACCAACCAGCCACTACAGCAGCTCAGCTACTAGTCAACCAGATAGGAGGACTAGTTACTGAGCTGAGCTGCTGTAGTGGTTGGTTGGTTGGAGGGAAACCAACTTAGTCCTGTAGCCAAAAGCTCACAGGTTTGATCCTGAAACAGGCAGCGAACTCGACCTGCTGAATGTGGACATGTAACTCCATTATAACAAATAGCATGGAGGTCAAAGGTCATATGAGGGCCAATCATTTTGTCGAGTGGAGACACGCTGAAGAGGACCCCCCCCCCCCCATCTGAAAGCTGCTTCCCAGTCATGTACAGATGTTGAACTTTAATCGGGTTGAGCTTCACAGTTTGTACAGATGTTCATGATGTATGTACAGAACAAAATAAAGTGGACATGTCTGACAACCAGCTTCACTGTACACACACACACACACACACACACTCACCAAAATAAAAGTAAACTATTAAAAACAAGTTGAATAAAAGGCTTTAGGTGGATCATGTGATCAGTTCTGTTCTGAAACCCTCAAGATCCATTTTAGAAAACGATCCTTCAACTGGTCTGAAATCTGTTGGATCCAGTCTCATTCAACACAACTGGCCTTAATCGATCACTTTGTTAGAGCCATCACTTTATTACACTGGATTAGATTTGAACAGCTGATAACCAGATCCCATGTGATCTGGACCAGAGTCAAACACTAGACGATCCCAGCAGGTTGGTCTGGATCTGGTTTCCCAAAACCTTCGTATTAACTTCATTGGCTCCAAGATCGTTTTGGGAAACCAGAAACATCCTAAAGATGTTCACTGACTCATAATGGAACAAGGTTAGCTTGGAAAACGTCCCAGGTCAGATCAGGAAACCAAACACGTTACACACCATTTGTGAAATAGGAGAGGAGGGATGGGAGGTCAGATCAGATCAGCATCATCACACCACAAGTTGATCCAATCAGCTGTCGGTGTTTCTCTCACACTGGAAATAGAATCTTTTTAATCATTTTAATATATTTAATTCTATTTTAAGTTTATTATGATGATCCAGTGAACGGACCCTGATCACTGGATGTTCTGCCGTTTCCGTCGGTGTTTAAATGTTTGTATGTTTCTGTCGTGACCTTTCCAACGTGAACGAGCGGCATCACGTTTAAAGTGTTCGGTGTATTCCTTTAACCGTGTTGCGTTCAGGTTCAGTTGATGGTGGTTTTGCGGTGCAGCCGAAGCCCGGCGGCGCTCTGCCGGGTCTGCAGGGTGTGTTGGACCATGTCCTTCCACTGGTCGTCTGAGATATCGTTGGCCCACGCCGGGATGCCGAGGGACGGCAGCGCCACGGCTGCCATGGTCCTCTTCACCAGCTCCACGTGGTCTGCAGCACAAATATGCATGTCAGACAGGAAGTAACGCGACAGTAGAGACAACAGTAGAGACAAACTAACAGATCAAATGAGTTTATTGGAGTAGGAAACCGTCGCTTCACAACAACCAACCACTCCAGCAGCTCAGCTCACTAACCTCACTAACCAGCTGGTTACAGGGTGTTAACTAGCATCCTGAGCTGCTGCAGTGGTTGGTTGTTGGACCAGGATGGAGACGCTCTGGTCAGATGGGATGTTCTGGTCCGACCAGTAAAACCAGGAAGTCAACCTAAACATGTTTAGCTTGGTTTGTTTTATTCACTCGGTTACAATGGTAGACTCCGCCCTCCACCTGTCACCTGACCGGGAGAGTAACCACGCCACCTTAAACAAGCGCACCTGACGAATCCACTGCTAATGGAGGTCTTACCTGCATCCATGGGGATGGAGGCGTGGCTTCGCTGGGCTGCCGCCCCCTCCGAATCTTCCTCCTCATCACTGTCTGGGGGAGGAGCTTGAGGAAGATGGAGACCCATCGCCTGCAGGGTGATGAAGACAGTGATACAGGTAGAACACATGAACATGGCTGACAGGAAGTCCTGCTGGTCAACTTCCTGTTAATGAAATCACTGGCTCTGCTGCTCCATGCCAACACTTTAGCATGCACTACGTTGAGTGATAGTAGGCTCCATGCTAACACGTTAGGATCCACTATGTTGAGTGATAGCAGCAGGAATGAGGAAAGTAAAGGAACGACTAGTAACTGATTACTCCCTGGGAGCAGTAATGGGGTGAGTAGAGTAATCAGTTACTAGTAATACTAGTAATCAGTAATGATGACCTCACCTCGATCCTGTCCTGGACTTCCTGCAGCTCGTCGTTGACTCCGCCCCCCTGCTCCTCCTCCGGTGGCTCGGCGGCGGTCAGCCCGTCCGGGTCCTGTGTCAGAGGCTGGTAGTAGTATCCTCCATTCTCGTTCCCATCTTCCTCCTCCTCCTCCTCCTCCACGCCCTCACCCCACACCTCCCCCCCGGGCACTGCTCCCTCCGCCGGACGCTCCTCCTCCTCGCCGAGCTCGTCTTCTGAGTTCGGTAAGATTCTCTCCGGACCCATCGCACCGCTCACCACTTCCATCCACAGACAGACAGGCTGGGGGAGACAGACAGGGAGGGAGAGAGACAGGGAGAGAGAGAGAGAGAGAGACAGGGAGAGAGACAGAGGGAGGGAGAGAGCAAAGAAAGGTAAGTAACACTGGAATACACCATAATGGTGCCGTGTAAGTCAACTGGTAGAGCAAGGCACTACCGCTGAAAGGTTGGTGGTTCTACTCCCTAGAGCAAAGCGATACCGCTGCAGGGTTGGTGGTTCTACTCCCTAGAGCAAGGCGCTACCGCTGCAGGGTTGGTGGTTCTACTCCCTAGAGCAAAGCGATACCGCTGCAGGGTTGGTGGTTCTACTCCCTAGAGCAAGGCGCTACCGCTGCAGGGTTGGTGGTTCTACTCCCTAGAGCAAAGCGATACCGCTGCAGGGTTGGTGGTTCTATTCCACCAAACCAGGAGGAGGGTCAGTTAACGTCCTACGTCAGTAGCGTCTCGCTGCGGCTCCTACTCTGACGTCTTTCGCCGTCTGTGATGAACTGTCGTCTGTTCTCGCGCCGTTCCCGACGTGTTCCGGCTCCGAGTCTCTTACCTGTTATAGATTTTGACCTTTTGTCGAGATTCCCACCGCTGTGTTGATGCTAGCCTCTGGTAGCAGCTGCTGTGGGTCCCTTTCCGGGATACGTCACGCTCCTGGAACAGGAAATGGAAATGAAAAGTTCTTTGTCAACACAACGAAGTTTTCTTTTTTTGAAGATTATGATCATCGTGATTTAGCATCGATTGAGTCATTTACAATTTGATGATTTTTTACATATTGAAAAATAATGTTCATATTGTTTTTTAGAAAATGAACAGAAGACTTCCTGGTTACTAAAATCGCGCAAGGTAACGCGATAACGTCATTTCTCGCGGATTTTATTACAAGATGTGCTTAATAAATCCAATATCGATTTTAAATCACTAAAATGTATGAAATATATGACTAAAGAGACACATTTACTCTCCATCTCCTGTTTTATTTAAATATCTTGTAATTGTTTGTTTGCTGATGTTTTTAAGTATTTTATTATCTTTTTGACTTCGTCTTGTATGTATACAAGTGCAACATTTATTATTATTATTATTATTATTATTATTATTTATTAGAATGCTGAACTTTGCTGGAGTGACTGGGTGGAGTAAAGGTTCATAGATGCTGATCTGGTCTTGTCATTCCACTTAGCGTTCACTGTGGAAGGGAGACAAACCCCCAGTGGAGACAGGATGAATTACAAGAACAGAACAACAATTCATTCTCAGAAATCACTGGATGATATCCCAGTGGTGGTTTGGTTTATATCGACTCTAACTGCCTCTTAAAATGGATTTTAGTAGCAGACGTTCCGTTGTCTAGTCTATCATTTGTGATTGAATCTTTCTTTATGTGGCCTATTTATCATATGCTATATATAGCATCGTGCTTAGGTCTATATGGTACGAATGTATGCTGAGAAAATGCTGTCTTTATTCTTTATTTGGTAGTTGTGTTACTCAAACTCGTTACCGCACATGTTAATCATTAAGCATTTTGTTTTGAAAGTTAAGACCGGAAGTATGTGTAATTATTCTGTCTAGCTCCACAGTGGTAGAAGGACAGATACGGACCAATTTCTAGGAGAACAGTATAACAGCAATTAATTAATAATGAATAAGCAAGAGTAATCAATAATATTCTCATATTACATTTAATAATCAGAATAATCCGCATTAGATAAAAACACGTGATGAGACCGAGGATTAAAAAACGGGACTGATTCTGGTGTATTCCGGTGACGTAGCCATAGTAAAGATGGTCTATTGATAAGATGAACCGCTCCATCGTTTAAAAAAAACAAACAAACTGTCCCACTTTCCGGTCTGAAAAAGTGGTTGGTCATCACATAGCCGTTACCATAGCAACAGATCTGGAACAGACCTGAACCAAAATTAAATTAAATACTTTAATATTAATATCTATAACAGAAGACCATATCTCACTACTTTAATATTAATATATAACAGAAGATCATATCTCATTACTTTAATATTAATATATAACAGAAGACCATATCTCACTACTTTAATATTAATATATATAACAAGATCATATCTCACTACTTTAATATTAATATATATAACAAGATCATATCTCACTACTTTAATATTAATATATATAACAAGATCATATCTCACTACTTTAATATTAATATAACAGAAGACCATATCTCACTACTATAATATTAATATATATAACAAGACCATATCTCACTACTTTAATATTAATATATAACAAAAGACCATATCTCATTACTTTAATATTAATATATAACAGAAGATCATATCTCACTACTTTAATATTAATATATATAACAAGATCATATCTCACTACTTTAATATTAATATATATAACAAGATCATATCTCACTACTTTAATATTAATATAACAGAAGACCATATCTCACTACTATAATATTAATATATATAACAAGACCATATCTCACTACTTTAATATTAATATATAACAGAAGACCATATCTCATTACTTTAATATTAATATATAACAGAAGATCCTATCTCACTACTTTAATATTAATATATAACAGAAGACCATATCTCATTACTTTAATATTAATATATAACAAGATCATATCTCACTACTTTAATATTAATATATATAACAAGATCATATCTCACTACTTTAATATTAATATAACAGAAGACCATATCTCACTACTATAATATTAATATATATAACAAGACCATATCTCACTACTTTAATATTAATATATAACAGAAGACCATATCTCATTACTTTAATATTAATATATAACAGAAGATCATATCTCACTACTTTAATATTAATATATAACAGAAGACCATATCTCATTACTTTAATATTAATATATAACAGAAGATCATATCTCACTACTTTAATATTAATATATATAACAAAACCATATCTCACTACTTTAATATTAATATATAACAGAAGACCATATCTCACTACTTTAATATTAATATATATAACAAAACCATATCTCACTACTTTAATATTAATATATAACAGAAGACCATATCTCACTACTTTAATATTAATATATAACAGAAGACCATATCTCACTACTTTAATATTAATATATATAACAAAACCATATCTCACTACTTTAATATTAATATATAACAGAAGACCATATCTCATTACTTTAATATTAATATATAACAGAAGATCATATCTCACTACTTTAATATTAATATATAACAGAAGACCATATCTCACTACTTTAATATTAATATATATAACAAAACCATATCTCACTACTTTAATATTAATATATAACAGAAGACCATATCTCACTACTTTAATATTAATATATATAACAAAACCATATCTCACTACTTTAATATTAATATATAACAGAAGACCATATCTCACTACTTTAATATTAATATAACAGAAGATCATATCTCATTACTTTAATATTAATATATAACAGAAGATCATATCTCACTACTTTAATATTAATATATATAACAAAACCATATCTCACTACTTTAATATTAATATATAACAGAAGACCATATCTCACTACTTTAATATTAATATATATAACAGAAGATCATATCTCATTACTTTAATATTAATATATAACAGAAGATCATATCTCACTACTTTAATATTAATATATATAACAAAACCATATCTCACTACTTTAATATTAATATATAACAGAAGACCATATCCCACCAACACACCGAGGCAGACTCTAGTCAGTTTGTGGTTCCTGGAAACAGCAGCAGAGTGAACCCTCTTATATTCTGCCTCCTCTTTGTCCATAGTAACGGACACCTGCAACACACCGGGACCGAACAACAACCGACCGTCTGGTCAGCCGGTCCATCATGTCTGGAGCGTCTGTCCGGACCTGAGAAGCAGCTTCACCAGGAGACCTGCCGCCGATCAATCAATAATCGATTACAGTGACGACACGGATGACTGCTGTGGATCAATACCGGCGCATGGCCTGCTGTGGAATCAGATACATTGTAGCAGCGGATGATGTCAGCGCGTGAAACTCCGGATCTTCCCCGCGAGCTGTTCAATAACTTATCAGGTCCATTTATTACCTGACCGATGCTGATTAAGGCGTGGCTTCCTGTGATTGATCATCGAACCAGTCTGGCTCAGCTGACTAGTCCCATTCAGATCAGTACGATGATCAATAATTTATTAGATTCATTGATTATCGGATAGATGCTGATGTTGATCTATTGATCATTTAGTTTATCATGTGACATCCAGACTGTCTCAGCTGACTAGAGAGCTGCTGATCAATAACCTGTCCTATAATAACCTTAATGTATTGACAAATGATAAGATGGAACTTTATTGATCAACCCCTGCAGCTATTTGACCTTAAAATGTCCCGATTGATCATTTAGTTGATCCTGATGATCAGATCAGATGAAACTATTGATCCCTGCGGGGAAATGAGGAGATTTTATGAAATTATATGAAAATCAATCAAAATATGAAATATTGGTCCTAAGAAATAGAATCAAAGTTTAATGAAACCTGGTTCCTGTCCAGTTCTCCTGTAGACCAGCCTGGTCCTGGTCCTGGTCCTGGTCCCGGTGAGGATGCTGCCGGCGTCCATCCAGATCACCGGCGAGCTGCTGTCCGCCGCTGAGATCAAGGACATCTGTGAGAGCCTGAAGGAGGACAGCGTCCGGCTGCTGTCCATCCGCGGCTGCCAGATCTCCGACCGCGACTTCGGCCGGGTTTGCCGCGGCGTCGCCGAGTCACGCTCCCTGGCTCAGCTCAACCTGAACCTCGGCGTCGTCTCCAGCATCAGCAGAACCCGACACCTCGCTGACGCCCTCAAGACCAACCGGTCCCTGCAGACTCTGTTGTGAGCAGAGAACCGTAGACCATTCTAGACTACTAGAGACCACTAGAGACCACCATAGACTACTGTACCGTAGACTACCACTGTAGAGTACTAGAGAACACCATAGACTACTGTAGACCACCATAGTCCACTAGAGACCACCATAGACCACTAGAGACCATAGACTACTTTACCGTAGACTACCACTGTAGACTACTGTAGACCACCGTAGACTACTAGAGACCACCATAGATCACTAGAGACCACCATAGACTACTACCGTAGACCTACCACTGTAGACTACTAGAGACCACCATAGAATACTGTAGACCGCCGTAGACTACTAGAGACCACCATAGACCACTAGAGACCAGCGTAGACCACTAGAGACCAGCATAGACCACTAGAGACCACCATAAACTACTGTAGACTGCCATAGACCACCGTAGACCACCTGATATGAAACTGAATGTTTCCTGGTTGGTCTTGATGAACCACATGACCCAAATACCTCTTCTGATTGGCTCCTGTAGTGAAGAGATCTGCCAGTAGTCCATACAGTAGTCTGTGGTCTCTAGTGGTCTATGGTGGTCTACAGTAGTCTATGGTCTCTAGTGGTCTATGGTGGTCTACAGTAGTCTATGGTGGTCTCTAGTGGTCTATGGTGGTCTACAGTAGTCTATGGTGGTCTCTAGTGGTCTATGGTGGTCTACAGTAGTCTATGGTGGTCTCTAGTGGTCTCTTCTGATTGGCTCCTGTAGTGAAGAGATCTGACAGACAGACCAGATCCTGGTTGAGATCAGACCAGATCAGACTTGTTGATAACCTATTGATAACCTATTGATAAGGATATTGATAACCTATTGATAACCTGTTGATAACCTATTGATAAGGCTATTGATAACCTGCAAATGAGATTATTGGTAACCTATTGATAACATATTGATACGGCTATTGATAACTTGCTAATAAGTTTATTGATAACCTGTTGAGGCTCTTTCGGTCGATATCATAAGTTTTACTCTCACATTAACCAGGAAATGTTACATTTACCAAGTTATTTACTGGAACATAAATATATATATATAATAATATATAAATATATCATGTATATATTATATATAATAATAATCATATATGAATGATATATTTTATATATTATTATTATATATAATATATAAATATAATATCTTGACATGGCTGGTTTGCACAACCTTGAACCGACCTCCTTCCCTGTCTCCTTCCCTGTCTCTTTCCCTCCTTCCCTGTCTCCTTCCATGTCTCCTTCCCTGTCTCTTTCCCTCCTTCCCTGTCTCTTTCCTTCCTTCCCTGTCTCCTTCCCTGTCTCTTTCCTTTCTTTCATGTCTCCTTCCCTCCTTCCCTGTCTCCTTGCCTGTCTCCTTGTCCAGTCTCCATGGTAGTCCTCTGCTGGACGGGGGTCTGGTGGCGTTGAACCCGTCCCTGTCCAGCCACCCGTCTCTGGTCTGTCTGGATCTGGGGGACTGCATGCTGGGTGACGAAGCGCTGGGTCTGATCTGTGGGATGCTGCCGCCTGATGGGGCCAAGTCAGGTGACCAATGACTGTCCAGATATTAATATTAGTCAACATCATCAATTATTAGTTGTAGATATTTTTATTTGGTCCTGATGTGAATGATGTGTGATTTCTGCAGGCCTGAGGGAGCTGACGCTGAGCGCCAACCCAGGAATCAGCACCAAGAGCTGGGCTCGGCTCGCCATCGCCGTGGCCCACAGCTCACAGCTCCGCGTCCTCAACCTGGACTACAACCCCCTGGGTACGCCTGATGAAGGCTGATATTGATACTGATCATTAGACTGACGTTGTTATTCAATATCTTATCAATTCAGTGGTAGGGAGACTCTGGGAGACATTACTGACTTTAGGTCAGGGGTCAGGGGTCAGGGGTAGAACTGAACTCTCAAACATTTATGAGTTTAGAAAAACACAGAGATTAATTTCCATGGTAAATAAATGTTGGACAGTCAATCAATCAATTTAACCAACAGCTGATGGTCTGGTTTCTGGTTCTGATCTGGTTCTGGTCTGGTTCCAGGGGACCAGATAGCTGGGATGCTGGCGGTTGCCGTGGCGTCCAGCCGGACCCTGGAGGTGCTGGACCTGGAGGGAACCGGACTCACCAACCAGTCAGCTCAGGTACCGACCCGTCCAATCACATCGCCCCTGCTTTAAAACAAACTGTTCAGCTACTGAGATCCTTGTTCTGGTTTAATGTGGACTCATGTTCCAGATCTGGTTAATGTGGACTCATGTTCCAGACCTGGTTTAATGTGGACTGTTGTTCCAGACCTGGTTTAATGTGGATTCATGATTCAGACCTGGCTTAATGTGGACTCGTGTTCCAGACCTGGTTTAATGTGGACTCATGTTCCAGACCTGGTTTAATGTGGACTGTTGTTCCAGACCTGGTTTAATGTGGATTCATGATTCAGACCTGGTTTAATGTGGATTCATGATTCAGACCTGGCTTAATGTGGACTCGTGTTCCAGACCTGGTTTAATGTGGACTGTTGTTCCAGATCTGGTTAATGTGGACTCGTGTTCCAGACCTGGTTTAATGTGGACTGTTGTTCCAGATCTGGTTAATGTGGACTCATGTTCCAGACCTGGTTTAATGTGGACTGTTGTTCCAGACCTGGTTTAATGTGGACTGTTGTTCCAGACCTGGTTTAATGTGGACTCATGTTCCAGACCTGGTTTAATGTGGACTGTTGTTCCAGACCTGGTTTAATGTGGACTCATGTTCCAGACCTGGTTTAATGTGGACTGTTGTTCCAGACCTGGTTTAATGTGGACTCATGATCCAGACCTGGTTTAATGTGGACTGTTGTGGACTTTATTCCGAGTCATATTATACAACTACTTGATAGTTTCATCATCTTCAACCATAGGTTCATATTGTGTACGCCCACTAGGTGGTGCTATTGCTCCTTAAATCCTCCTACAACAGAGGCCACACCCACACACACACACACCCACACACACCCTCACATCCACACACACACACACACCTCTACAGCCTCTTCATCTCAGGGTAATTCTGCAGTCAGTCTGCTGTGTCTTTAGAGTGGAGACAAGAGGCTCTTTCATGTCCATGCAGATAGTGTGTGTGTGTGTGTGTGTGTGTGTGTGTGTGTGTGTGTGTGTGTGTGTTCAGAGTTGCCTAAGGCTGTAAGAACAGCTCAGTCAGACTCTAAGGGCCGCCAGGCCCTTCCTCGCCCTTTTTGATCAAAGTGCTCTTCGTTTCAACAGCCCCCCCCTACTGCCCCTACTGACAGCACTGACACTACTGACGCTACTGACCTGTCACTTTCAACCTCATTAGCAGTGAGGAGGCATCGTCTCCTCCGCAGGGTGCAGCTGCATGAACGCTGGGCTGCAACAAGAGAGGAGTTTCATTTCATTTCTATACTTATGAGGACAAATGGCCTCACAAGGATAGAAAAATGAGTAAAATCCTCCACAGTGAGGACATTGATACCCTCTCACCCCAGGTTCAGATCACACTACTGTCCTGGGAATAACCCAGGTCATCACAGAGCCAAACAAGTAACTGTGTGATATCCCTGTAGGTAATTGAATCTTTTACCGTCCTGGTAATTTGTCGCTTTATTTCTTCCTCACGAATGGACAGAAGCTCTCTGATTCTCTGTTGTTATTCGTTCTATTGGTTTATTGTTGAAGCGCCTCTGATCGTAACCAATGAGTTTCCGTCCATTGTGTAACCAGAGTCTACCTGAGTGTACCGCTTTCACTCCAGTGTGAAAGCTAAGGTGTTAGGGTGGTAGTCATTGCATTTACACTATTGTTAAAGTGCCCAAATGTGTCTCTGAGCTGGTTTGGGGTCTTCCATGCATCTTGGGTGAATTTACAGTTGGATCTGATGTGCTGAATATAATCTGATCACCCAGAATGCAGTTTAATACAGATTAATACAATTTAATACAGGTTCGTTTTTTGTTTTTGAATTTTTGAATTCCCCAATTTGATATGGCCAATTCCCCCTGCCTAAGTAGTCCTGGTCGTTGCTCCGCCCCCTCTGCCGGCCTGGGGAGGGTGTAGACGACCACATGCCTCCTCCGATGCATGAGGAGTCGCCAGCCGCTTCTTTTCACCCGACAGTGAGGAGTTTCACCGGGAGGGCGTATCGTGGAGGAACACGTTATCCCTCCCAGTTCCTTCCCCGCTGAACAGGCGCCCCGACTGACCAGAGGAGGCAGGCAGCGACCAGGACACATACCCCTCCGGCTTCCCACCCGCAGACACGGCCAATTGTGTCTGTAAGGACGCCTGACCAAGCCGGAGGTAACGCTGAGGTTCGAACCTGCGACCTCAGCGTTGGTAGGCAGTTGCTTTGACCACTACACAACTCATTTTTATCAAAATAATTGCACTTTATACGAAAAGGATGTCATGCCTCTTCCATCCACCATGTATTTGAATTCAGGAAACATGCTCTCTCGGTGTGAGCAGCCATCTTCCTCCTCTTTAGAAAAGGGTTTGTTTGTTTGACACAGAATATTTGTTTTACTCTATATGGACATTCCTGTCAGTAGTGGTCAAAATGTCTGGTAGAGGTCTGTTGTCCTGGACTATGTGTGTCTGTACAAACCCAGAGCTCAGACCTTGTTGTTCCCCTCCAGGTCTTCTTGGACATGGTGGAGAACTACCCGACCAGCCTTCGGGTTCTGGTTCTGGCGGAGAACGCTATCAGCCCCGAGCTGCAGCAGCAGATCTGCGACCTGCTGTCGGAGGGCGAGGAGGAGGACGACAAGGAGGCCCCGCCGCTCAAACCTGGCTCCGCCTCCAGCAGCGCCCTGCTGCCAATCAGGGACAAGTATCAGCCCCCGGCCTGGCTCCCCCACAGCAGTAAGGGTTGAACCCCCTCCCCAAACCGTCCCACTTTACCCTCCATCCTGCTTTACCCCGTACTGCCTGCTGTGGTTCTGGCCTGCTTTTCCCAAAGGCAGCTTGTACAGGTTTCTCACTGCACAGATACTCTACAGTCATACTGGGACTGCCCTGGCTATGGTACCAATACTACAGTACCCATACTGGACAGTATCAGTGCTTTGGTTTTCCATTAGACTGATGAACAGTTGTATACATTGCTTGCATGTCACCGGTGTAATGACAGCTTCACTGCCAGCACTTTAAAAGTGGGCCAGAACATCTGGCTGCTATACTAACCTGTACCACACCAACCATAACACATACTGCCCTGTGCCAGTACAGCAAGAGACTCATGGTAAGCTAACCGTTGGATACTACACAAAAAAGATGATCTTTGTGTTAAGATGTTTTGGGAAACCAGCCCTGCTCCACATTCTCTTCCAGGTATTGGACTACTGGATGGGACCATGGCCTCCTCTCTGTCCCCTTCTGTCCCAGTTTGGCCCAGTAGTAGTCTGGTTCTGTCCCTGTTTGGCCCAGTATTATCCTGGTTCTTTGTCCCAGTTTGGCCTAGTAGTAGCCTGGTTCTGTCCCAGTTTGGTTCGGCCCAGTAGTAGCTTGGTTCTGTCCCAGTTTGGCCCAGTAGTAGCTTGGTTCTGTTCCAGTTTGGCCCAGTATTATCCTGGTTCTTTGTCCCAATTTGGCCCAGTAGTAGCCTGGTTCTTTCCCAGTTGGGCCCAGTAGTAGCCTGGTTCTGTGCTATCTCTATGTGGTGTTCTAGTTGTACTCGATGGGAATAGGAGGGTTGTGTTTGTCCTCTATGGTAGTTAACTAGTCTAACTAGTCTAACAGTCTGGTTTAACCAACTGGTTTTACCTTAGTTAGCATCAACATACACTGGAGACCTTCTGTCGTCACTGGTTCCTCTGTAGGCTCGTTTTACTCCTGATTCCACATCCGGCCCAGTTGTGTTTCCAGTTGTGGTTCTAGTGGAACCACGATAACTAAATGGCCTCCAGACAGGAGGTCAGGAGGACAGGAGGTCAGGAGGACAGGAGGACAGGAGAACAGGAGGTCAGGAGGACATGAGGGTAGGAGGACAGGAGGTCAGGAGGACAAGAGGTCAGGAGGTCAGGAGGACATGAGGGTAGGAGGACAGGAGGTCAGGAGAACAGGAGGTCAGGAGGACAAGAGGTCAGGAGGTCAGGAGGACATGAGGGTAGGAGGACAGGAGGTCAGGAGGGTAGGAGGACAGGAGTTCAGGAGGACATGAGGGTAGGAGGACAGGAGGTCAGGAGGTCAGGAGGACACCTCGTTATGTTCCAGAGGGAATCTGTTGTAACGCTCCATGACCTAGTGGTCTGTAGATCTGAACTGGTTTCCAGGTCTGTAGCTCTAAACTAGTGTGTTGGTTTAACTGGTTTCCAGGTCTGTAGCTCTAAACCTGTCTCGTTCTCTAACCCTACAGACTCCAGCCCCCAGATGGTCTTGCTGACATCAGGTCTAGGTGAGAGCTTATTGGCTGAGACTGAGATGTGACCCCTCCCACACACACCCACTTCCTGTAAACTCACTTTTTGGTTTGAATTTTCATGGTTTGATTTCAGATTTTATTTATTTATTAATGTATTTTTGGTAGATCACCTGATAGCTAGTGTGCAACCAATCACATCCTCTGCATGGTGTGATGTAGCACCTGTAAATACACTAGAATGGTTTGAGTGCCGGCACAATACCTTAAACACCAAGTGACTTATAGGCAATAGGCAGTTATTTATTGTACCACATGTACAGTCTGTTTGTAGCTGGGCGTCACTGAGACTTGTAACTCATGAATGTATCGTGCTGATAGATGAGCGACTGCTGCTCTGATGTCACAATAAAACACGTTTACATCTTCGTAAAGTCACCGAGTCTGTTTCCTTTACTGACTGATGGATGATTAGACTAGAGTAGACTAGAGTAGAGTCGATTTGATTAGACTAGACTAGATTAGACTAGATTAGACTGGACTAGGTTAGTTTAGACTGGACTAGATTAGACTGGACTAGGTTAGATTATATTATACTAGATTAGACTAGAATAGTTTAGATTAGACTAGACTCAGTTTTAGTTTGGGAGGCAGAAGATTGTCAGTGTGACACCATCAGAAGGGGGCGGTGCCCTCCCTCCGCCAGAACGTCTGAACAACGATTCATTATTAATTAATCAGAATTAATTTATGGACGACTCGGATCAATATCCCCTGTTGCCAAGTGACGGGCAAACAGAGCTGTGTCTCCGCGAGCCCACACACACACACACACACACACACACACACACACACACACACACACACACACACACACACACACACACACACACACACACACACACACACAATCCAGAGGTGATTATCACGTCATTCATCAGCGTTAATGAAGTATTATTTTTAGTCTGACCTCGTGTGTTCAACTCGCTGCAGACAGACGATGACATCATTCATCAACAGTCGTATTTAATCAGAGGTGGTGAAGACAGGAGCTTAGCTGCTGTAGAGTAATGTCAGCTAACAGGCGATGCCAGGTGGTGACAGACAGACAGGCAGGCAGGCAGGCAGGCAGACAAGCTCTTTGGTTCCGGTTCTTTATTTGGTCTTTATTGATCCGATCACTCCAGGGCAGTTCGACAGGTCTGGACATAGAAAACAGATTGTGTTCGTTCTGCTGTCAGATTCTCCGAACCAGTTTGACCAGCAGGTACCTAGACGGACTAGAGACTAGGGCTAAAGACTAGACAGTTTACTGAGTCACAGTAACCTACATTTGGAGACAAATCTACCTGATCACACTGTTCACTTTTACTGAGAACGTTACTGGATGATCTACAGACATGTGAATGGATCCTCTGTCTCACCACCATCTGCCTCTGAAATGGAGACGGAACTGAATTAAGGAGTTTCTGTTTATTGCAGACGTCATCTCAGACAGGAACATCTGATCTGAGCTGCTAACGGAGCGTCAGGGTTAGGGTTAGCCATCCACTGAGAAAAACAAATTGACAATTGTTTTTCACCTGTTCTTAAGTCAATATATTGACAACAATGGAAGAAAAAAAAGTAGGCAGAACTTAAAAAAGTTTGGTTTGCCTTTCAGGTCTTCCATACAGGTAAGAGTTTGGTAGAGAACTATTGACCAAGTGGAAGACGAACCTACAGAAGTGTAATGCAAAATTCTGCTCTGTTTTTCTGAATTAAGGAGATACCTCAAAACCCTGCAGGAGCTCTCACCTGCCTGGAGGACGGCTGCTGCTGCTAGTCAGCCTGACCCTCCAACAGTGCTGTGTGATTTACGGGGTCAATACAGGTAAGGTGTTGTAGCAATGCATGCTACCACCGGGGTCGTGACAGACAGAGACAAGGCAGGAGGGTGGAGTCAACTGGCCAGCAGGACGTTTTATTTACAACATAGCAACAGAATAATTCGGCCAATCTTGACGGCCGCTCTCACCTTGTCTCTCCCGGCAGCCGCCGAGCACCACAGCCGGCCAGTCTGCCAGTCTGCCAGGCTTCCAGGAGCCTCCCGCTCCAACCCCGACTGACCAGCTGCTGCTGGCTGGACCCTCCATGGACCTCGGTCAGTCGCCGCTGCCGGTCCCGCTGGATCTCGCTCTCCTACAGTCTGACTCGACTCCACAGCCTCCTGTCAGACTCAGTCACACGACCACACTCTCACACATTCACAGGTTAAAAAGGACTCGGCTGCAATCGGCCTTAATTGGCCGCACCCGGTACTGGATCCAGGCAGTCAGTCCACTGACTCAACTCTCCTGGATCCAGCCTACGCCCCCCTCGCCCCCCCCAGTCTATCTAAGGTATTAGTTACATGTTACATGCCAAATGATGTCAGCTAACTGTTCGCTTGACCACATGTAACAGAAGAGAGCAAACGAAATGAGCATTGGCAGTGACCGCAAGCTGTCTCACTCGCTAGGCCCGATCATCTAGCTCTGTTACATGTGGTCTGACATCATCTGGCATGTAACATGTAACTAATACCTTAAATACCTTACCTGTATTGACCCGTACTTGAAATCACATAGCACTGTTGGAGGATCAGGCTGACTAGCAGCAGCAACCTAGATACTCCATGCAGGTGAATACGCTTCCGTATGAAGCCACCTAAACTCAGGATGTACGTAGGGAAAAAACATTACTGTGTTGTGGTTGTTGATGATCACTGACTGGAGGTCAGAGTTCACTGTCCTCCTTATTTATGCTATTATTACCTAGTACTACACTGAACTACAACATTAACAGCTCCAGAGCGTTTGGCAGATCTTCCTTCTGAGAGTTTGGTTATTTAGTCCTGCAGGTAACAGGAAGGAAGAAAGAAGAGATCTAGATTATTTCTTAGTAAGCTACATGTCAGTAGTTCCACCATGTTGAAATATCATTTTTAAACTATTAATTTCCAAAATGTTGAATGAGTTTTTTGAAATGCGGCCTTGCTACCATCAGGTTCACTGCCTTAGAGACGTGATTGGGTCAGACATTTACAAGGTTCTGGACTCATTTCTTTGCCAATGAACATTCTCCAAAACTTCATAGTGAAAGCTTCAATATATAATTATGATATATTAATAGGGGCTCTGGTAGCCAACAGGAAGTTGTCTGATGGCTGTTGGCGGGTTCATCTTATTTTCTAATGAACAGGAAGGACTGGAAACTCCCCTTAAAACTCTTTACTACTGTTAATAGTTATTCAAATCAAATCAAATCAAATCACATTTATTTGTATAGCCCTTAATCACCGTTACAGTCTCTAAGGGCTTCACAGTGCCCAACATGTGAAAATAATAAATGGTTAGTACACGACATCCCCCAATAGTTATTAAGGCTGTTGGTTGTGTTCCTGGTCCATCTGGTCTGTCTTGTTCTTCCTCCAATCGTAGACGACGTGACGTCACGGTGAGATGTTTCCAGTCTGATATCAGAAAAAGTTTCATGGATCTAAAACATAAACGGTAACTGTTAGTCAATAGGATTAGTGTTAGGTACACATCTTTCTCTCTCTTCCTTCAATGCTGGCTGAGGATGGTAGCAGAGTCTCATTGTGTGATCATGTGATTGGACTGAGTTTAAGAGGAGGTTTGAACTGGGACTCCGCCTCTTCCTCTTTTGCAAGGCCATGGTGAGCCAAGCACATAGTGCTCACTTTGAGGTAGACAAAGGCCTACCATTTTGACTGCTGTGCCCTTCAACCCTGCCCGGATTGTTTTGTTTTTCTATTTACGACATCTTTTAAATGATTCAACTATAATAAAGTGACTGGAAGAAACCAGAGGAGACTCGAGAGCTGGTCGCTCCAGGTGAAGCCAAGGCTTGGGCTGGCCTACCCAGACTGGTGAGCTCTGCAGTAACCACCATACCTTCAGCCAGCATTCTTCCTGTTCACTACATTCCATATCTCACCATAAAACACCTTTTGTTAGATTAGCCAGAAGGTAACAGTAACCAGGTCAGTAACCAAGGTCAGCCAATCAGAATCAAAGAGCAAGGGCTTCTTTCCAGACCGACGATCAACAATCATACAGGAGAAATCCATCAGAGGAGAGAGAGAGACCAATTTCTACACCGACAGGAGATAGACCAGAATGCAATGCAGTAGCCGAGATAGACCAGAATGCAATTCAGTAGACGAGATAGACCAGAATGCAATGCAGTAGCCGAGATAGACCAGAATGCAATGCAGTAGACGAGATAGACCAGAATGCAATGCAGTAGCCGAGCTAGACCAGAATGCAATTCAGTCGCCGAGATAGACCAGAATGCAATTCAGTAGACGAGATAGACCAGAATGCAATGCAGTAGCCGAGATAGACCAGAATGCAATGCAGTAGACGAGATAGACCAGAATGCAATGCAGTAGCCGAGCTAGACCAGAATGCAATTCAGTAGCCGAGATAGACCAGAATGCAATGCAGTAGCCGAGATAGACCAGAATGCAATGCAGTAGCCGAGCTAGACCAGAATGCAATTCAGTAGCCGAGATAGACCAGAATGCAATTCAGTAGACGAGATAGACCAGAATGCAATGCAGTAGCCGAGATAGACCAGAATGCAATGCAGTAGCCGAGATAGACCAGAATGCAATGCAGTAGCCGAGCTAGACCAGAATGCAATTCAGTAGCCGAGATAGACCAGAATGCAATTCAGTAGACGAGATAGACCAGAATGCAATGCAGTAGCCGAGATAGACCAGAATGCAATGCAGTAGGCGAGATAGACCAGAATGCAATGCAGTAGGCGAGATAGACCAGAATGCAATGCAGTAGACAAGATAGACCAGAATGCAATGCAGTAGCCGAGATAGACCAGAATGCAATGCAGCCACAAGACAGGTTGGTTGGGAGGGGGCGTGGAAACTCTCTTCCTGTTACTATCGCTGTCTCTCTCCACCTACATGTAAAACACAACTGAATACAATCAGTCCAGGCAAGTTCTCTGAGGGTTGTTGAAAGGGATTCTGGGTAATGTAGGAAATCACTAATGGAAGTAGAAGTAGAAGCAGGTTGAGGGAAAGTGGGTTCACCCAGAAAATAAATGATGACACTTGATCTCTAAATAACTCCTGAAGTTTTGAACATCCGATTGATGAGATCCAACAGGAAGAGGATCTGAGTTCTCCTTTAAACCTTGGACTCTGAATCCAAACTTTCCCTCCATAACTCGTTGTGATTTCTTTCCATTCAAACTGAAGGGATTTAGTCACGTCGATTTGTTGAGGATGGTTTTGAGGTGAAGAGGTTGTCTGAGTGTTTCCTCCATTCAGAGTCGTGATGAAAGTCAGATGGATTTTCTTTCAGTGTGTTGAAGGAAATTCACTCATCTGGTGGTTTTAGTGTCTGAGTGATACTGATGCTGATGCTGAGCTCAGTTGTCTGATCTGATCTGAGACCTGCGGTGTGAAGGTTTAGATGGTCACTGCGGTCAGAGCGACAGGCCTCCTCCAACTGTCCGTCTGTCTGTCTTGTGAAGGAGAGACAGGCATTCCCAAGGGAATAAACCCAAGCAGAACAGGAAGATGTTCAGGTCCAGGATCAGCTAAACCTGTCAGTTCAGGGTCAGGTGGACCTTCACTTCACCATACTACAGTATTACTACAGTACTACTACACACTGTACAGCAGACTTGAAAGAACACTAAAACTCAGCTAAGTTTAAAATATTTTATTTGTTTTAAAATATACATTGGTTTACAAATTCAGAAAATAAAGTTAGTAGTTTTAACAGTCTTTTTTCTTTTTTGTAGATTTTTTTTTCATCCTTTTTAAAGTTGTTGTTTTTTTTTTGGAAGAGAAATGAAACAGCAGCAGGTTGCAGCGACCAGACCAGGAAACCTTCCAACGTTGAACCGTGGAGGAAATGAAGACATGAAGGAAATGAAAACAAAAACTAATGAACCCAAACCACCACGGATGGGGTCAGAGGTCAGAGGGTCACCTTGATCACCCACAAAACACTAAACATCCATTTTGGAAAACAATCATCACCTGAAGTTCATCATTCAGTATCTGGAGGATTGAGAGGATTCAAGTGTCTTTTATTCAACCAAGTTCCTTTAAAAAGATCCATCATTTGGTTTCATTTCACTTTATAACAGTTGAGTTTCAGTTTGGGACCAAACTCTTCAGGAGCCTCCATGTTCTAAAAAGAGGCTTCCAGGAGACAAACCCCAACCCCCGGCGGCCATCTTGGAGGTCTTCAGCGCTCAACAGAATTTAATCTTCATGGTTAATTTCTGTCTGTTTCTACTGAACTGATCATTTCATCACTGATACATCTGATTGATTTAGTGTTTAGATCATGTAGCTTGTTAGCTAGCTAACCATAGCATCTGGTCAGCTAACCATCACTGTCTTGTTAACACATCTGGTTAGCACACTAGCTAACGTAGCTAGTAGAAGCTAGCGTTAGCAGTGGCTAGTAGTCCCATGTTAACGGTAACTAAACTAGCCTGCTGGCTAGTTAGCTAGCTACCAGTTAGTTCAGGTTAACTAGCTGACTCTTCTCCAGCTCCAACTCAGAGTGTTTTGGAGTAGAGACTAGGGCTAAAGACAAGACAGTTTACTGAGTCACAGTAACCTACATTTGGAGACAAATCTACCTGATCACACTGATCACTTTTACTGAGAACGTTACTGGATGATCTACAGACACACCACAACAACCTGGTTCAGACAGTCAACTGGTTCTGTTGACTCAGTATCAGATGGATCAGCTGGTAGCAGGTTGGTGATCAGACCATACATCCTCTATAACATCCATTACCATGGAAACCTGAAATACTTTCTCCCCACATTGTGAACAAACACTAGAAGGTGCAGTGACAGACAGGATGCATTTCAGTCCTCGTCTCAGTTCAGCTCATGGAAGCAGACCTGGGAGCAGTAAGACGATGAATAACTTCCATGTCTTCTTGTTGAACCTTCATCCTGTCTGACGAGGCTTTGTCCTCCCAAGGCATGCTGGGACACCGAGCTATTTTAGACCGGCTCTTCAAATATTCATTAGTGAATCTTCTGTACTGAGCCTCTGAACAGTCACATCCTGCAGTACCCAGTATTAGTGTTATATGTAGTACTATTAGTAGTACCATTTCAGCAATACTTAAAATACTTATTATGGATAGTGAATTACATAACAGAGAGTATTATGTAGTTTTATGACAATAGAAAACAAAGACAGAGGAGGAAAGAGGAGAGAAGAGGAGGAGGAGTCTGGTGGAAGTGACCTTGGCTGGAGGAGGCGTGTCATTAAAGTTGTAAAGGTCTATTTATACTCTGACATCACTTTCTCCTTTCATTTCCTCCTTTTTGTATTCAGTTAAACTCCTTGTCTCCTGCACATCTGATGACTTCTATTAAATATTAACACCCCCCCCCGGTTCTGACGGTAGTAAAACCTCAATAATTTATCAGGTCAGTTCAACTAATAACTAGAGGAGAGTTGTCAGTGCAGGATGGAGGCGGCGGCAGGAAAATAACATAAGACAGAAGGGGGGTGGGGGGGTGAGCGGGGGGGTTAGTTCCACATCCTGAAGTGTCTGAAGAAAATGGTTTTAAATAATTCAGAGGCGAGGAGAGCAACAGTGACACTAGTGAACGTCTTCCTGCACAGAGGGCACTGTGTGGAGGCGGGGGGGGCAGGGTGGGGTAGGCAAGGGGGGGTAGAGTAGGCAGGGTGGGGCGGCTATTGAACAGGACTGACATTTCCATTAGCTGCTCCAGTACATCCTGTATCCAGACAGCCAATCAGTGAGCAGGTAGGGGTTCAAAGGTCAGCAGCAGGGTGTCTGTGTTCCAGCATGCACATCCCATAGTAAACAGCTGACAGCATCATCAGCGACATCAGTGTTATCACAGCCACACTGTGGGTCGACGCCACGAGGATCTGGAGGGTCAACTCTCTGTAACATCAGTAACCCTGACCTCTGACCCCTACCCTGACCCCTACCCCCTAACCCCCAACCCATCTGCTGCTAAACATTGTGAACCCTTTACATCAACAGACCGGTCCGGCTGTTCCACTTCCTGGTGAGGATGTGGAGGAGGAGGAAGATGTGGATGAGGAAGAGGAGGAGGAGGGTGTTTCTGACTGTTGATTGGTCCAGGAGCTGTTGAGGCTCTTCCAGTTCTTCCCATTTCCTGGGAAATGAAACCAGATTCATCTCTCTTCTAAAGCTCTGTTAGCTAATGTTAGCGTTAGCATTAGCTAACAATAGTTACAAAACTTTCAAGCTAACGTTACCGAACCTGACAGGAAACAATTCAAAGTGTGTGTGTGTGTGTGTGTGCTTCCAGCAGACTAGGCTGCTGATTGGCTGAAAAACTGTCTGAATGAATCTGTGCTCGTTTCCCGGGCGACGAGAACCTTCTGAGTTTCATTTTTACTCCAAACTGAAATAAAAGTTGACCGCTGAACGCAACGAGGATCAGATTCAACTTCAAATGGTGTAATACAAATTCAACTTCTGGTGGCACTAATCTCAGCCCATAGACATCAATCGATCGATCAATCAATCAATCAATCAATCAAATGGGCGTCGTCGGAGACCCAATCAGAGCGGTGAGGAAGGCAGTGAGCCGACATTCATTCACCAACTCTCCTCAGTGAAGCACAAAGAGAAAGTGAACAGATCAAAACAGATCAAAACAGATCAAAACAGATCAAACTCCAAACCAAAATCAAAATAATCTCCACAACAGATAAATATTCCAGATTCACAATGACAACAATGAACAATGAACTCAACAACATAAATCATGATTACATTCCAGACCAGATCAATAAAACGGCTTCAGAGTCAAACGATCTAGAAAGGTTGCAGTGTCCCTACATGAGGACCTCAGTGAGGACAGGCAAGCTGTCTGAGATGGAGTCAGTTTGCTTCCGGGGGGTGAAGGCATCGTGGAGGAGAATCACTTTGCTGCTTCTTACTGGTTAGTCAGTCTTGGCTCGTTAGACACACAGGAGCCAATCACAGGGTCAAAGGTTAAACCATCAATAGAAATGATTACAGCAGATCATCCTGATCAATCAGCACGATCAATGACCTGCTCAGCTGAGTCACAATTCAACTCTTCAATCAATTAGGTAAATAACAGAAAATAAATCAATAATCAATAAACAGGAAACAGTTTTTTTTTCCAATAAGAAGAAAACAACGTTCAGCCCAGCGGTCTTCAAATCCAGACCCAGACCCAGAAGACCAGCAGGACTCTGAGGGGGGGGGGGGGGGGGGGGGGGTTAACAACACCAACACCAACCCCCCCAGACGGAGAGAGATAGGCACTGAGAGTGTGTGTGTGTGTGTGTGTGTGTGTGTGTGTGTGTGTGTGTGTGTGTGTGTGGTCTATCAAGCACTATCCTGTCAATTCTCTCCAAAATAAAGGTCCTGGGGAGGAAACAGAAGGAAACAAGGCGCTTGTTTCTTATTGGTTTGTTTTCATTGTTCCGCTTTCTTGTTGTTTTGACTGACGACCTGACTGAACACACACACACACACACACACACACACACACACACAAACACCAGCCGGCGCCGATTGGTTACACAGGAGCACGGCAGCGTACGGTAGAGTATGGCTATATCCTGGATGGGAGCGACCTCTGACCTCTCTGGCAGACAGGTCAGTCATCATAAAAACAGACTGTAGCTGACAGCACAGTGGTGTTCAGCCTGGTAGAATACACTGAGGCTGGGCGAGAGAGGCTGAGAAAGACTGGGAGAGAGAGAGAGAGAGAGAGAGAGAGAGAGAGAGAGAGAGAGAGAGAGAGAGAGAGAGAGAGAGCTCCCTGTACTGATGAAGGTCGTTGTCTCGTCCGGCAGACGGAGGAAGGTTTCAGTCCAGCAGGTTGCCTTGCTCCTGGGCTCGGGTCAGGCTGTCCTTGCGGTGCAGGTGATGAACCCCCATCCTCTTGGGGCTCCTCTGGGGTCGCCCCGGGGTGGGGGGGAGGGTCAGGTTGGGGTCGTAGTCGAGGACACGGGGGGAGATGCCTGGCAGGTTCTGGGGGAGGACGTCCCTCTCCTCAGCTGAGCTCCCCCCCCCTCCTCCTGCTCCTCCTCCACTAACTCCTTACTGTGGGCGTTGGTGGGGCTGGTCGCCACGGTAACAGTGGTGCCCCCGCTGGCGTTGTCGTCCAGGTTCAGCAGCCTCTCGCCCTCCTCAGCGGAGCCATCGGCGTCGTATCGCTCCCTCCTGGCCCGCGGCTCGGTGTCAGTGTCCAGGCTGGAGCCCCGGCTGGGCGTCCAGCTCCTCACCGACGAGCCCTCCTCCCCGTCAGAGTACGCTCCCCGGTGGCGGTCGGAGGAGGAGGCGCCCGCCACCTGCCGGCTCCTCTGCAGCTCCTTGGCGGTCTGGCTGCTGAAGGAGGTGCGGCTGACCAGCGAGGCATCGCAGGACGGCGCCGTCTTCTCCACGAACATCCGCTGCCAGTTGGACAGCAGGTCCTCCTCCGAGCTGCCGGAGCTGGCCAGGACGCTGGGGGCCTGGGGATCAATAACACTGATCAATTAGACTGATCGATGTCACTTCCTGTTTTACTGTGAAACAAAACAAAGCCCCACCTACCTGGGGGGGGCTGCTGAAGGGGCTGGACTGGCTGGACAGGGGCTCGCTGGTGGCCTCCCGCTGAGAGCGTGGGGTGCGCTGTTTCAGACCTACTCCCCCTCCCCCTGAGGAGGAGGAGGCGGCGGAGGCGGCGGGGCTGCTGGGAAGGGGACGCTCGTCGTCGTTCTGCACCAGGCTGAGGGAGATAGCCTGCCGGGTGGCGTAGGTGCAGTTGGGCAGCGGGCTGTTCTTGGGGATCTTCACCTTGTCGTCGGAGGAGAACTCGATGACCTTGCGGCCGGGGTAGAGGGGGTGGTGGGGCGGAGGGGCGGGGTAAGGGTTCAGCTTCTCGAAGGACGGAGCTCCACCCGCCTCCTCCCCCCCTGACTGTCCGTCCAGGCTGCTCTGGCTGCGACACGACCCGTTCTGCTGGACCAGGTCCTGGCCTCCGTTCTCCTGCCCCGCCCCCTCGGCCCCGGGGACCGTCATGTCCACGTGGACGAAGACGTCTTCGGCCACGGGCCGAATGGAGCTGCTGGACTGGGCAGAGTTCAGGATCAGCGGCTCGGGCTTCTCTAGAACCCGGGCGATGACGGAGGTGGGGACGACATCGGCGGGTGTCAGGCTCAGGGTGTCAGGGTCCTGGGGCCCCTGGGAGCCACCGGTGCCCCTCTCTGGGAGACTGCTCTTCATGTGCTTGTTCACCATGTCCTGCAACTCATAGGGTAGCTGGAGAACACACACACACACACACACACACACACACACACACACACACACACCAGAAAGTGTAAAGGGGCTGGTTAGTTTCCATCCTCCATAAACAGCTAACCCTAACCTCCCAGCAGTCACGGGTCATGCCTCTGATGTCACGCTGATGTCACGCTGATGTCACGCTGATGTCACACTGATGTCACACTGATGTCATGTGTCTGTATTCTCATTTTATCCGTTCGATTTATTGTGTACTTTATTTTTTCTTCTTTATTTATCTTATTTTATCTTGTAAAGAACTTTGTAACTGCTGTTAAGAGTAGTAGTAGTAGTAATGGTAGTAATGGTAGTAGTACTAGTAGTAGTAATAGTAGTAATCGTAGTAGTAGTAGCAGTAGTAATAGTAGTAGTAG
>JAXDDX010000118.1:1252500-1255000 GCA_034670405.1 Hoplostethus atlanticus
AAGCCCATCTGAGGAGGATCTTCAGCTCCGTCAGTCGATACAAGGCAACCAGGCAGCAACAAGTTCAATACTGAAGAAATTAGTCTATTTTTATGGTGCTATGACCTGAGGGAAGAAGAGGCCATCTAGGCCTGTGGAGATGTGGGAGTACCCATAGGAGAGCAAAATGATCTCTTTAACACTGAGATGAGACTCACTCTGATCACAACAGATCTCCAAATGATCTGAAATAAGAATCATTTAACTCTCCTGAATATGAAACCATGAGATCAGAGGAAGATCAAAATAAACTCAGACTGATTAATGACTCCTAAAACGTGGATGCTTTTTCTCAAACTGCTGCATTTTCCTATTCTTATTGTTATTGAAGTTATTCTATCTATTCTATTCTATTCTAGGTATCATGACAGTGTGAGCAAATTGATCAATATTAATATGATATATTATATAATTATTAAAAGGAACAGCTCTATTATCACTGGGTTTTCTAACTACTACATTGGAGTGTCTTCCTCTGTCTCATCAGTATTTTCTAAAAGTCCACATTTCATCAGAGAGGTCAGAGGTCATGGGTAGCCA
Organism: Hoplostethus atlanticus; assembly: GCA_034670405.1. Classification (NCBI taxonomy): domain Eukaryota; kingdom Metazoa; phylum Chordata; class Actinopteri; order Trachichthyiformes; family Trachichthyidae; genus Hoplostethus; species Hoplostethus atlanticus. The sequence goes on from JAXDDX010000118.1 coordinate 1,253,080, forward strand.
GGAGCGGTAGGGTTTGACCTCGTTCAGCTTCAGCTGGGCTCAGATCAGTGGAGGGTTTCCTGCTCCGACAGCCTGCAGTGTTGCTGTGTTTAGTATGCAGGCTGACCTTCACACAGTCAGTGGGTGGTACACAGTGAGGTGTCTGAGGACCTAACAGAGGACTGCAGGCTGCAGGCACTGTGAGACCCTAGAAACAACTACAGACACAGCAGGACCACTGACTGACTGACCGACTGACTGAGGGCTGCTACTGCTACCCTCCACCTCAGAAAATACTGGCTATGTGCCGTTGAGCAAAGCACTTAAGCCCTAACAGCTCTAGTGTAGTTGGCCAGTAGAACCAGTAGAGACTGGTTGTACTGGTCAGCTCCTAGTGGAACCAGTAGAGACTGGTTGTACTGGTCAGCTCCCAGTGGAACCAGTAGAGACTGGTTGTACTGGTCAGCTGGATAATTCCTCATCAACCTGAAGAAACGAGGATTGAAACTACATGAACAGAAGCCAAGCCACTCCCTGTTGCTTCAACGTCCCTCCATCTTTAAACTCGGCGTGAACAGACCAATCAGGACGAGTCTGTCTTGGGATCAGAAGCTTCCAGGCCAATAAAGAGAAGCACTTACTTGATCCTGTCAGAGTCTGATAAGGCCTCCTGCAACAGAAGAGAGGAGACTGGGTCAGTACCACAGACATCATCATAACTTAAAATAAATAAAATACTAATACTCATATTAAAACAAACTATTGAACAAAAATCATAATTTGCAGGACTGGGATCAGGGGAAAGGTGGAAATATCATCTAATACAGCGTTTTGGATTCTGGGAACACACACTTGACTCGTTGAATTCTGGGAACACACACTTGACTCGTTGGATTTGGGAACACACACTTGACTCGTTGGATTTGGGAACACACACTTGACTCGTTGGATTCTGGGAACACACACTTGACTCGTTGAATTCTGGGAACACACACTTGACTCGTTGGATTTGGGAACACACACTTGACTCGTTGGATTTGGGAACACACACTTGACTCGTTGGATTTGGGAACACACACTTGACTCGTTGGATTCTGGGAAGACACACTTGACTCGTTGGATTCTAGGAACACACACTTGACTCATTGGATTTGGGAACACACTTGACTCGTTGGATTTGGGAACACACACTTGACTCGTTGGATTCTGGGAACACACACTTGACTCGTTGGATTTGGGAACACACACTTGACTCGTTGGATTCTGGGAACACACACTTGACTCGTTGGATTCTGGGAAGACACACTTGACTCGTGGGATTCTAGGAACACACACTTGACTCATTGGATTTGGGAACACACACTTGACTCGTTGGATTCTAGGAACACACACTTGACTCGTTGGATTTGGGAACACACTTGACTCGTTGGATTTGGGAACACACTCTTGACTCGTTGGATTCTAGGAACACACACGACTCGTTGGATTTGGGAACACACACTTGACTCGTTGGGTTCTGGGAACACACACTTGACTCGTTGGATTCTGGGAACACACACTTGACTCGTTGGATTTGGGAACACACTCTTGACTCGTTGGATTTGGGAACACACACTTGACTCGTTGGATTTGGGAACACACACTTGACTCGTTGGATTCTAGGAACACACACTTGACTCGTTGGATTTGGGAACACACACTTGACTCGTTGGATTTGGGAACACACACTTGACTCGTTGGATTCTAGGAACACACACTTGACTCGTTGGATTCTAGGAACACACACTTGACTCGTTGGATTTGGGAACACACACTTGATTCATTGGATTTTACTGACTGGGTCAGTTTCCTACCCTCGGAATTTAGTTTTTATTGAGACACATTGAACATTTGTTGAAACATTTGCACATCCTACACATCTGCTCTGTGAATCTGAACCTGT
>JAXDDX010000118.1:1260000-1265000 GCA_034670405.1 Hoplostethus atlanticus
TGGCAAAAAAGGATAATAAAAGTGTGAATTTGGGTGACATTTTATTTAGAGCTTCTTTCTTTCACTACATTGTGTTAGGATGTAATCTATAGTTTAAAAAAACCTTCACTATGATTACATAGTGATGCGTGAGTGGTTAACAACCTTTTTTTTGACATGCCGTCACTTCGTTCTATCTTGAGTAAATATGTTTGTCACTATACTTTATAATAATTATAATGATAATGATCTTTATATAAATAAACAAATAAATACATGATCTTTATATAAATAAAGATTATTATTCTGTATTATTGGGGAGTAAGAATAACCTACACTATATAAAGGCTGTGCGTAATGGCTGTGCCAAATGATACAGTGGCTGCTTTGGCGTTGCTGGAAGATATTGCTATTGCGCAATTTAGGCGAGAACGAGTCTTCAGAGACCGTACTGATTTTCTGGCCCATGATGATGACTGGCTAATGCGCCGCTTTGGATTTCCAAGAGCTGTTCTCTTCGAATTGTGTACTGAACTGGGCCCTGTGTTGGAACGGCACTCTCGGAGAAACCCTGCCATCCCCGTCCATCTACAGGTATTGACAACAATCGGGTTTTTAGCGACGGGGACGTTTCAGCGGGAGCTTGCGGACAGATCTGGGTTATCCTGAGCTGCCCTGAGCCGGGTCATGCCCATGGCGTGGGGTGGCATCATTTCTTTGAGTAATAGATCATCAGGTTCCCACACAGCAGCTGAACAGGCCAACATCAAAATGCAATTTGCAGTGATGTCCGGTTTCCCAAATGTAATATATGTAATAATATTGTTTATGTATATAATATTTGATACCCTCAGGTGACAATGGGTATGCATTGAAGCCATGGTTACTTAATTTACAAACCCCCAGATCACAACAGACGCTATAATGTGGTGACCAGCCGTGAGCTCTGTGGTAGAGCGTTGCATTGGGCTTTTAAGAGGGAGATGGTTTCGGTTACTTTCTGCCATTCAACTTGTTTCATTTGGTTGGTAATGCCAGAGCTTAGGCTTCCAAATAATACGCGTTTTCTTCTGTCATTTTGATCAACCATTATTTCAAGCTCACAGTCGGTAAAATTGCGTTTCTTCTTCTTCTATTGCTTCTTAAATGCTTCCGCCGTTTCTCCTCAAAACTAAACTAAATGCTGGCCCTTTATATGCAAACCAGACAGTTGGGGGTGTTGGAAGCCATATATAGTAAATTGTGGGCGTGGTCAGAAGGTGCGCACAATTTCAGGATGATTGAGATGTATGAGGAAAAAACACGTGGGAACAGACGTACGTGGGGTTTTATACATCTGAGCGTATGCATGTTTCCTGTTTTGTGCGTACACAGATTTCTACACCTAAATCTACACAGAGTTTTATACATCTGGCCCCTGGTGTGATGTCGTCCCTGACCAATGAAAGCAGGGGAGGTGATGGTGTTATTTGAGTGTAGCTTCCCACACGTTGGTTCAAACAAATAAACAGCACTGCGTGACAGCGTGCTAGCTTTGTAAAGGCTACTGCTAACCTAACCGCTAATGTCTGCCGGCTCAGTGGGGAGCATTTGTTAATAAAGTTTTTACATCTGTCCTGGACCAAGAAAGCTAAACTTGGGCCGAGAGGCTTGCTGACATCGGCTCGTGTTTGTTACCAGAACCAGGGGTTTCTCCTCGTATGTGTGCAAAGTGTCACATTTTTTACAAAATAGAAGACACGATGGTCACATTGAAAAAGCTTCCCAAGCTGTCAAAACTCTCACAGCGCTGGCTTCCCATCGGAGCCTCTCATCAGGAACGTAGGAATGCAGTCCCAGTTACTTCCAGGTAGTAGAGCAGCCTGCATGTGGGACCAGGTGTCAGTAGCTACTGTACTACTATGTTAGTGTGTAGAGGTCTGTTGTCCTGGACCATGTGTCAGTAGCTCGTATAGCTGTTGAATGGGATGTGGCCGTTCTCATGGACCCGTTCCATACGGAACAGTGTCACATGACCACCTCCCACCCTGAGGGGACCAATGACGAGCCATCGATCACTCCATGTCTTCCTAGGTCTCACTTCAGATTTACTTCAGGGATCGATACATTTTCACCCATGTCTCATTTCTCAAAATACATTTTCATAAATACTTAATTTCCTCAGATAAAACTTTCATACACATGATTTCCATGTACAGCTTGCCTTGAGGAAGGTCAGCAGACTGAAGGTGATCTTGACTACCAGGTATTAATATGTATAATATGTGTGAGGGGCTCTGCAGGCTTCATTCAGCCCCCGAAGCTGAATGAAAGATATCAAACCCATAAAGAAAACTCACTCATTGAGTTTCCATGTCAAACTGAAATGAAGCAGCCTGGTGTGATGCTGATGTAATAATAATAATAATAATAATACATTACCATCAATAAATATGGAAATGTAAAATGTATTAATACTGCATTAGTACTGTATTCAGTGGTAACCATGGTAACAGTATTTCCAATGCATTGGTACTGTATTCAGTGGTAACCATGGTAACACTATTTCTACTGCATCAGGACTGTATACAGTGGTAACCATGGTAACACTATTTCTACTGCATCAGGACTGTATACAGTGGTAACCATGGTAACCATGTCCAGCCTTGCAGTAAATGCCTGAGCTCTGCAGGTTTCATGGTCGCTGGTCATGTTTGTCTGTGTGAGTGAGAGTGTGTGTGTGTGTGTGTGTGTGTGTGTGTGTGTGTGTGTGGGTGGGTGAGTCTCCTATCTGTTCCAGGCTGCAGCCCAGCAGAGTTGGCGTCTGGTTGGTCCCCCCTCCTAGGACGATGCTGACTGAGCGGGCGTTTGCTGTGATGCCCCATCAGATCTGGATGTCCCACCATAATAAACATTTATGCATTGTGTATACGCTGCTTGCCCAAACCTATTGCAGCCCGACCGTCCTGGTAGGGGGATCCCTCTCTGAGTAGCCCCTCCCTCTCTGAGTAGCCCCTCCCAAGGTTTCTTCCATTTTCCCTAAAAGGTTTTGTGGGAGTTTTTCCTTGTCCTCTGTGAGGATCCAAGGCTGGGGGATGTCGTGTACTAACCATTTACTGTTTCACATGTTGGGCACTGTGAAGCCTTAGAGACTGGAACGGTGATTAAGGGCTGTACAGATAAATGTGATTTGATTTGATTCAATAAGACACATTTAAACACCTTCAATGTGACCTCACCACCATTACCACACAGCTGATCTGAGATCTGCAGCCAACCAGAGAACGGATCATTAATGTTGCTGGGAGGTTAAGCTAACTAACTACTAACTAACTACTAACTAACTACAAACTTCTTACTACTTTACTACTAACTTCTAACTAATAACTACCTACCAACTAACTTCTAGGTACACCAGTCCTCTACTGGTTCCACTGGGAGCTGACCAGTAACACCAGTCCACAGTGGAATGACGTGAGGCGGAAAAATCTGTCAAAGGAAAGACTTTATCTGACACTAACAAACCATGTGTTGCCATGGTGACTGCCATGGACTACCACAGGATGTGTTATGAATGTGATGAATGTGTCATGAACATGTCCTGTGTCCTGCAGGAGTCATAACATCTGAATAGAAGTCAATGAAAATGTTCTATTTAGGTAATGAAAACAAATACAGCGTAACGGCAGTGACGAGGTTTCGACCTTTCAACTGAAACTTCTACTTTCATTTGGTTTAAACTTTAATAATCTTTAGTGGAGAAACATCAGTCAGTATAAAACACTCCTGCCCTGGGTCATAGTTAACACAGATCAACAGCTAACTAGCTAACTAGCTCTCTGCTACAGGTCTGTCCTGTCTGATAATAAACCACAATATTTTAACATGACAGCCTCCCTCATCGTACGTCTGACTAGCCTTGACTAGAACCAGAACCAGTACGGTGACTAGCTGACTAGCCATGACCAGAACCAGAACCAGTCCGGTGACTAGCTGACTAGCCATGACCAGAACCAGTCCGGTGACTATGTCACACTGACTTAGTACCACTATGATGATGGGATGAAACCAGGAAGTTCTACTTCTTCATTGGTATTTGTTCATTTAGCAGCATGTTCTTCCTGCGCCTCTTCCTGGAGTTTCAGGCTTTTAAACATGATAACATGAACCTACTGAACTTATTAACCAGCTGAACTAGTCCCTCCCCTCAATAGCTAGTTAGTGTTAAACTGAACTAGTCCCTCAATAGCTAGTTAGTGTTAAACTGCTCGTACCCAAGCGATGAGCTGCTCCAGCGTTGGCCTCATCCACAGCTACAAGGTCCCTGCAACACAAATTAGATTACATTTCATTTTTTTGTACATTTGACCTGCAGGGCTCTGCAGAGTCTCTACTGGTTCTACTGGGAGCTGACCAGTACATCCACAGTCTCTACTGGGAGCTGACCAGTACAACCACAGTCTCTACTGGTTCCACCGCTGACCAGTACATATAGACATGTCTACACGAAAAGGGAGGAGGAAGGGAGCAGCTGTTGCCATGGTGACACCGTTTTAAGGTGTGTTTGGGCGGAGCCTGAATAATTCAGCAGGGATCAGATTACCTGCCACCAGACTTTATTTTCCAGGGAGGCTGTGGATGGAACAAGATACTCTCAGGCTGACTCCAGATCAGATCTGTAGCTGTAACAGAAATCACCAGAAATCTAAAAGATTCCATCAGGGATCTAGTCAGTCCCTAGTCTAATGATCGATCATATTGACTAGTATTAATATCTAGTCAGTCCCTAGTCTAATGATTGATCATATTGACTAGTATTAATATCTAGTCAGTCCCTAGTCTAATGATTGATCATATTGACTAGTATTAATATCTAGTCAGTCCCTAGTCTAATGATCGATCATATTGACTAGTATTAATATCTAGTCAGTCCCTAGTCTAATAATTTAGCATATTGACTAGTATTAATATCTAATCAGTCCCTAGTCTAATAATTTATCATATTGACTAGTATTAATATCTAATCAGTCCCTAGTCTAGTA
>JAXDDX010000118.1:1267500-1270000 GCA_034670405.1 Hoplostethus atlanticus
GGGCTGAAGGGGACGGGCTGAAGGGGACGGGCTGAAGGAGGCGGGCTGTAGGAGGCGGGCTGAAGGGGACGGGCTGAAGGGGACGGGCTGAAGGGGACGGGCTGAAGGAGACGGGCTGAAGGGGACGGGCTGAAGGAGACGGGCTGAAGGGGACGGGCTGAAGGGGACGGGCTGAAGGAGAGGGCTGTAGGAGGCGGGCTGTAGGAGGCGGGCTGAAGGAGAGGGCTGTAGGAGGCGGGCTGTAGGAGGCGGGCTGAAGGGGACGGGCTGAAGGGGACGGGCTGAAGGGGACGGGCTGAAGGGGACGGGCTGAAGGAGACGGGCTGAAGGGGACGGGCTGAAGGGGACGGGCTGAAGGAGGCGGGCTGTAGGAGGCGGGCTGAAGGGGACGGGCTGAAGGGGACGGGCTGAAGGGGACGGGCTGAAGGGGACGGGCTGAAGGAGACGGGCTGAAGGGGACGGGCTGAAGGGGACGGGCTGAAGGAGGCGGGCTGAAGGAGACGGGCTGAAGGGGACGGGCTGAAGGCGACGGGCTGAAGGAGAGGACTGTAGGAGGCGGGCCCACACGTATCACCAATCATATTGTAAAGTCAATATTCACAGCTAATAGAACCACAATATTCTTCTCTCCAGGCCCTCTGACTGCTGGCGGACCCAGACGGCCTGAGTCCCGGCGGAGTGGCGCCGGGCAGCCTGCCAGCCGGCCCATTAGCTTAATTAGACAGCCTCTCCAACGCCGCTTGTTAGCTGGATCATGGACAGATATGCTAACGGGCTACGTTCAGCAGGGCGAGGCGTTAAGTGGCTGCTTGAAATTCACAACGCTTTGATACAGAACGCTTCTCCATGCAGAATACCCAGCAGCTGAAGGTCAAACCATATACTGACTATATGTATTGATATGTATAGTTACTATCTATATGTATGGATATGTATAGTTACCATCTATATGTATTGATATGTATTGATATGTGTAGTTACTATCTATATGTATGGATATGTATAGTTACCATCTATATGTATTGATATGTATTGATATGTATAGTTACCATCTATATGTATTGATATGTATTGATATGTGTAGTTACTATCTATATGTATTGATATGTATAGTTACTATCTATATGTATGGATATGTATAGTAACCATCTATATGTATTGATATGTATTGATATGTGTAGTTACTATCTATATGTATTGATATGTATAGTTACTATCTATATGTATTGATATGTGTAGTTACCATCTATATGTATTGATATGTATAGTTACTATCTATATGTATGGATATGTAGTTACTATCTATATGTATTGATATGTATAGTTACTATCTATATGTATCTATATGTATTGATATGTATAGTTACCATCTATATGTATTGATATGTATAGTTACTATCTATATGTATGGATATGTATAGTTACCATCTATATGTATTGATATGTATTGATATGTGTAGTTACTATCTATATGTATTGATATGTGTAGTTACTATCTATATGTATGGATATGTATAGTTACTATCTATATGTATGGATATGTATAGTAACCATCTATATGTATTGGTATGTATTGATATGTGTAGTTACTATCTATATGTATTGATATGTGTAGTTACTATCTATATGTATAGTTACTATCTATATGTATTGATATGTGTAGTTACTATATGTATTGATATGTATAGTTACTATCTATATGTATTGATACGTGTATGAAGTGGTCCTGATGAGACTGTGACTGGGATTCAGGTGGATTTGAGTTTTCTCTGCGTTCGTCAGGAAAGTCGAACTGCTGATCTCTGACCGCTTGTCAGACGCGGCAGACGGTGCCGCCATCAGGCCGCCGCCGCCTGTCCACTGCTGAGCTCTGCTGACCTCCGACTGACAGGGAAGGCTTTATTCTACGATGCTGTACATGCATCTGAAAATAAATCACCTACAACTGGAAGAATAGCAGAAGAATGAACCAACTGTATCTTAGTTGAACTTTCAGAGTGAACGCCTCACCAGCAACCCTGCAGCCTGCTCAGTCCGTCTGTCCGTCTGTCTGTCGTGTTTGGTCCCGCCCCCACATGTAAGAAACATTCTACTAGGGAACATCAGTCAATATATTTCCTGCCTTAAATCACTGCTGGGTGAAAACACGTCTCCAAAAGCAGAGGGACGGAGGGGTTTTCAGCCAATAAGAGGGAGGAACTGCTGTGGGACTCCGCCTCCTCCCCATATTGTCTCACCTGGCCCTGTGACCAGCTCTCCCTACCCATAATCCTTTCTGACCAGAGATAAACCCCTTTGGTGTGTAATCCCATCAGCCCTGTGCTGTACACAGGCTGGACTGTTAAAACTAAATGGATGTCAATAAGAAAATCAGCTTTCTTCTTGTCTTCACTCCTGGAAACCTTGGAGATACGAGGCTTTGTTAACCCTGAGTAACCTGGTTTAGGTTAACCCATGTAACCATCATAACTAGGTCAGAATAACTTGGTACTCTGGTAAT
>JAXDDX010000118.1:1275000-1302500 GCA_034670405.1 Hoplostethus atlanticus
TTTTCTAAATTATTTTTATTTAACAAATTCATTGAAATAATAAAGTATCTTGAATATATGTCAAGATGTTTCCACGGTTGCTAGGAGACGCATTCACTGTTTCTGTATGGGATTTACAGTCACTGTAGAACACGCTTTCAACCGATCAATTTCCAGGATGGAAACAACCGATTTCATAAAAATATAATAAAAGTAAGAACCAGCCTGAACAGCTCAGTCAGTAGAGCATGAGACTCTCAGTCTTAAGGTTGTGAGTTTGATCCCCGTATAGGGTCTAGTACAGTACGATGATTGTAATGTAGTAAGATGAAACCTTACTACAGCCTCTACTACATCATTTATGGCGATAGATAGTACATTTACAGTCTTGAGGTTTCATATATGGCATGGTTTCATTTATAATATTTTTAGCACAGCTTTTCAGTTCTTTAATATTGTTGGAACACATGATATTTAATAAGGTCTATACAATTTGTTCGTTTTTAATTCAACAATTACTTACGCATTCAATCTAGTAGCAATTCGTTGCCAATCTTTCTCTCTCCCTTTATTTAATGCAATCGTATTTCCCTTTTCATTGTAATATGGCTGAATTCTCCATAGACCTCCACTAAAAGTCGCTGTTCAGTGGCCGTGAACATTGCGGCTCTGTCTTTACCGTCATTTTTCGCCATGATGAATCGATCAGATCCATGATCGACCTCTCGGGCTGCTTAAATAAACTGTGTATAAATGTGCACGCGCAATTATCTGGATTGCTTGAGCCTGGCTCGGTTTAGCCCGATCACGTTAGCTTGACTTGGGCTTCGTGGAACCGATTTAGCCCTGATTGATTTGTTAGGTTAATTCAAACCAGGCTTGCGAGGTTAATCGCCGCTTTTCTAAGCCTGCTTTGTGGAACAGCCCCCAGACCAGAAGAGACCAGTAGACACCAGACCAGACCAGACCAGACCAGACCAGAAGAGACCAGTAGACACCAGACCAGACCAGTAGAGATCAGACCAGACCAGACCAGAAGAGACCAGTAGACACCAGACCAGATCAGTAGAGACCAGAACAGACCAGACCAGACCAGACAAGAAGAGACCAGTAAACACCAGACCAGACCAGAAGAGACCAGACCAGACCAGACCAGAAGAGAGAGAGATACAGGAAGACCAGAGGAGGTCAGAAGAGGATACAGGAGGCCAGAGGAGAATACAGGAGGTCAGAGGAGGTCAGAGGAGGATACAGGAGGTCAGAGGAGGTCAGAGGAGGATACAGGAGGCCAGAGGAGGTCAGAGGAGGTCAGAAGAGGATACAGGAGGCCAGAGGAGGTCAGAGGAGGATACAGGAGGTCAGAGGTCAGAGGGGGATACAGGAGGCCAGAGGAGGTCAGAGGAGAATACAGGAGGTCAGAGGAGGTCAGAGGAGGATACAGGAGGTCAGAGGAGGTCAGAGGAGGTCAGAGGAGGATACAGGAGGTCAGAGGAGGCCAGAGGAGGTCAGAGGAGGATACAGGAGGTCAGAGGAGGCCAGAGGAGGATACAGGAGGCCAGAGGAGGATACAGGAGGTTAGAGGAGGTCAGAGGAGGTCAGAGGAGGTCAGAAGAGGATACAGGAGGCCAGAGGAGGTCAGAGGAGGATACAGGAGGTCAGAGGAGGTCAGAAGAGGATACAGGAGGCCAGAGGAGGTCAGAGGAGGATACAGGAGGTCAGAGGAGGTCAGAGGAGGATACAGGAGGTCAGAGGAGGATACAGGAGGTCAGAGGAGGTCAGAGGAGGATACAGGAGGCCAGAGGAGAATACAGGAGGTCAGAGGAGGTCAGAAGAGGATATAGGAGGCCAGAGGAGGTCAGAGGAGGATACAGGAGGCCAGAGGAGACACAGAAGATTACTGTCAAAGGCTCCGTTCACACTGCAGAACTTCAACTGTATCCATACCGATATGAACCGACTGATCGTCTCTATCCAGGATGTAACCATAACCATACCGATATGACCTGACAGTGATGATCAGAGGATCAATAACATCACATTCGGTTTCTGCCTGTCTTCCAGTTTTGACCCAAATACCAATCAAGTGTCTGTCTGTCTTTCTGTCCATTGTTGTCTCGTTGTCCTCCATGCTAACGCTGCTAGCGAAGCTGACAACATGACGACAACTGATGGAAGATTTATTTGTTGTCATGGTAATACTGATTCTGATTGGAGTGTTCAAATAAAAGTCACATGACTCTGAACTGATGTTGTACCTCAGATCCATGAGGTCCAGATGGGAAGTGAAACTGATCTGAGTCACATGGAGGAAACCCTCTGAGCTGCAGAGTGGGCGGAGCCTGAACATCGGTCCGAGCATCATCACATTAACATTAAGCCAATAGCAGCAGTCAGAGGTTGGTCTGCAGGCCCAAACATCCACAACATCACCGGCATCAACAGACCTCTGACCTCTGACCTGACCTCTAACCCTAACCCTCAACAAGACTAGATGAAACTGAGTGTAAATGTCGTGATCATCAAGTCAAATGTCTTTTTCATTTGAAAGGTAGAATGAACAACAAGGTTCTCACTTTGGTCCTGATGTTGAATGTTGAATTGAATGACTTCTCCATGACGTTCCCTAACTAAGTCACAGTGCTTCATGACCAGAACTGTTCTTCCTCTCTGGTGTGTTCATGTGGTTCTCCGGTCTGAAGACCAGCTGATGTGTGAAACAAGATACATTCTGCTAGATTCCTGCATAGGCGCCGATTTATGTTTTTGCCAGTGGGTGCTCAAAGTAAGTGAACACCACCTAGGTGAAGATTGTCACAAAATCACTTTTATTGCGCTTGTGCTAATCACTTAGCTTGCTTTAGTAACACCGTGGTGCTGCTGTCATCTGTCAGACGTAGACACACCGAAACAACACTGCTCTGCTACAAATCCATCTGGTGGTGGATCCTCACTCTGACTGTCTTTACACTCGGTATCTCTCTCGGTTTTTTAATGACAAATTCGTCCATTTTTACCGAATCATCACCCGTGTTTCACACTTGCTGTGTCGCTAGCTAGTAGCTACGTGATGGAACAACGTTGGTTTAGCCGACTCTAACGTTACATTGGCAGTTGGCTACGTGACCACGCCCCTTAACGTAGCCTACACACACACACACAGAGCTGTAACAAGTTTAATTGGATGATGCGATTTGTAGTTAAAACGTTCACTGATAATAATAAGTAATAATAGAATAAATAGATGCAGGTTGGTTTTTAAAAAAAATACATTTATTTATTCATTTATTTTTTACTCGGCCTTCCCCGTGGTGGCTCAACCTTTTTGGTGGGTGCTCCAGAACCCACGTGATCGGCGCGTATGGATTCCTGGGAAGTGGCCCATGTGGAGAATCCCCCGACATTCCCTGACTTCCACAGAGAGCTTATCCATTTCCCCGTCTTTCCCTGTCTGGAATACACCTCATTCACTTTCCCAGCCCCAGACTCTCCCAGCCAGTCCAGGGATTCAAACAGACAACCTTCCACCAAGATGAACTCCAACCTACAGGTTCATCTGAGCAGCATCCAGGACTCACCGGGTCGGAGAAACAGTAGAGAACTTAAGGCTGCGTTCACAACCAGCATGTTCTGGTGGGTTTATTAAACTCTGCAGCCTGAAAAACCTGAACCAACCAAACACTGAAATACAACAAAGTCATCTTCTCCTCTCTGGTCCGGACCGGATCCAACAGGTTTTAGAAATACTGAATGATGAATTCAAGGTAATTAATAATATTTATTGTTTTGGAATACGACTCGACAAAATCTGAAACTCCCATTTTCTTTTGGTACCAGAGAAGGAGAAGCTTCGATGGACAGACTGGGATGAAGTGTGTGTGTGTGTGTGTGTGTGTCATGGTAAAAGACATTTCTCCTCCAGCTAATATGGATTTGAAGAAAAAGTGCCGAGTGATCTGGTTCTGTAGCTTCAAACAGCAGAACATACAGACGCTTTTCACAACACACACACACACACACACACACACACACACACACACAGGGCGTGCATGATTCTGGAGAATATCCATTGAAAATTTGCAGGAGTCGCTGGTGTTTTAGAGGAATTTCATCATCCAGGCTGCAGAAAGCAGAGAGCAGCTTCACATGGAAACAGAAGCAACAAATAGTACAAATAAATGATAATAATAATAATAATAATAATAACAATAACAACAACAACAACAACAACAATCTAATAAAACGAGACGCCGTTTGTTTCTACATCGGGATCTATCATGCAGAATGCATCGTGGCATCCTACTGGCTGCCCAGTAAACGGTGGATTTCCACACCAGTATGACGGACAGACAGCGTATGTGTGCATGTGCGCGCACGCGCGTGCGTGTACGTGTGTGTGTGTGTGTGTGTGTGTGTGTGTCCTGGCAGCCTGCGGCATCGTCCGACTGTGTGAATGATTCAGTAATGTAGACCGACTACTAAATATTAATCTACCGAGTTAAACCCAGTGCGCTGTCTGGCAGGCTGCTGAACGGGACAAACACGTCTCCACCGGATTCCGCGTCCTACTAATAACGATAATATCCATCATGTGAACAATACGAGTGAATTAAATCGTTATATAACGGAACCGAGCGGCCGGGCTGGAGTCCTGATGCTGGCCCAGTTAGAAGAGCTGCACCCAACTGTCAGATCATGTCAAATATCACATATAATATAACGTTAGCATCCCGGCGACTCATATCCACATATTACTGGATAACTACAAGTAAAATGGCTTTTGGCTCACCGGGTCGGACCGGGTCGGACCGAGTAATCTCCAAAAAAAATCAGTGTGAACGGAGAGGAGTGGAAACTTTAGCCGGAGCTCCGGTCTGGTCCTACGGCGGGGGAAGCTCCGATCCGACGCCGAGAATGAGCGCTGTGATCCTGGCTGTGTGCGGACCGAGTGTCCACTGGTCCGAGAGTCTGATGGCCGAACCGACAGACGGCAGGAAGCCGGGTTGTTGCGGTCCGTCTGGGGCTGAAAATCACTCACTGCTGCTCGGATAAAGTTGATCTCCTGCCCTCCTCAACTGTCGCCATCTTTACCCGCGGGGCATGACGGGTAATCCTCAGGAATCCCCCACACACGCGTCCTGCGTCCTGACGTTACACACCTAGACATACAACTTGAGATTCATCATCATAACAGTGATATTAATGATAAAACACATTTAATATAGTAACATTTAACATACAATAATAACAACAGTAGTAGCAGTAGTAGTAGTAGTAGTAGCAGTAGTAGTAATAGTAGTAGTAGCAGTAGTACTAGTAGTAGTAGTAGTAGTAGTAATAATAGTAGTAGTAGTAGTAGTAATAGTAGTAGTAGTAGTAGTAGTTGTAGTAGTAATAATAGTAGTAGTAGTAGTAGTAATAGTACTAGTAGTAGTAGCAGTAGTAGTACTAGTAGTAGTAGCAGTAGTACTAGTAGTAGTAGTAGTAGTAGTAGTAGTAGTAATAATAGTAGTAGTAGTAGTAGTAGTAATAGTAGTAGTAGTAGTAGTTGTAGTAGTAATAGTGTTACATTGCATTATATTACAGTCATTTAGACCCTTTTATCCAAAGCGACTTACAGTAAGGTCATTCAATGTAGGTAGAGAACAACTAGAGAACTACTAGAGAACTACTAGAGAGAACTACTAGAGAACTACTAGATAACTACTAGAGAGAACTACTAGAGAGAACTACTAGATAACTACTAGAGAGAACTACTAGAGAGAACTACTAGAGAATTACTAGAGAACTACTAGAGAGAACTACTAGAGAACTACTAGAGAACTACTAGAGAATTACTAGAGAACTACTAGAGAATTACTAGAGAGAACTACTAGAGAGAACTACTAGAGAACTACTAGAGAATTACTAGAGAGAACTACTAGAGAGAACTACTAGAGAACTACTAGAGAGAACTACTAGTCACCAGTCATGTCCTTCCTCAACATCATCTAACAGCAGAACTAGTGCTGAGGTAGAAGATCAATAAGTTATCTACCTACTTTTATTAAACAAATGGGTGAGTGCTAAGAGGAAGTAGTAGTACTAGTAGTAATCGTAGTAGTAATCGTAATAGTAGTAGTAATAGTAGTAGTAGTAATATTAGTAGTAGTACTACTACTAGTACTGTTATTATATTGTATTATTATTATGTTGTATTGTTATTATGTTGTATTGGTATTATTATGTTGTATTGGTTATTATGTTGTATTGTTATTATGTTGTATTGGTATTATGTTGTATTGTTATTATGTTGTATTGGTATTATTATGTTGTATTGGTATTATGTTGTATTGTTATGTTGTATTGGTATTATGTTGTATTGGTATGTTGTATTGGTATGTTGTATTGGTATTATGTTGTATTGTTATGTTGTATTGTTATTATGTTGTATTGGTATTATGTTGTATTGTTATTATGTTGTATTGGTATTATGTTGTATTGTTATTATGTTGTACTGTTATTATGTTGTATTGGTATTATGTTGTATTGTGGGGATCACTGCACTGGTCTGTTGTTATTGACACTATTGTCGTCTTCCCGTCTGCTTTGACACACAGACAGAGAGACAGACAGAGAGACAGATAGATAGACAGAGAGACAGACAGACAGACAGGCAGACAGACAGACAGACAGACAGGCAGAAAGAGAGCGACAGGTCTGTAGGTGGCAGTAGTAACCAGCTCTGAGCAGGACTGGAATCTGTGGGTCAAAGGTCAGAGAGGAAGGGTGACCCAACCTGGTGAAGACCCAGCTGTCCTCCCGTCTCACTCCATGTGGAGAGACACTAAAAGAGTTTCATCATTCTGGTTTTAGTGTCCATGATGGTCTGAATGTCTCTGATGAGGAGAAACTGGAGAAACTCTGAGTTCTGGAATATTTTGGCCTAAAATGGTCAAATTTAAAGGTCGGATGTCGTTAGGAAACATCAGCAGCTTCATCAGTGGACCCCCGGTGAGACGGGTTGGGGGTTCGACTCCCCTGGCCGTACTGAAATGAAGCGGTGCAGTAAACCACCTGTAGGTCAGCAGCCCACCGTCATTTAAATACACATGGAAATATAACTATAGAAATATAACTATAGAAATATAACTATAGAAATATAAACATAGAAAATAACTACAGAAATATAAACATAATATCAACATAAAACATAACTATAGAAATATTAACATAGAAAATAACTACAGAAATATAAACATAGAAACATAACTACAGAAATATAAACATAGAAAATAACTATAGAAATATAAACATAGAAAATAACTACAGAAATATAAACATAGAAACATAACTATAGAAATATAAACATAGAAACATAACTATAGAAATATAAACATAGAAACATAACTATAGAAATATAAACATAGAAATATACTCATACGAGTATCAGTATTATGATACTTATGCCTCCGTTCTGGACTATATCAACACTAACATCAGTAGTGTTACCACCATCAAACAGATCACAACGTTCCCAAATCAGAAGCCGTGGATGAACAGAGCGGTCCGCCTGCTGCTGAAAGCACGAGACACTGCTTCCAGGTCAGGTGACGCGCAGGCCTACAGTTCATCCAGGGCTAACCTGAAGAGGGGCATCAAGAGGGCCAGGCACGGCCACAAGCTGAGGATTGAGGAGCACTTCAATAACATCTTCGACCCCCGATGCATGTGGCAAGGCATCCAGGCCATAACAGATTACAAACCCGCTCTGACAGGGACAACCAGGAGGCCATCAAGGCTGTGCTCCCCGCTGACCACCAGCCCCCCCCCCCCCACCGACGTGTGTGCTGCACTGAGCCGGACTAACGCATGCAAGGATGCTGGCCCTGATGGCATCCCGGACGCTGCTCAGGGTCTGTGCTGGTAGCTGTCTGAGGTCCTGACTGACATCTTCAACCTGTCCCCTCATGCTTCAAGACCACCTCCATCATGCCGATGCCAAAACACACCGCAGTGAGCCTTAGTGACTTTAGCCCTGTTGCACTCACCTCACCATCATGAAGTGCTTCGAGAGGCTGGTCCTGGCTCACCTCAAAACCTCCCTACCACCCACACTGGACCCTCTGATTCACCTATCACCAGAACAGGTGTACGGAGGACGCCATCTCCATGGCACTACACTGCCCTCTCCCACCTGGACAACAACACCTATGTCAGAATGTTGTTCATCGACTTCAGCTCAGCATTCAACACCATCATACCCACCAAACTCAGTGACCTTGGCATCAACACCTCCCTCTGCAACTGGATACTGGACTTCCTAACCAACAGACCTCAGTATGTTAGGTTAGACAACCACACCTCCTCAACCCTCACCCTGAACACCGGCGTCCCACAGGGCTGTGTGCGGAGTCCTCTCCTCTACTCCCGCTTCACCTACGACTGCACACCTGTACATGGTTCCAACACCATTATCAAGTTTGGTTGGTTGTCTGGTTGGCCTCATCAACAACGATGAGTCGGCCTACAGGGAGGAGGTCCAGCACCTGGCGGTGTGGTGCACCGACAACAACCTGGCCCTCAACACCAAGAAGACCAAGGAGCTCATTGTGGACTTCAGGAAGTCCAAAGCCGGCACACACCCCCCCATCCGCATCAACGGGACGGAGGTTGAGTGTGTCGCCAGCTTTAAGTTTCTGGGCGACCTTGCTGAACTCGTCACCACGGTGATTGCAGCCCCCCCGCGGTCACCTCCCAGTCCCCCCCCCACACCTGCACTATATACTGTTTATCTATATGTTTTGCATCATATATTTTGTACCCTGTTTATACTATCATTATTACTGTACATAGTATTAGTATTAGTATTAGGGCTGTGCCATATCATATCGTTCACGATAATACCGGTATAAATTTGTACACGAAAAAAAGTGTCATATCATGATATTAACGATATAGCGGCGTGATGCCGTGTTGACACATTTGCATACGCTAGCGCACCAGAACGACACAAGCACGGCTCGCATCTGAATCCTAGCTACTAGCTGAAAGGGGAGCTACTTCGGTTAGGTTAGGTTAAAACGCTTACGGCTAAAGGTGGAAACACAACAAACTTTTTTCACCACTTAAAGCAAAAACACACACGCGAGTACGAGGACAGTCAGAAGTCGCGTGAGGAGAGTTTAGCAGCTGGTGATGTGCGGCCCAAAATGACACGAACTCAGCCGAGCATAGCTGGAGCGCGCAAGTAGCACAATATGACAGGAAAAGCAAACGGTGGAATGAAATCACAGAAGCGGTTACATATTGTTTGGCTAAGGATGTGATGCCAATCCAGACGGGCGAAAAGGAGCTTTAAGCGACTGGTTCAGAAGCTCGACCCAAGATACAACATCCCAGGTAGGAAATATGTGTGAAGAATACCATGACAAGCTAGCAGCTACGCTGTCGTCAGTGAAGTTGTTTTGCCTCAACCACGGACATGTAGTCGAGCCGAACTTCGGAGCCGAACTTCAGCTGGCCGTGCACTACATCCACAGCGACTGGACGCTGCGCAACTCCTGCCTTGAGACGAGTTCCCTTCCCGAGGACCACACGGGAGAATGTGTCTGCCAGCTGGATGGATACTTCTAACCTGCAATAAGTCCATTTTCTAAGTGTTTACTTGTACAGTTCCAGCACTGACATTCTACCTCATTTGATGGTAATCCATCTTACGTTTACACAAAACAGTTAGAGGCAACTTTATTTTAAGTTTTAACAGTATTTTTATTTCATTTTTATAAGCAGTGTTTACATTTTGACTGAAGGTTTCTTTGGATTGCTGCTGTTTACATTTGTACTTATGTACTTTGTACATTTGAGGTCAGTTTTATTAGGCGATACTATTTTGCAGGCTCCTGAAGAGTAAAAGGTTAAGTTACTTTTAGTTATTGTTAAACTAAAATATTAAACAATTGAGTTATTTATACTTTTACTGAAGATTCCAAGGAAAACACTATTATACCTACTTTTATGTTTATATTTTGACTTATGTTGTCACTATTTGCACTAATAAATGCTGCTGCAATCACCAATAAAACATTGTTCAGTATTTCTTTTTTCATATCGTCATGAATATCATTACCGCAAATTATCCTGAAATATCGTGATATTATTTTAAGGCTATATCGCCCACCCCTAATTAGTATTATACTTCACTGTTCATACTGTCAGTATTGTCCATACTGTATATATCTTATCATATTCATATCTATCCCTTACTGTTATTTAATATATTTATAATACCACTATATATATGTACATACTCTCACTTTACTGCTATTTGTACTTCTGGTTAGATGAACTGCATTTCGTTGTCTCAGTACTTGTACACTGTGCAGTGACAATAAAGTTAATCTAATCTAATCTAAAAAATATAAACATAGAAATATAACTATGGAAATATAAACATAGAAATATAACTATGGAAATATAACTATGAATATATAAATATAAATATAGAACTATATATTCCAATTCTCTCAATTTATCAGGCTCACAGTTTACGAGTTTTCTCTGCAGTAATTGAGTCACTCAACATGTAGGCATCAAAACCAACCACAAAACAACAGATTCACACACACACACACACACAGTGGCAGAGAGGAATCAGAAGCTCAACAACAGGAGAGGGAAGAGGAGAGGAGGGGAGAGGAAAGGAGAGGAGAGGAGGAGAGGAGAGGAGGAGGAGGTCATTTACATGAGGTTGAAAGGAAGAAGGAAATAAATGTGTCAGCTTGGATGACCTCCCCTCTCCTCTTCCTCCTCCCATTCTTTTTCTCCTCCTCTTGTCTCCTCATCTCCTCCTCCTATCCTCTTCTCTCCTACTCTCTTTCACCTCCTCCTATCATCTTTGTCCTTTTGCTCTCCTCGCCTCTTCTCTTCCTCATCACCATTCTCGTTACCTTCCCTTCCTCTAGTCTCTCCTCCTCCTTATCCTCTTTTCCTCCCACCTTATCCAAAGTCCTCCTCTCCTCTCTCCTCCTCCTCCTCTCCTCCTCCTCCTCCTCCTCTCTGTACCAGAGGAAATCAAGCACAAAGCCAGCAGAGTGTTTGAGTCAGCGTACGTCAAACAAAATCCCACTCAATATACAGGTGGAGGAGGTGTGTGTGTGTGTGTGTGTGTGTGTGTGTGTGTGTGTGTGTGTGTGAGAATGTGTGTGTGTGTGTGTGTGTGTTTATCGAGGGAAAAGAGACAGGAAGAAAGAAAATCCTGTTTGTTGTTACAGCTGAAGGAGGAGGAGGAGACACCTGGAAAGTTAAACTCAGTAGGTTAAACTAACCAGGTTAAACTAACCAGGTTAAGGTATGCAGTAACCTGACTCCTACCAGCAGCACCTTCTCTTCCAAACAACGTCAGACTGGAAGACAGCTGAAGGAGTCAGAGGGAAGACTAAAGTTGAGTTACAACATGTTGAGGTTAACATGAAAACCTTCATGGTGATGTCAGAGCTGCTACAGCAACACCAACCAGATGAAGCTTCACCAAACAGGCTTCACCCCGATGCTGTAAAGTATTGAATAAATGGCCTCAGGTAAGGATCTCTCCAACAGCCAGTGTGTGATCCAGTATTGTATCAGTGTGGCAGGCTCATATTACCAGGACTGTTTTCACCACAACAGTCTTTTGGCTACAGGCTTGTTATGGGTAAATATCCAGGACAGATGGAGGACTGGTTCCAGTCGCTCCCACAACCCAAAGGAGAAACCAAATGTTGGTTTTCACTCCAAGGAAGGAAGATTCAGTCATTCAAATATTCACATTCAGTGAATAAGATGAGAATCCAGTACAGAAAATGATCAGCACTATTTGATAACTGTGTCTCATTCTCTGACTAAATACTACTAAATACTACTAAATACTACCTGGCCTGAAAACCGACATTATTCATTCTCTTGAGACCCTTCAGGCCTCAATTCCACCTGGTATTAAAAAGCAGTCTATATCTGGAGTCTTATCTGGATGAGAACAAACATGTTAATATAAAACGCCACTACAGGTAGAAACATCACCACAGGTAGAAACATAGAAACGTCACCACAGGTAGAAACGTCACCACAGGTAGAAACATCACTACAGGTAGAAACGTCACCACAGGTAGAAACATCACTACAGGTAGAAACGTCACCACAGGTAGAAACATCACTACAGGTAGAAACGTCACCACAGGTAGAAACATCACTACAGGTAGAAACGTCACCACAGGTAGAAACATCACTACAGGTAGAAACATCACCACAGGGAGAAACATCACTACAGATAGAAACATCACCACAGGTAGAAACGTCACTACATCACTACAGGTAGAAACGTCACTACAGGTAGAAACATCACCACAGGGAGAAACATCACTACAGGTAGAAACATCACCACAGGTAGAAACGTCACTACATCACTACAGGTAGAAACATCACCACAGGTAGAAACGTCACTACGTCACAACAGGTAGAAACATCACTACAGGTAGAAACGTCACCACAGGTAGAAACGTCACCACAGGTAGAAACGTCACTACAGGTAGAAACGTCACTACAGGTAGAAACATCACCACAGGTAGAAACGTCACCACAGGTAGAAACGTCACTACAGGTAGAAACATCACCACAGGTAGAAACTTCACCACAGGTAGAAACGTCACTACAGGTAGAAACATCACCACAGGTAGAAACATCACCACAGGGAGAAACGTCACTAGAGGTAGAAACGTCACTACGTCACTACAGGTAGAAACATCACTACAGGTAGAAACATCACTACAGGTAGAAACGTCACTACGTCACTACAGGTAGAAACATCACTACGTCACTACAGGTAGAAACATCACTACAGGTAGAAACGTCACCACAGGTAGAAACATCACTACGTCACTACAGGTAGAAACATCACCACAGGTAGAAATGTCACTACAGGTAGAAACGTCACCACAGGTAGAAACGTCACTACAGGTAGAAACATCACCACAGGTAGAAACGTCACTACAGGTAGAAATATCACCACAGGTAGAAACGTCACCACAGGTAGAAACGTCACTACAGGTAGAAACATCACCACAGGTAGAAACGTCACTACAGGTAGAAACGTCACTACGTCACAACAGGTAGAAACATCACTACAGGTAGAAACGTCACCACAGGTAGAAACGTCACTACAGGTAGAAACGTCACCACAGGTAGAAACGTCACCACAGGTAGAAACGTCACTACAGGTAGAAACATCACCACAGGTAGAAACGTCACTACGTCACAACAGGTAGAAACATCACTACAGGTAGAAACGTCACCACAGGTAGAAACGTCACTACAGGTAGAAACGTCACTACAGGTAGAAACATCACCAAAGGTAGAAACGTCACCACAGGTAGAAACGTCACTACAGGTAGAAACATCACCACAGGTAGAAACGTCACCACAGGTAGAAATGTCACTACAGGTAGAAACATCACCACAGGTAGAAACATCACCACAGGGAGAAACGTCACTACAGGTAGAAACGTCACTACGTCACTACAGGTAGAAACATCACTACAGGTAGAAACGTCACTACGTCACTACAGGTAGAAACATCACTACGTCACTACAGGTAGAAACATCACTACAGGTAGAAACGTCACCACAGGTAGAAACATCACTACGTCACTACAGGTAGAAACATCACCACAGGTAGAAACGTCACTACAGGTAGAAACATCACCACAGGTAGAAACGTCACTACAGGTAGAAACGTCACCACAGGTAGAAATGTCACTACAGGTAGAAACATCACCACAGGTAGAAACGTCACTACAGGTAGAAACGTCACCACAGGTAGAAACGTCACTACAGGTAGAAACATCACCACAGGTAGAAACGTCACTACAGGTAGAAACGTCACCACAGGTAGAAACGTCACTACAGGTAGAAACATCACCACAGGTAGAAACGTCACTACAGGTAGAAACGTCACCACAGGTAGAAATGTCACTACAGGTAGAAACGTCACCACAGGTAGAAACGTCACTACAGGTAGAAACGTCACCACAGGTAGAAACATCACTACAGGTAGAAACGTCACAACAGGTAGAAAGGTCACTACAGGTAGAAACGTCACTACGTCACTACAGGTAGAAACATCACTACAGGTAGAAACGTCACCACAGGTAGAAACATCACCACAGGTAGAAACGTCACTACAGGTAGAAACGTCACTACAGGTAGAAACGTCACCACAGGTAGAAACATCACTACAGGTAGAAAGGTCACTACAGGTAGAAACGTCACTACAGGTAGAAACGTCACTACGTCACTACAGGTAGAAACATCACTACGTCACTACAGGTAGAAACGTCACTACAGGTAGAAACGTCACGACAGGTAGAAACGTCACCACAGGTAGAAACGTCACCACAGGTAGAAACATCACTACAGGTAGAAACATCACTACAAGAAACGTCACTATGTCACTACAGGTAGAAATGTCACCACAGGTAGAAACGTCACTACAGGTAGAAACATCAGTACAGGTAGAAACGTCACTACAGGTAGAAACGTCACCACAGGTAGAAACGTCACTACAGGTAGAAACGTCACCACAGGTAGAACCATCACTACAGGTAGAAACGTCACCACAGGTGGAAACTTCACTACGTCACTACAGGTAGAAACATCACTACAGGTAGAAACGTCACCACAGGTAGAAACGTCACTACAGGTAGAAACGTCACCACAGGTAGAAACATCACCACAGGTAGAAACGTCACTACAGGTAGAAACGTCACCACAGGTAGAAACATCACTACAGGTAGAAACATCACAACAGGTAGAAAGGTCACTACAGGTAGAAACGTCACTACGTCACTACAGGTAGAAACATCACCACAGGTAGAAACGTCACTACAGGTAGAAACGTCACCACAGGTAGAAACATCACTACAGGTAGAAAGGTCACTACAGGTACAAAGGTCACTACAGGTAGAAACATCACTACAGGTAGAAACATCACTACAGGTAGAAACATCACAACAGGTAGAAAGGTCACTACAGGTAGAAACGTCACTACGTCACTACAGGTAGAAACATCACTACAGGTAGAAACGTCACCACAGGTAGAAACGTCACCACAGGTAGAAACGTCACTACAGGTAGAAACATCACTACAAGAAACGTCACTATGTCACTACAGGTAGAAATGTCACCACAGGTAGAAACGTCACTACAGGTAGAAACGTCACCACAGGTAGAAACGTCACCACAGGTAGAAACGTCACTACAGGTAGAAACGTCACCACAGGTAGAAACATCACCACAGGTAGAAACGTCACTACAGGTAGAAACGTCACCACAGGTAGAAACATCACTACAGGTAGAAACATCACAACAGGTAGAAAGGTCACTACAGGTAGAAACGTCACTACGTCACTACAGGTAGAAACATCACTACAGGTAGAAACATCACAACAGGTAGAAAGGTCACTACAGGTAGAAACGTCACTACGTCACTACAGGTAGAAACATCACCACAGGTAGAAACGTCACTACAGGTAGAAACGTCACCACAGGTAGAAACATCACTACAGGTAGAAAGGTCACTACAGGTAGAAAGGTCACTACAGGTAGAAACATCAGTACAGGTAGAAACATCACTACAGGTAGAAACATCACAACAGGTAGAAAGGTCACTACAGGTAGAAACGTCACTACGTCACTACAGGTAGAAACATCACTACAGGTAGAAACGTCACCACAGGTAGAAACGTCACCACAGGTAGAAACGTCACTACAGGTAGAAATATCACTACAGGTAGAAACATCACTACAAGAAACGTCACTATGTCACTACAGGTAGAAATGTCACCACAGGTAGAAACGTCACTACAGGTAGAAACGTCACCACAGGTAGAAACGTCACTACAGGTAGAAACATCACTACAGGTAGAAACGTCACCACAGGCAGAAACATCACTACAGGTAGAAACGTCACCACAGGTAGAAACGTCACTACAGGTAGAAACGTCACCACAGGTAGAAACGTCACCACAGGTAGAAACATCACTACAGGTAGAAATGTCACCACAGGTAGAAACATCACTACAGGTAGAAACGTCACCATAGGTAGAAACGTCACTACAGGTAGAAACGTCACTACGTCACTACAGGTACAAACATCACTACGTCACTACAGGTAGAAACGTCACCACAGGTAGAAACGTCACCACAGGTAGAAACGTCACTACAGGTAGAAACATCACTACAGGTAGAAACATCACCACAGGTAGAAACATCACCACAGGTAGAAACGTCACTACAGGTAGAAACGTCACTATGTCACTACAGGTAGAAACATCACTACAGGTAGAAATGTCACCACAGGTAGAAACATCACTACAGGTAGAAACGTCACCACAGGTAGAAACGTCACTACAGTTAGAAACGTCACTACGTCACTACAGGTAGAAACATCACTACAGGTAGAAATGTCACCACAGGTAGAAACATCACTACAGGTAGAAACGTCACCACAGGTAGAAACGTCACTACAGGTAGAAACGTCACTACGTCACTACAGGTAGAAACATCACTACATCACTACAGGTAGAAACATCACTACAGGTAGAAACGTTACCACAGGTAGAAACATCACCACAGGTAGAAACATCACTACAGGTAGAAACGTCACCACAGGTAGAAACGTCACTACAGGTAGAAACATCACTACAGGTAGAAACGTCACCACAGGTAGAAACATCACTACGTCACTACAGGTAGAAACATCACTACGTCACTACAGGTAGAAACATCACTACAGGTAGAAACATCACCACAGGTAGAAACATCACTACAGGTAGAAACGTCACTACGTCACTACAGGTAGAAACATCACTACGTCACTACAGATAGAAACATCACTACAGGTAGAAACATCACCACAGGTAGAAACGTCACCACAGGTAGAAACGTCACCACAGTCACCACAGGTAGAAACGTCACTACAGGTAGAAACATCACCACAGGTAGAAACGTCACTACAGGTAGAAACGTCACTACGTCACTACAGGTAGAAACATCACTACAGGTAGAAACATCACCACAGGTAGAAACGTCACTACAGGTAGAAACATCACTACGTCACTACAGGTAGAAACATCACTCCAGGTAGAAACGTCACTACAGGTAGAAACGTCACTACAGATAGAAACATCACTACAGGTAGAAACGTCACCACAGGTAGAAACGTCACTACAGGTAGAAACGTCACCACAGGTAGAAACGTCACTACAGTTAGAAACGTCACTACGTCACTACAGGTAGAAACATCACTACAGGTAGAAATGTCACTACAGGTAGAAACATCACCACAGGGAGAAACATCACTACAGGTAGAAACATCACCACAGGTAGAAACGTCACTACATCACTACAGGTAGAAACATCACCACAGGTAGAAACGTCACTACGTCACAACAGGTAGAAACATCACTACAGGTAGAAACGTCACCACAGGTAGAAACGTCACCACAGGTAGAAACGTCACTACAGGTAGAAACGTCACTACAGGTAGAAACATCACCACAGGTAGAAACGTCACCACAGGTAGAAACGTCACTACAGGTAGAAACATCACCACAGGTAGAAACTTCACCACAGGTAGAAACGTCACTACAGGTAGAAACATCACCACAGGTAGAAACATCACCACAGGGAGAAATGTCACTAGAGTTAGAAACGTCACTACGTCACTACAGGTAGAAACATCACTACAGGTAGAAATGTCACTACAGGTAGAAACATCACCACAGGGAGAAACATCACTACAGGTAGAAACATCACCACAGGTAGAAACGTCACTACATCACTACAGGTAGAAACATCACCACAGGTAGAAACGTCACTACGTCACAACAGGTAGAAACATCACTACAGGTAGAAACGTCACCACAGGTAGAAACGTCACCACAGGTAGAAACGTCACTACAGGTAGAAACGTCACTACAGGTAGAAACATCACCACAGGTAGAAACGTCACCACAGGTAGAAACGTCACTACAGGTAGAAACATCACCACAGGTAGAAACTTCACCACAGGTAGAAACGTCACTACAGGTAGAAACATCACCACAGGTAGAAACATCACCACAGGGAGAAACGTCACTAGAGGTAGAAACGTCACTACGTCACTACAGGTAGAAACATCACTACAGGTAGAAACATCACTACAGGTAGAAACGTCACTACGTCACTACAGGTAGAAACATCACTACGTCACTACAGGTAGAAACATCACTACAGGTAGAAACGTCACCACAGGTAGAAACATCACTACGTCACTACAGGTAGAAACATCACCACAGGTAGAAATGTCACTACAGGTAGAAACGTCACCACAGGTAGAAACGTCACTACAGGTAGAAACATCACCACAGGTAGAAACGTCACTACAGGTAGAAATATCACCACAGGTAGAAACGTCACCACAGATAGAAACGTCACTACAGGTAGAAACATCACCACAGGTAGAAACGTCACTACAGGTAGAAACGTCACTACGTCACAACAGGTAGAAACATCACTACAGGTAGAAACGTCACCACAGGTAGAAACGTCACTACAGGTAGAAACGTCACCACAGGTAGAAACGTCACCACAGGTAGAAACGTCACTACAGGTAGAAACATCACCACAGGTAGAAACGTCACTACGTCACAACAGGTAGAAACATCACTACAGGTAGAAACGTCACCACAGGTAGAAACGTCACTACAGGTAGAAACGTCACTACAGGTAGAAACATCACCAAAGGTAGAAACGTCACCACAGGTAGAAACGTCACTACAGGTAGAAACATCACCACAGGTAGAAACGTCACCACAGGTAGAAATGTCACTACAGGTAGAAACATCACCACAGGTAGAAACATCACCACAGGGAGAAACGTCACTACAGGTAGAAACGTCACTACGTCACTACAGGTAGAAACATCACTACAGGTAGAAACGTCACTACGTCACTACAGGTAGAAACATCACTACGTCACTACAGGTAGAAACATCACTACAGGTAGAAACGTCACCACAGGTAGAAACATCACTACGTCACTACAGGTAGAAACATCACCACAGATAGAAACGTCACTACAGGTAGAAACGTCACCACAGGTAGAAACGTCACTACAGGTAGAAACATCACCACAGGTAGAAACGTCACTACAGGTAGAAACGTCACCACAGGTAGAAATGTCACTACAGGTAGAAACATCACCACAGGTAGAAACGTCACTACAGGTAGAAACGTCACCACAGGTAGAAACGTCACTACAGGTAGAAACATCACCACAGGTAGAAACGTCACTACAGGTAGAAACGTCACCACAGGTAGAAACGTCACTACAGGTAGAAACATCACCACAGGTAGAAACGTCACTACAGGTAGAAACGTCACCACAGGTAGAAATGTCACTACAGGTAGAAACGTCACCACAGGTAGAAACGTCACTACAGGTAGAAACGTCACCACAGGTAGAAACATCACTACAGGTAGAAACATCACAACAGGTAGAAAGGTCACTACAGGTAGAAACGTCACTACGTCACTACAGGTAGAAACATCACTACAGGTAGAAACGTCACCACAGGTAGAAACATCACCACAGGTAGAAACGTCACTACAGGTAGAAACGTCACTACAGGTAGAAACGTCACCACAGGTAGAAACATCACTACAGGTAGAAAGGTCACTACAGGTAGAAACGTCACTACAGGTAGAAACGTCACTACGTCACTACAGGTAGAAACATACATCACTACGTCACTACAGGTAGAAACGTCACTACAGGTAGAAACGTCACGACAGGTAGAAACGTCACCACAGGTAGAAACGTCACCACAGGTAGAAACATCACTACAGGTAGAAACATCACTACAAGAAACGTCACTATGTCACTACAGGTAGAAATGTCACCACAGGTAGAAACGTCACTACAGGTAGAAACATCAGTACAGGTAGAAACGTCACTACAGGTAGAAACGTCACCACAGGTAGAAACGTCACTACAGGTAGAAACGTCACCACAGGTAGAACCATCACTACAGGTAGAAACGTCACCACAGGTGGAAACTTCACTACGTCACTACAGGTAGAAACATCACTACAGGTAGAAACGTCACCACAGGTAGAAACATCACTACAGGTAGAAACGTCACCACAGGTAGAAACGTCACTACAGGTAGAAACGTCACCACAGGTAGAAACATCACCACAGGTAGAAACGTCACTACAGGTAGAAACGTCACCACAGGTAGAAACATCACTACAGGTAGAAACATCACAACAGGTAGAAAGGTCACTACAGGTAGAAACGTCACTACGTCACTACAGGTAGAAACATCACCACAGGTAGAAACGTCACTACAGGTAGAAACGTCACCACAGGTAGAAACATCACTACAGGTAGAAAGGTCACTACAGGTACAAAGGTCACTACAGGTAGAAACATCAGTACAGGTAGAAACATCACTACAGGTAGAAACATCACAACAGGTAGAAAGGTCACTACAGGTAGAAACGTCACTACGTCACTACAGGTAGAAACATCACTACAGGTAGAAACGTCACCACAGGTAGAAACGTCACCACAGGTAGAAACGTCACTACAGGTAGAAACATCACTACAAGAAACGTCACTATGTCACTACAGGTAGAAATGTCACCACAGGTAGAAACGTCACTACAGGTAGAAACGTCACCACAGGTAGAAACGTCACCACAGGTAGAAACGTCACTACAGGTAGAAACGTCACCACAGGTAGAAACATCACCACAGGTAGAAACGTCACTACAGGTAGAAACGTCACCACAGGTAGAAACATCACTACAGGTAGAAACATCACAACAGGTAGAAAGGTCACTACAGGTAGAAACGTCACTACGTCACTACAGGTAGAAACATCACTACAGGTAGAAACATCACAACAGGTAGAAAGGTCACTACAGGTAGAAACGTCACTACGTCACTACAGGTAGAAACATCACCACAGGTAGAAACGTCACTACAGGTAGAAACGTCACCACAGGTAGAAACATCACTACAGGTAGAAAGGTCACTACAGGTAGAAAGGTCACTACAGGTAGAAACATCAGTACAGGTAGAAACATCACTACAGGTAGAAACATCACAACAGGTAGAAAGGTCACTACAGGTAGAAACGTCACTACGTCACTACAGGTAGAAACATCACTACAGGTAGAAACGTCACCACAGGTAGAAACGTCACCACAGGTAGAAACGTCACTACAGGTAGAAATATCACTACAGGTAGAAACATCACTACAAGAAACGTCACTATGTCACTACAGGTAGAAATGTCACCACAGGTAGAAACGTCACTACAGGTAGAAACGTCACCACAGGTAGAAACGTCACTACAGGTAGAAACATCACTACAGGTAGAAACGTCACCACAGGCAGAAACATCACTACAGGTAGAAACGTCACCACAGGTAGAAACGTCACTACAGGTAGAAACGTCACCACAGGTAGAAACGTCACCACAGGTAGAAACATCACTACAGGTAGAAATGTCACCACAGGTAGAAACATCACTACAGGTAGAAACGTCACCACAGGTAGAAACGTCACTACAGGTAGAAACGTCACTACGTCACTATAGGTACAAACATCACTACGTCACTACAGGTAGAAACGTCACCACAGGTAGAAACGTCACCACAGGTAGAAACGTCACTACAGGTAGAAACATCACTACAGGTAGAAACATCACCACAGGTAGAAACATCACCACAGGTAGAAACGTCACTACAGGTAGAAATGTCACCACAGGTAGAAACATCACTACAGGTAGAAACGTCACCACAGGTAGAAACGTCACTACAGTTAGAAACGTCACTACGTCACTACAGGTAGAAACATCACTACAGGTAGAAATGTCACCACAGGTAGAAACATCACTACAGGTAGAAACGTCACCACAGGTAGAAACGTCACTACAGGTAGAAACGTCACTACGTCACTACAGGTAGAAACATCACTACATCACTACAGGTAGAAACATCACTACAGGTAGAAACGTTACCACAGGTAGAAACATCACCACAGGTAGAAACATCACTACAGGTAGAAACGTCACCACAGGTAGAAACGTCACTACAGGTAGAAACATCACTACAGGTAGAAACGTCACCACAGGTAGAAACATCACTACGTCACTACAGGTAGAAACATCACTACGTCACTACAGGTAGAAACATCACTACAGGTAGAAACATCACCACAGGTAGAAACATCACTACAGGTAGAAACGTCACTACGTCACTACAGGTAGAAACATCACTACGTCACTACAGATAGAAACATCACTACAGGTAGAAACATCACCACAGGTAGAAACGTCACCACAGGTAGAAACGTCACCACAGTCACCACAGGTAGAAACGTCACTACAGGTAGAAACATCACCACAGGTAGAAACGTCACTACAGGTAGAAACGTCACTACGTCACTACAGGTAGAAACATCACTACAGGTAGAAACATCACCACAGGTAGAAACGTCACTACAGGTAGAAACATCACTACGTCACTACAGGTAGAAACATCACTCCAGGTAGAAACGTCACTACAGGTAGAAACGTCACTACAGGTAGAAACATCACTACAGGTAGAAACGTCACCACAGGTAGAAACGTCACTACAGGTAGAAACGTCACCACAGGTAGAAACGTCACTACAGTTAGAAACGTCACTACGTCACTACAGGTAGAAACATCACTACAGGTAGAAATGTCACCACAGGTAGAAACATCACTACAGGTAGAAACGTCACCACAGGTAGAAACGTCACTACAGGTAGAAACGTCACTACGTCACTACAGGTAGAAACATCACTACATCACTACAGGTAGAAACATCACTACAGGTAGAAACGTTACCACAGGTAGAAACATCACCACAGGTAGAAACATCACTACAGGTAGAAACGTCACCACAGGTAGAAACGTCACTACAGGTAGAAACGTCACCAAAGGTAGAAACGTCACCACAGGTAGAAACGTCACTACAGGTAGAAACATCACCACAGGTAGAAACGTCACCACAGGTAGAAATGTCACTACAGGTAGAAACATCACCACAGGTAGAAACATCACCACAGGGAGAAACGTCACTACAGGTAGAAACGTCACTACGTCACTACAGGTAGAAACATCACTACAGGTAGAAACGTCACTACGTCACTACAGGTAGAAACATCACTACGTCACTACAGGTAGAAACATCACTACAGGTAGAAACGTCACCACAGGTAGAAACATCACTACGTCACTACAGGTAGAAACATCACCACAGATAGAAACGTCACTACAGGTAGAAACGTCACCACAGGTAGAAACGTCACTACAGGTAGAAACATCACCACAGGTAGAAACGTCACTACAGGTAGAAACGTCACCACAGGTAGAAATGTCACTACAGGTAGAAACATCACCACAGGTAGAAACGTCACTACAGGTAGAAACGTCACCACAGGTAGAAACGTCACTACAGGTAGAAACATCACCACAGGTAGAAACGTCACTACAGGTAGAAACGTCACCACAGGTAGAAACGTCACTACAGGTAGAAACATCACCACAGGTAGAAACGTCACTACAGGTAGAAACGTCACCACAGGTAGAAATGTCACTACAGGTAGAAACGTCACCACAGGTAGAAACGTCACTACAGGTAGAAACGTCACCACAGGTAGAAACATCACTACAGGTAGAAACATCACAACAGGTAGAAAGGTCACTACAGGTAGAAACGTCACTACGTCACTACAGGTAGAAACATCACTACAGGTAGAAACGTCACCACAGGTAGAAACATCACCACAGGTAGAAACGTCACTACAGGTAGAAACGTCACTACAGGTAGAAACGTCACCACAGGTAGAAACATCACTACAGGTAGAAAGGTCACTACAGGTAGAAACGTCACTACAGGTAGAAACGTCACTACGTCACTACAGGTAGAAACATACATCACTACGTCACTACAGGTAGAAACGTCACTACAGGTAGAAACGTCACGACAGGTAGAAACCCACAGGTAGAAACGTCACCACAGGTAGAAACATCACTACAGGTAGAAACATCACTACAAGAAACGTCACTATGTCACTACAGGTAGAAATGTCACCACAGGTAGAAACGTCACTACAGGTAGAAACATCAGTACAGGTAGAAACGTCACTACAGGTAGAAACGTCACCACAGGTAGAAACGTCACTACAGGTAGAAACGTCACCACAGGTAGAACCATCACTACAGGTAGAAACGTCACCACAGGTGGAAACTTCACTACGTCACTACAGGTAGAAACATCACTACAGGTAGAAACGTCACCACAGGTAGAAACATCACTACAGGTAGAAACGTCACCACAGGTAGAAACGTCACTACAGGTAGAAACGTCACCACAGGTAGAAACATCACCACAGGTAGAAACGTCACTACAGGTAGAAACGTCACCACAGGTAGAAACATCACTACAGGTAGAAACATCACAACAGGTAGAAAGGTCACTACAGGTAGAAACGTCACTACGTCACTACAGGTAGAAACATCACCACAGGTAGAAACGTCACTACAGGTAGAAACGTCACCACAGGTAGAAACATCACTACAGGTAGAAAGGTCACTACAGGTACAAAGGTCACTACAGGTAGAAACATCAGTACAGGTAGAAACATCACTACAGGTAGAAACATCACAACAGGTAGAAAGGTCACTACAGGTAGAAACGTCACTACGTCACTACAGGTAGAAACATCACTACAGGTAGAAACGTCACCACAGGTAGAAACGTCACCACAGGTAGAAACGTCACTACAGGTAGAAACATCACTACAAGAAACGTCACTATGTCACTACAGGTAGAAATGTCACCACAGGTAGAAACGTCACTACAGGTAGAAACGTCACCACAGGTAGAAACGTCACCACAGGTAGAAACGTCACTACAGGTAGAAACGTCACCACAGGTAGAAACATCACCACAGGTAGAAACGTCACTACAGGTAGAAACGTCACCACAGGTAGAAACATCACTACAGGTAGAAACATCACAACAGGTAGAAAGGTCACTACAGGTAGAAACGTCACTACGTCACTACAGGTAGAAACATCACTACAGGTAGAAACATCACAACAGGTAGAAAGGTCACTACAGGTAGAAACGTCACTACGTCACTACAGGTAGAAACATCACCACAGGTAGAAACGTCACTACAGGTAGAAACGTCACCACAGGTAGAAACATCACTACAGGTAGAAAGGTCACTACAGGTAGAAAGGTCACTACAGGTAGAAACATCAGTACAGGTAGAAACATCACTACAGGTAGAAACATCACAACAGGTAGAAAGGTCACTACAGGTAGAAACGTCACTACGTCACTACAGGTAGAAACATCACTACAGGTAGAAACGTCACCACAGGTAGAAACGTCACCACAGGTAGAAACGTCACTACAGGTAGAAATATCACTACAGGTAGAAACATCACTACAAGAAACGTCACTATGTCACTACAGGTAGAAATGTCACCACAGGTAGAAACGTCACTACAGGTAGAAACGTCACCACAGGTAGAAACGTCACTACAGGTAGAAACATCACTACAGGTAGAAACGTCACCACAGGCAGAAACATCACTACAGGTAGAAACGTCACCACAGGTAGAAACGTCACTACAGGTAGAAACGTCACCACAGGTAGAAACGTCACCACAGGTAGAAACATCACTACAGGTAGAAATGTCACCACAGGTAGAAACATCACTACAGGTAGAAACGTCACCACAGGTAGAAACGTCACTACAGGTAGAAACGTCACTACGTCACTATAGGTACAAACATCACTACGTCACTACAGGTAGAAACGTCACCACAGGTAGAAACGTCACCACAGGTAGAAACGTCACTACAGGTAGAAACATCACTACAGGTAGAAACATCACCACAGGTAGAAACATCACCACAGGTAGAAACGTCACTACAGGTAGAAATGTCACCACAGGTAGAAACATCACTACAGGTAGAAACGTCACCACAGGTAGAAACGTCACTACAGTTAGAAACGTCACTACGTCACTACAGGTAGAAACATCACTACAGGTAGAAATGTCACCACAGGTAGAAACATCACTACAGGTAGAAACGTCACCACAGGTAGAAACGTCACTACAGGTAGAAACGTCACTACGTCACTACAGGTAGAAACATCACTACATCACTACAGGTAGAAACATCACTACAGGTAGAAACGTTACCACAGGTAGAAACATCACCACAGGTAGAAACATCACTACAGGTAGAAACGTCACCACAGGTAGAAACGTCACTACAGGTAGAAACATCACTACAGGTAGAAACGTCACCACAGGTAGAAACATCACTACGTCACTACAGGTAGAAACATCACTACGTCACTACAGGTAGAAACATCACTACAGGTAGAAACATCACCACAGGTAGAAACATCACTACAGGTAGAAACGTCACTACGTCACTACAGGTAGAAACATCACTACGTCACTACAGATAGAAACATCACTACAGGTAGAAACATCACCACAGGTAGAAACGTCACCACAGGTAGAAACGTCACCACAGTCACCACAGGTAGAAACGTCACTACAGGTAGAAACATCACCACAGGTAGAAACGTCACTACAGGTAGAAACGTCACTACGTCACTACAGGTAGAAACATCACTACAGGTAGAAACATCACCACAGGTAGAAACGTCACTACAGGTAGAAACATCACTACGTCACTACAGGTAGAAACATCACTCCAGGTAGAAACGTCACTACAGGTAGAAACGTCACTACAGGTAGAAACATCACTACAGGTAGAAACGTCACCACAGGTAGAAACGTCACTACAGGTAGAAACGTCACCACAGGTAGAAACGTCACTACAGTTAGAAACGTCACTACGTCACTACAGGTAGAAACATCACTACAGGTAGAAATGTCACCACAGGTAGAAACATCACTACAGGTAGAAACGTCACCACAGGTAGAAACGTCACTACAGGTAGAAACGTCACTACGTCACTACAGGTAGAAACATCACTACATCACTACAGGTAGAAACATCACTACAGGTAGAAACGTTACCACAGGTAGAAACATCACCACAGGTAGAAACATCACTACAGGTAGAAACGTCACCACAGGTAGAAACGTCACTACAGGTAGAAACATCACTACAGGTAGAAACGTCACCACAGGTAGAAACATCACTACGTCACTACAGGTAGAAACATCACTACGTCACTACAGGTAGAAACATCACTACAGGTAGAAACATCACCACAGGTAGAAACATCACTACAGGTAGAAACGTCACTACGTCACTACAGGTAGAAACATCACTACGTCACTACAGATAGAAACATCACTACAGGTAGAAACATCACCACAGGTAGAAACGTCACCACAGGTAGAAACGTCACCACAGTCACC